>OY821521.1:121498980-122086654 GCA_963682025.1 Cordilura impudica | reverse complement strand
ATTATAATATATTATATTATATTATATTATATTATAATAATATTATATTATATTATATTATATTATATTATATTATATTATATTATATATATATATTATATTATATTATATTATATATATTATATTATATTATATTATATTATATTATATTATATTATATTATATTATATTATATTATATTATATTATATTATATTATATTATATTATATATATTATATTATATTATATTATATTATATTATATTATATTATATTATATTATATTATATTATATTATATTATATTATATTATATTATATTATATTATATTATATTATATTATATATTATATTATATTATATTATATTATATTATATTATATTATATTATATTATATTATATTATATTATATTATATATTATATTATATTATATTATATTATATTATATTATATTATATTATATTATATTATATTATATTATATTATATTATATTATATTATATATTATATTATATTATATTATATTATATTATATTATATTATATTATATTATATTATATTATATTATATTATATTATATTATTATATTATATTATATTATATTATATTATATTATATTATATTATATTATATTATATTATATTATATTATATTATATTATATTATATTATATTATATTATATTATATTATATTATATTATATTATATATATTATATTATATTATATTATATTATATTATATTATATTATATTATATTATATTATATTATATTATATTATATTATATTATATTATATTATATTATATTATATTATATTATATTATATTATATTATATTATATTATATTATATTATATTATATTATATTATATTATATTATATTATATTATATTATATTATATTATATTATATTATATTATATTATATTATATTATATTATATTATATTATATTATATTATATTATATTATATTATATTATATTATATTATATTATATTATATTATATTATATTATATTATATTATATTATATTATATTATATTATATTATATTATATTATATTATATTATATTATATTATATTATATTATATTATATTATATTATATTATATTATATTATATTATATTATATTATATTATATTATATTATATTATATTATATTATATTATATTATATTATATTATATTATATTATATTATATTATATTATATATTATATTATATTATATTATATTATATTATATTATATTATATTATATTATATTATATTATATTATATTATATTATATTATATTATATTATATTATATTATATTATATTATATTATATATATTATATTATATTATATTATATTATATTATATTATATTATATTATATTATATTATATTATATTATATTATATTATATTATATTATATTATATTATATTATATTATATTATATTATATTATATTATATTATATTATATTATATTATATTATATTATATATTATATTATATTATATTATATTATATTATATTATATTATATTATATTATATTATATTATATTATATTTATTATATTATATTATATTATATTATATTATATTATATTATATTATATTATATTATATTATATTATATTATATTATATTATATTATATTATATTATATTATATTATATTATATTATATTATATTATATTATATTATATTATATTATATTATATTATATTATATTATATTATATTATATTATATTATATTATTATATTATATTATATTATATTATATTATATTATATTATATTATATTATATTATATTATATTATATTATATTATATTATATTATATTATATTATATTATATTATATTATATTATATTATATTATATTATATTATATTATATTATATTATATTATATATATTATATTATATTATATTATATTATATTATATTATATTATATTATATTATATTATATTATATTATATTATATTATATTATATTATATTATATTATATTATATTATATTATATTATATTATATTATATTATATTATATTATATTATATTATATTATATTATATTATATTATATTATATTATATTATATTATATTATATTATATTATATTATATTATATTATATTATATTATATTATATTATATTATATTATATTATATTATATTATATTATATTATATTATATTATATTATATTATATTATATTATATTATATTATATTATATTATATTATATTATATTATATTATATTATATTATATTATATTATATTATATTATATTATATTATATTATATTATATTATATTATATTATATTATATTATATTATATTATATTATATTATATATTATATTATATTATATTATATTATATTATATTATATTATATTATATTATATTATATTATATTATATTATATTATATTATATTATATTATATTATATTATATTATATTATATTATATTATATTATATTATATTATATTATATTATATTATATTATATTATATTATATTATATTATATTATATTATATTATATTATATTATATTATATTATATTATATTATATTATATTATATTATATTATATTATATTATATTATATTATATTATATTATATTATATTATATTATATTATATTATATTATATTATATTATATTATATTATATTATATTATATTATATTATATTATATTATATTATATTATATTATATTATATTATATTATATTATATTATATTATATTATATTATATTATATTATATTATATTATATTATATTATATTATATTATATTATATTATATTATATTATATTATATTATATTATATTATATTATATTATATATATTATATTATATTATATTATATTATATTATATTATATTATATTATATTATATTATATTATTATATTATATTATATTATATTATATTATATTATATTATATTATATTATATTATATTATATTATATTATATTATATTATATTATATTATATTATATTATATTATATTATATTATATTATATTATATATATTATATTATATTATATTATATTATATTATATTATATTATATTATATTATATTATATTATTATATATTATATTATATTATATTATATTATATTATATTATATTATATTATATTATATTATATTATATTATATATATTATATTATATTATATTATATTATATTATATTATATTATATTATATTATATTATATTATATTATATTATATTATATTATATTATATTATATTATATTATATTATATTATATTATATTATATTATATTATATTATATTATATTATATTATATTATATTATATTATATTATATTATATTATATTATATTATATTATATTATATTATATTATATTATATTATATTATATTATATTATATTATATTATATTATATTATATTATATTATATTATATTATATTATATTATATTATATTATATTATATTATATTATATTATATTATATTATATTATATTATATTATATTATATTATATTATATTATATTATATTATATTATATTATATTATATTATATTATATTATATTATATTATATTATATTATATTATATTATATATATATTATATTATATTATATTATATTATATTATATTATATTATATTATATTATATTATATTATATTATATTATATTATATTATATTATATTATATTATATTATATTATATTATATTATATTATATTATATTATATTATATTATATTATATTATATTATATTATATTATATTATATTATATTATATTATATTATATTATATTATATTATATTATATTATATTATATTATATTATATTATATTATATTATATTATATATATTTATATTATATTATATTATATTATATTATATTATATTATATTATATTATATTATATTATATTATATTATATTATATTATATTATATTATATTATATTATATTATATTATATTATATTATATTATATTATATTATATTATATTATATTATATTATATTATATTATATTATATTATATTATATTATATTATATTATATTATATTATATTATATTATATTATATTATATTATATTATATTATATTATATTATATTATATTATATTATATTATATTATATTATATTATATTATATTATATTATATTATATTATATTATATTATATTATATTATATTATATTATATTATATTATATTATATTATATTATATTATATTATATTATATTATATTATATTATATTATATTATATTATATTATATTATATTATATTATATTATATTATATTATATTATATTATATTATATTATATTATATTATATATATTATATTATATTATATTATATTATATTATATTATATTATATTATATTATATTATATTATATATATTATATTATATTATATTATATTATATTATATTATATTATATTATATTATATTATAATTATATTATATTATATTATATTATATTATATTATATTATATTATATTATATTATATTATATTATATTATATTATATTATATTATATTATATTATATTATATTATATTATATTATATTATATTATATTATATTATATTATTATATTATATTATATTATATTATATTATATTATATTATATTATATTATATTATATTATATTATATTATATTATATTATATTATATTATATTATATTATATTATATTATATTATATTATATTATATTATATTATATATATTATATTATATTATATTATATTATATTATATTATATTATATTATATTATATTATATTATATTATATTATATTATATTATATTATATTATATTATATTATATTATATTATATTATATTATATTATATTATTATATTATATTATATTATATTATATTATATTATATTATATTATATTATATTATATTATATTATATTATATTATATTATATTATATTATATTATATTATATTATATTATATTATATTATATTATATTATATTATATTATATTATATTATATTATATTATATTATATTATATTATATTATATTATATTATATTATATTATATTATATTATATTATATTATATTATATTATATTATATTATATTATATTATATTATATTATATTATATTATATTATATTATATTATATTATATTATATTATATTATATTATATTATATTATATTATATTATATTATATTATATTATATTATATTATATTATATTATATTATATTATATTATATTATATTATATTATATTATATTATATTATATTATATTATATTATATTATATTATATTATATTATATTATATTATATTATATTATATTATATTATATTATATTATATTATATTATATTATATATATTATATTATATTATATTATATTATATTATATTATATTATATTATATTATATTATATTATATTATATTATATTATATTATATTATATTATATTATATTATATTATATTATATTATATTATATTATATTATATTATATTATATTATATTATATTATATTATATTATATTATATTATATTATATTATATTATATTATATTATATTATATTATATTATATTATATTATATTATATTATATTATATTATATTATATTATATTATATTATATTATATTATATTATATTATATTATATTATATTATATTATATTATATTATATTATATTATATTATATTATATTATATTATATTATATTATATTATATATATTATATTATATTATATTATATTATATTATATTATATTATATTATATTATATTATATTATATTATATTATATTATATTATATTATATTATATTATATTATATTATATTATATTATATTATATTATATTATATTATATTATATTATATTATATTATATTATATTATATTATATTATATTATATTATATTATATTATATTATATTATATTATATTATATTATATTATATTATATTATATTATATTATATATATATTATATTATATTATATTATATTATATTATATTATATTATATTATATTATATTATATTATATTATATTATATTATATTATATTATATTATATTATATTATATTATATTATATTATATTATATTATATTATATTATATTATATTATATTATATTATATTATATTATATTATATTATATTATATTATATTATATTATATTATATTATATATTATATTATATTATATTATATTATATTATATTATATTATATTATATTATATTATATTATATTATATTATATTATATTATATTATATTATATTATATTATATTATATTATATTATATTATATTATATTATATTATATTATATTATATTATATTATATTATATTATATTATATTATATTATATTATATATATTATATTATATTATATTATATTATATTATATTATATTATATTATATTATATTATATTATATTATATTATATTATATTATATTATATTATATTATATTATATTATATTATATTATATTATATTATATTATATTATATTATATTATATTATATTATATTATATTATATTATATTATATTATATTATATTATATTATATTATATATATATTATATTATATTATATTATATTATATTATATTATATTATATTATATTATATTATATTATATTATATTATATTATATTATATTATATTATATTATATTATATTATATTATATTATATTATATTATATTATATTATATTATATTATATTATATTATATTATATTATATTATATTATATTATATTATATTATATTATATTATATTATATTATATTATATTATATTATATTATATTATATTATATTATATTATATTATATTATATTATATTATATTATATTATATTATATTATATTATATTATATTATATTATATTATATTATATTATATTATATTATATTATATTATATTATATTATATTATATTATATTATATTATATTATATTATATTATATTATATTATATTATATTATATTATATTATATTATATTATATTATATTATATTATATTATATTATATTATATTATATTATATTATATTATATTATATTATATTATATTATATTATATTATATTATATTATATTATATTATATTATATTATATTATATTATATTATATTATATTATATTATATTATATTATATTATATTATATTATATTATATTATATTATATTATATTATATTATATTATATTATATTATATTATATTATATTATATTATATTATATTATATTATATATATATTATATTATATTATATTATATTATATTATATTATATTATATTATATTATATTATATTATATTATATTATATTATATTATATTATATTATATTATATTATATTATATTATATTATATTATATTATATTATATTATATTATATATTATATTATATTATATTATATTATATTATATTATATTATATTATATTATATTATATTATATTATATTATATTATATTATATTATATTATATTATATTATATTATATTATATTATATTATATTATATTATATTATATTATATTATATTATATTATATTATATTATATTATATTATATTATATTATATTATATTATATTATATTATATTATATTATATTATATTATATTATATTATATTATATTATATTATATTATATTATATTATATTATATTATATTATAATATTATTATTGTTATTATTATTATTATTATAATTATTACTATTATTATTGTTCTTATTATTATTATTATTGTTATTATGATTGTTATTATTATTAGTATTATTATTATTATTATTATTATTATTATTATTATTATTATTCTTATTATTATTATTATTATTATTATTATTATTATTATTATTATTATTATTATTATTATTATTATTATTATTATTATTATTATTGTTATTATTATTATTATTATTATTATTATTTTTATTATTATTATTATTTTTATTATTATTATTATTATTATTATTATTATTATTATTATTATTATTATATTGATACATTGTATGATGTGTATGTATGTGTATCTATACTACATTTAAACTACCCTTATACTATTGTACACTACTACACTACCACGTCATCAACAGTACATAATTACTGTCCGTATGAATAGTTTTTGCAAGGCTTCCAAACAAGTTTCACCAATTTAACGAGGTAGATAGGATAACCCCACTATACAATTTAGAAAATTGTGCCAAAGAGGCAAAATTTTGGTTAGTATTTCTAGCACATAAGAGAGCCCAACTATTTTTAGATAAAAAATAAATTAAGACAGAAAATTTATTATGATAGAAATACAATAGATTATGATTTTAATATAGGAGACTTAGTGTTACTTAGTAATGAAACAGGTCATAAATTAGATGAGAAATATAATGGACCGTTTAAAATTAAGGAAATACTATTAAAAAACAAGTAAGACTATACGATACCCTATACCATGCTTTTAAAGACCCTATCTCTTCGGTACAACTAATTGAATATAGCAAATAAGCATAAAGCAAATTTGAGTGGCATTTTTATTAATTTTTTTCGCTGCAGATATGACCATTCTGACCATATTTGGTAAAGTCACTTATACTGTGAAAGAATATATACAAACCAAATTTGAGAAAAATCTGTGCAATAGTTTTGTTTTTTGATAGATTTAAGTGAAGATCGGGAAGCAGCTCTATATGGGGCCTATGACTAAGAATCTTCCTATAATGATTGTTTTTGAACCACTGATTAATGGATGTAATAAACACATACAAACCCAATTTGACTGAGATCTATATGATAATTTTGAACATATGGCAATTTATGTCGATTTCATAGGGGTCATTTGTATGGGGACTAGGTCTGAACATAGACCGATTCTCACCAATTTCAGTAGCGTTCATCCCATGGCCGGTGGAAGTTTATATACCAAATTTTATCAAAATATATTCATATTTGCGACCTGTAGTTTGATTACAAGCTTTGAATGGACACACAGACGGACGGACATTGCTATTTCGACTCAAAACGTGATTCTGAGTCGATCGGTATAATTAAAGATGGGTCTAGGACGAATATTTTTGGTTGTTACAAACAGCAGCACAAAGTCATTATACCCAAACCACATAGTGGTATAGGGTACAATAATGTTAAAATAATTGATATAAGAACAAATAAAGAACAATAGACTTAATAAAAATGAACATCATTAGAAATTTCAAAATAATAAGAACTGTAAAACAATTGTACGTAAATATAAATAAGAATTTTTAACAATAAACACTGTAGAAGAATGATCATAGCACTGGAAATGTATGACCATTCTTCCGTAAAAGGGAGGTGTATCGTAGAACATATTCGTCACTACCAACAAGAACATTTTTGGTTACTATATAAGTTAGTTAATATTATGTTTAAATAAATAAAAACACAGCTCGAGTACTTGACTACGACTGACTTTATTAAACGAAATTACTATCTTTTAATAATACAATTTTATGCTTACATTGTTTATGAAATTAAAATTTATTTAGAAATACTACAATTCAAAACTGCAGACATAGCGTCAACAGTTTTTGGTGTTATTAAGGTGAAGTTAAACTCGTGTTGCTTTATCAACAGAATTGCTAATAAAAAGAATTATTTCTGTCGCAATATGAATAGTGACATATTTAAATGAGCGAATGCTAAATTGGCAAAATTGAAAATGAAATTAAATTGTTGTTAACTCTTCCCCCTTTAGATTGATTGTCCACAATCAAAAGTAGGGTATTTGAGTAATTTTTGCTATTGAGTATTCCCTAGCATCGTTTCGACCCAGAGTTACGTTCTGTAATGGCCATGGAGCATTAATATCAGAACTATTAAGATGTTGTTTCTTCTCATGATTGCATTTTCTTCTTATCATTAAGATGACCGCGGAAGTCGCCAAAACATAGTTTATAATATCGCCTAATTTACTTTCAATATTAAGAAGTTCTATGGCCTCTGTATTATTGGCATTCATTTCCTTTATTAGTTCCAATGTAAGAGTTTCCTCCACATATGGGTCTCCAACTATTGGTTGTACTATGGCAGGTAACGGGTTAAAAAAAGAAACCTCTGAGAATGAGAAAGTTCTGCCATTCACTATCAACGTTTCGTTGTGGAATTTAATAAGATAAGTACCATTTAAGTCGTAGGATTCTTGACCTATCAGAATTGTGCCATTAAATTGATTTAGCAACATTGTGCCAGGCATTATTTCCTCTACGGTAGTCATATGGAGATTGTTTATCATGGTACAATTTGAAAGTTTACTACGTACGAGTTTAGGGATACATTCGGATTCACTAATATCCTCAATATTGCCGTCTTTGCATATCGTTAGTTCATTGAAATTTTGACATTCATTCTTAATACCAAATGTTTTTTTATTGCAAATTAGAATTTCCTCAAATTCTATCTTAGTAGCAATTCTGTTAAATTTTACAGGTTTAATTCTTATTTTATTACATGGTTCATTGTAGGTGGTAGGGATATTAATAATATAAATTAGAGAATTGGCGTTAGAGGCTATTCTTATCTCGCCGAAACCAAGAGATTCTTCGATATTTAAATAAGTTATATTTTCTTTGTCAGCTAAAGTTTTGATCATATCCATTTCATATTTAGATAATATGAACGAATTAATGACCCCTACTTTCGCCCAATCTATCGCGTATTTGAGATTCAAAATTTCATTTTTAATAATTCGTAATTTATAAGTTAATTTGTCTATTAAGGAATTTCTTGACTCTTCACTTTTTACCGATTTCAAAATATTATTCGTTTGCGAAGTTAATTCATTTAATTTTTCTAGTGACATTCTATTGATTATAATTTGTCTATTGTTATTCTGTAATGCATTGTTTATTTTTTTCTCAATAATTTCGAAATCAGCATGGTCTGGATTGCCTGCGACCCATTTCCATGCTGATCCAATAAAATCTAAGGATCTCTTGTTTCTTGGTTTTATACCATCAATGTGTATTTTGAGTTGTTCTATTTCATAGGAAAGGAAAGGATAGAGAGGATGGGAAGTGCTCACATATGAGTGGACGATGGACCGTATATCGTCGATTACCTTTTCGTAATTGTCCATATCAACCACATGTACCAATTTCACTGTACCAGACTGGATTCTAGCAGACCCAGTATCGATAGCTACCACCCTTGAATTGGTGTAGTCCAGTATTTTCACCTCGCCATAAGTGAGAGATAATAATGTAACGCTAGAAAAGAGAGAAAAATTTAAGAAATCTATATCTCGCTAGTTGCGGATGTTGTTCTTATGAACAATTTTCCCACTATCTGTCAACACAGTGGTATGCTTGTCTTCTTTAACTATTTCTGGCCTATAGCTCCTAGAAAGTTTAGTCCCCAATCTCTTATTGACCCTAACAAATATTACCTCCCCTATTTTATATGTTCTAGGGATAATTCTGTCTCGATTGTGGTAATTTAGATCTGACAACTGTTTATCCTTAATATCCTTGACCATTTTCGTTATGTCATTTTCGCGTTCTTTAGGGTTACCATGAGACTTTCTACCGAAAAATGCCTCAACTGGTTTTTTTCCCAAGGATGAGTGGACTGTATTGTTGTATTCAAAGATAGATTTGTCTAAAAGTTCGGACAGGTTAAGTTGCGTTCCTTCAGATTTGAGGCATCTCATAATTTCTGAGAGGGTTGAATGAAATCTTTCTATTTGTCCGTTTACGGTACTGGCGTACGGTGGAATTCGGAAAACTTTTATATTGAACTGATTCTCCACCATGAATATTATAGATTTTGAGCTGAAAGATTTCTCATTGTCCATTACGACAATTTCGGGCATTCCAAAATTCAAAAGTATCTCTCTTAGGGGTTGCCTAATATCTTCTGTTGCCCATGATTTTAATATTCGTGCCTGTGCATATTTGGTAAGTTTATCGATTCCCGTCAGAATAGATGTCTTTTCTGTTATGTAGATATCAATGTGCACAATTTGTCCTGGATATTGTGGGATTGGTGTCTCTTGAATATTTATGTTGTTAGGATGTCTATCGTATTTATTTTCCTTGCATATTTTACATAATTTGTTAATTCTCTTAATTTTAGCTGTCATTTGAGGGAAATAACATCTTTCAAGAAGTTGGGCTTTGTTCTCGTTAGCGTTTCGGTGTGCCCTGTTGTGTTCGTTTATGATTTCTACTTCTTGATCTGTTTCGTTAGGGATATCTGTTACCATTTTCCTCGTGTAAAGAACTTTAAATCTGTAAAAATTCTTGGAATATATTTCCTGTGCCTTGCCAAGTATTTGGTCCGTGGTCTTTAAGCAATTTGTAACTGAGGGGTTTAAGTATTTACTCAGAATTTCCTTCAATCGTTCCTCGGTGAAGTTCGGTTCCAAAATGATGTGGCGGTGATATGTTGGGAACACGATTTGGAATTCGTACGACTGTTTGTCATGTTGTTCTAATATTATCTGATTTTTGAACGCGTTTATTGGTGTGTCAGTATACTGTATGAGGTTTTTGGGAGAGCTTTGATTGCTATGTTGGGTAGCGATTGTTGAACCTATCTGAAATACCTGTTGCGGCGGTCTAGATAATGCGTCCGCGACGACATTGGTCCTACCTGGTTTGTAAAGTAGTTCATAATTGTATTCCTCTAGAGATGCTTTCCATCTTTTAAGTCTGCCGTTAGAATTTTTGTTGGTTAGTGCGTATGTGAGTGGTTGATGGTCCGTAAAAATTTTAAACTTTGTAGAGCCATAGAGGTAGTTTCTAAATGCTTTGACTGCCCAAATAATCGCGAGCATCTCCTTTTCATTTGTCGCGTAATGTTCTTCTGCTCTATTAAGTGTCCTGGAAATGAATGTAATTGGTCTCCCATCTTGTTCTAATACCGCACCAATCGCGTAGTTTGATGCGTCTGTAGTGAGGTGAAACTCTTTTTCGAAATTGGGGTATGTTAACATAACGTCCTCTGATATTAAAGGCTTTTTTTTTTGTTTATTAAATGCATTTAAGGCATCGTCGCTCATTTTGACCTTCACTCTGCTAGACATATTTTTGGACATTCGTCCCTCCTCCCCCCTTAAAAGCGTTGTTAAGTGTTTTGCCAATTTGGCATAGTCCTTAATAAAGCGGCGGTAAAACCCTGACATACCTAGAAATGATCTTAAATCTTTTATTGTTTCGGGGACTGGGAATCTATTTATTGTTTCCACTTTCTTCGGGTTGGCTCGTATCCCTTTATCGCAAATTAAAAATCCCAAAAATTCTACTTCTGTTTTGAGGAACTCGCATTTATCCAGTTGTACCTTCATGTTGGCCGATTCTAGTGTGTGAAAAACTTTTTCGATATTATCGAAATGTGTTTTTTCGTCTTTACCGAATATGACGATGTCGTCTATATAGACATAACAGATCTTCCCTATGTGATCGCGTAGTATATCGTCTAATGCTCTTTGGAAAATTGAAGGAGCATTTCTAAGACCGAATGGGAGTCGTGTGAACTCATATTTTCCGTTGTTAACTGAAAATGCAGTCTTTTCCATGTCGCTTTCTCTAAGGGGAATTTGATGAAAACCACTCTTTAGGTCTATTACTGAAAAATATTTATTCTGACCCAACTGAGAAAGGACCTCGTTAATTTCGGGAATTGGGTATCTATCGGGGACCGTGACCATGTTAAGTTTCCTGTAGTCGATGACTACTCTAAATTTTTTTACGCCTGAGGCATCCATTTTCTTTGATACAATCCATACTGGTGCATTGTGATTTGGAGGGTCTAATGATACCCTGGTTCAGAAGATCTTCTATCTGACGTTCGACTTCATCTTTCAGATTCATCGGGTAGGGGTAGCATCTGGAGTAGATAGGATTATCGGTGGTTGTTCGGATTTCCCCTTTTATGGTTGTCGTGTAAGTGAGATTTTCATTGGGTTCAGCAAACAAATTTGGATATTTTAATACTAGATTATTTATCTTGCATTTCTGGTCCTCTTTCATATGGTCTGTTCTAATCGTAATATTATTTACACATTGTGATATTTGTTGTCTCAATTTAATTTTAATGTTGTTTTTCACGACCATTAAATTTTTTTCTGTAGGAATAACAGCTGATAGTTCCTTAAGGCTATCATTACCCAATATGGCATGAAAAGATTTTAGTGTTGGTAATCCGAAAAATTTTATTTTTAGGTCTCCTACTCCAAAAAGATTAATGAATGTGTGGTGGGTTATTGGAACTTTCCCTCCCACGGAATTTGCATAAAAGGTGTTTTCGTTCCGAATGGCTGTTCTTATAAGTGAAGTCTGTATATAATTCTTATTTGATCCTGTGTCCACCAATATCCTCAGTATTTCCCCGTCTTTCGTCTTTGCTTCGAAATACGGCAAAGACGAGTTCGTTATTCTAAAAAATGAATGTCTGCGTAGTGTTGGTCGTATTCTTGTTCATTTGACATATATTGCGCGTGATCATTAATGTATTCTTGCAGCGGTTGTAATTCCTCTTCTGCTTCGTAAGATGACATCTCATTATAGTAGCCCGCAGCAAGTTCCTCTTCAGGGTTTGCTGCTTCTGTAGGTTCCGTATCAACGTGGAAATTCCTTTGAAATTTTTGTGGTTGTTGTAATGATTGATCGGTTGGTCTCTTTCCCATGAATCTATCATTAGGTCTGGGTCGGTTCATATAATTAATGTTTCTTGTTTGCATTGATTGAACTATATCCATTGGTTCTGGTTTTGTCGGTGGTTTTGGCGCAAGTGGACGTGGTGGTGGAATATTCGGTCTGAAGTTATTATTTATATTTCCTTGGAGTTGATTTGGGAATTGCCTTTGGCCAAGAACTTGTTGCGGTCTGTAGTTATAATATTGGTGTGGGGTGAAATTATTGGGATGATTTACTTCAAATTGAGATCTTGGGTTTGGGGTTGTCATTACAGTAGGGAAAAATTTGTTCGGCTTATTAGGGATTTGTGGTTTAAAATTCCGATTGTTCCCCAGAGGGGCTTGTGAATTTCTGATATTTCTGTTGTAAGCATATTCTGTACGAAAGTTTTGATTCTGTAATTTTAGGCACAGATGCAATGCCTGTGGGAGAGTTGTCGGTTCCCGAATGCATAATAATTTGGAAAGGTCGCCTCGTAGTCCACGGATAAATGTATCTAGCGCCTTGTCCCTGTAAGTCTGGATCAGAGTGTCCATGGCTTCTCTACCAATTGTCATGCATGAGATGTTATTCACGATTAAAGACAAATGTGAGTAGACGTCCTGATAGAAATCTTGGACGGAGTTATTACTTTGAATGGTCATTTGGTATTCCAATGTGCCAAGATCACGTTTGTCGGCGTAGTGTAACGCGAGGCAACGTGAAATGGATTCCCAGTTCAAAGGAGTGTTGTAGGATTCCAATGCGGCATCGGCCGCCCCTATGACTTTGTTTCTAATAACATTAAGGATCGCAAAATATTTCGGAGTGCCTCTTGTCGATTCATACAAACCCAAAACCCGTTCTACGCTCTTCCTCCAGGAGCTAAATTCTGCGTGATTGCCTGAAAATTCTCGCAGACAGCGAACAATGTCGGGAACTTTGTCCAAGTCTGTAAGGTTTTCCCTATATCGTTCGTCTATTCCCTGATCTACCCCTGAAATTTCCGCATTGGGATTTAGTATGTTTTCTACTGCATTTCTACACTGTTCCCTACAAATTCTAGTTACTACATTGATGATGTTCGCCTCAAATTGAGCGTTTTGATGGATGGGTGGGATGTTGGGATTATTGGGATTTAGTACAGGAGGGCGAATTAAATTTTCTGGGTTGGACATTTTGTTTTTTAATTTCTAAAAATTTGTAAGGTTTGGTTTCGATAAAATAAATTTTCGAGTTTTAGAGGGTGATTATTAATGCTTAATTAGAATATTCAATTTGATATAGATGGATTAAAAAGTTTATTTGTAGAAACTATCTTTCAATTTAATTGATTTTAATTTAATAAAAAATATTTAATTTAACATAAGTGATACAACGTGAAGATTTAATTTAGGATTTATATTTTCGCAGAAAGAATTTCTTTTATTTTGTTATAGTAATTTAGTTTTAAAACTAGTAATTTATAGAAAATTTCCTTTAATTTAAATGATATTTAATTTAGGAATTATATTTTTGTTATAGTAAATTAATTTTAAGATTAACACTTTGTATGAAATATTTTCTAATTTAAGTGATTTGAATTTAGTTCAAAATATTCAATTTAAAAGTTTATTTTTAGGTAAGTTGCTTTGTAGAAAATATTTTTCAATTTAAAGATCTTTTAAAAATGTATTTTCTTTCTTAAGAAGGCAATGAAAAATTATTTCTTAAATTTAAATATATTCGATTTGAAAGTTTTATAAATATCTTGTTTTTCCTTTTGAAAAATTCTGATTTTTGCAGTTATTTGTTTTGACTTACATTAAGCTGATAGGTAACTTCATTTTTTCGTCTATGTTGGAGTTGGATTTGATGCGGTGTTGCTACAATTTAGTGACGGTGTTGATGTCCGATTTGATGTTGATGTTTAATCCTTTTCCCTCTTGCTGCCCAGGCAAAATCGTTGCCTGGTGACGATGTTGTACTTCTCTTTAAGTGGAGCTTACAATTGATTTTAAAAGTTTCGTATCAAGGTTTATTAGAATTTAAGTTATAGTTAATTTTTTTAATTTATTAGTTTAAAAAATTTTTATTAACCTTTTATTTCTAGGTTAGTTTAATATTTTAACAGTTTTCACTTAGGTTAATGTTTAGAATATTTTTATTAGAGTTCTTGCTTCAGTGTCCTTTTAATTGTTGTTACTTAAGGAACTGTTTCATTTTTTAATGAATTTAATTTACACTGTTTTAGTTTTTAAACTTTTCCACTGCACTTTAAGTATTTTTTGATTTTTTATTTTCACTACTTGAGTGTATTTATTTTGTTGGGCGCCAGTTAGTTAATATTATGTTTAAATAAATAAAAACACAGCTCGAGTACTTGACTACGACTGACTTTATTAAACGAAATTACTATCTTTTAATAATACAATTTTATGCTTACATTGTTTATGAAATTAAAATTTATTTAGAAATACTACAATTCAAAACTGCAGACATAGCGTCAACAGTTTTTGGTGTTATTAAGGTGAAGTTAAACTCGTGTTGCTTTATCAACAGAATTGCTAATAAAAAGAATTATTTCTGTCGCAATATGAATAGTGACATATTTAAATGAGCGAATGCTAAATTGGCAAAATTGAAAATGAAATTAAATTGTTGTTAACTTATATAAAAAGTGATCGTGTTACACACAAAACAATAAAAAGAACAAACACGATCAGCACTGCTTATACTATAACGCAAGAGCCTAGATTTAGAGTGCATAAGCAGTGCTGTGTGCAATTAAGCTGATACGGTGCCTACTGTAACAGTCAACCCTTTTGGTGTGACACAATGATTGTTGGATTGTATATGTAAAATTAGCCAAAGATGTTCTGTTCGTTGCTACATAATCCCACTTTATAAAAAAACATTTTGTGAGCATAATTTTAGTATAAATAGCGTTCGATTCTGTTCGATCAACATACTTTGCTATACAAGATCAAAGAGCTAAATTGTTCGGCTCTAGCAAAGAAGGAAATAAAACACATTAATTAAACCAAAACAATTTTTTTGTTTTCTTTTGTTTTTGTTTATAGACTTTAAATTTGGACGATCGAGAGGGTAATAAGATTTGGATATTTTTACCTAAACGTCTCAGCGATTTTTGCCAACGAAGAACCCGTTTAAGAGACTCAATGACAATATGGTAAATTTTCTAAAAAATTTATTCCAAAAAAAGTAAATTTTCTAAAAAAAATTTACTGGAAAAAAGTAAATTTTCGAAAAAAATTACAGAAAAAAGTAAATTTTCTAAAAAAAAAAATTTTACCATGATCATAATCATGACCATGATCATGATCACGATAGAACTGATCTGTATACTCAACATATTCTAAGCTAACTTTAAGTTATTTATATGGTAAGCGATTTATAAGAGAAAATGGTGTTGATACCTATGCATGGGGTTATCACAAAATAAAAGAACTCTGAAAAAACTACATAAAATCAATTTTGTTTTATTTATTTATTTCAAATTATGTTTATTAAAAAGAAATTTTAATGACTGATTACATATCTGCGTTTTGTTACAGTTTATAGCCATTTCTTAATTCTTTTTTCGTACAATATAACCAATGTTAGAAATCAATATGATAAAGTTTTCCTATAAAGTATTGAATTTATATTAAAATATCATGATTACTTTTTTCAATAAATTTTCTCAAAAATTTACTTTTTTCTATCTATCACCATAATCATTAAATTTAAAAAAAAAAATTACATTTTTCAGTAAATTTTCTTAAAAATTTCCTTTTTTCAATAAATTTTCTCAAAAATGTACTTTTTTCAATCCATGAAATTTGTCATGATCATGATCATGAAATTTACTGAAAAAGTAAATTTTTAGAAAATTTAGTTTAGAAGATTTCAATTTTTCAATTAAACATTCTTCCATTATTTACATATTTTAACAAATTTTGAAATTTACATATGAGATCTTATCTTTACATATAGATATTGCAACAAATAATACATAGGATCTAAAGATATTAAATAGTTTTATATTATTTTTTAATGATTTTTAAAGGAAAATGGGAGGAAAAACCTTTATATGATTTAATAAATTCAAATACTATCTGAAAATATTTATGTGCTTATAGGAGGTTTATTAGAAATAATAGACCTCTATAAGCACATAATTTTCAATTTGGTGATTTCTTTTTAATTTTACGTTATTTCTCTACATTCTCTTATCAGTGGGTAAGAGGAATTTTCAATTTTGGCAAAGTAATTGTTATTAATCCTTGTTATGAAATCGATAATTTTTTCATAACCTGTTTCTTCATGAAGAAGATTTGTAGGATACCTCCAGGGCTTTTTATTTATCATTTTAAGACATTTGTTTTGTATAATTTGTAAGCGTTTTAGGTGGCAGTTGGCAGCGTCACTCCAAATAGGACACGCGTATGTTAATATCGGCCTTATAACACTTTTGAAGAGTAGATTTTTGTTTTTGGGGTTTAGAAATGACCTTCTATTTAGTAGTGGCCATAATGCTTTAAATGATTTTATAGCTTTTTGACACGTAGCCATAATATGTTGTTTAAAAGTAAGCTTTTTGTCCAAGACAACTCCGAGATATTTGACATGATTAAGTACATTTATGGTATTATTTCCAATATGAAGATGACGTCTTGGCAGTCTTTTGGGAGATTTGTTGAACGGAAAAATAATTGCTTGGGTCTTGTTTGGATTAATTTTGATTTTCCATTTGTGAAAATATTTACTGCAATTTACAAGTCCCTTTTCCATTTTCTTCAGGAGTGCACTTGTAAGTTTGTTTGAAGAAATTAACGCAGTATCATCTGCGTAGTAAGCTACTTTCATATACTTCGGAACTTTGAAATCGGATGTATATATCGAGTAAAGCAATGGCGACAAGACTGATCCTTGAGGTAACCCTGTGGTGATGGTTTTTGGAGATGATGTTTCATTATTAATCGCAACTTTAAAGCTTCTGCCGTGAATGAAATCTGAAATAAGTTTGCATAAATATTTTGGTATATTTGCATCAAGAAGTTTAAATACTAGGCCATTATGCCAAACGGTGTCAAACGCTTTTTCGATATCCAACAATATTAGACCCGTTGAACGTTTATTGTTTTTATTGCTGATTATTTGATTTTTAATTCTGTTTATTTGGTGAGTAGTGCTATGCCCTTTTTTGAATCCAAATTGTTCTTTAGCAACAATAGAATTGGTCGTTACAAATTCACTAAGACGAGAATGTAGTATTTTTTCAAATACTTTACCTAAGTTACTTAATAAACTAATAGGTCTATAGCTATTTGGGTTATTTTTTGGCTTATTAGGTTTATTGACAGCTATAACCTTAGCATTTTTGAAATGGTTTGGGAAATAGTTGAGTTTGATGCAGCTGTTAAATATTATAACCAGTAATTTTAGAGCTTTGAGTGGTAGTTTCTTTAGGAGCAGGTTCGGAACATTGTCAAAACCAGGGGATTTTGAGGGTTTTATTGATGAGACAATATTCATTACTTCTTCAAGATATGTATAAATTGCAGATTCAGAACTGGGATTTTCCTTCTTAAAATTATTTACTGTTGTATTTATGAATGTATCTGCCGAGTGGTTATAGTTCGAAGTGAGGTTATTTGCTTGGACAAATGTATTTGCCAGGACTTCAGCCTTGTCCTTATCAGATATTATTTTTGTATTTCCAACTTTGAAGTGAGCGATTTGATTTTTTCCTTTTCCTCGTAAGTTCTTGCTTATTTTCCAAAATGATTTATCACCTGGTTTTAAATTGGATAATAATTGAGACCATTTCTTATTGCGCTCCGAATTAATACTTTTATCAATCATGTTACTTAGAAACTTAGTACATTGATTATAAAAAGTTTGCTCGGCTATATTTGAAGATCGTTGGCTTTTTTTTTTAAAGCTTCTTCTTAGTTTAATATATTTCACAGTACTTTCTGGTAATGTGTAATTATTTTGTTGAGTTATTTTAGGTGTAGACACATCCCTTGCTTCGAAAACTACATTTATAAATTTTTGGATTTCCTGATCAATTACTGCCTTGGTATTGTATATATCGGAATATAACGTGATTTTATTGTCTAAAAAATTCATATAAATGTTCCAGTTGGTTGCACTATAATCATAATAATTGAGGCCAACCTGCAAGGCCATTGACCTTTTAAGTGTACATATAATGGGGCGATGGTCTGATGGTATTTCGTAATCCATTGTTTTTACGTCTATATTTAAAGCGGAGTTGCTTAAAATAATATCGACTGTGGATGCTTCGCGATTGTGTTGATGGGGGAATAGGGTTGGACTATTAGGATAGTGAATAAAAAAATTGCTTGATTGCTGTAGGTTATTGAGTGCGATTCCTGCAGTATTATTTGAACGACAATTCCATGAACAATGTTTGGCATTTAGGTCACCAAAAACAATATATTCTTTGGTGGAAGGTGTTAGGTTCAAGATATCAGCACAGAAGTTATGGGTATATCTTGGTGAATATAACGAAGATACAACAATTGGTCTATTATTTATAATAACTTCAATTGAGATGTTTTCGATTGATGAGGTGTTTGATATAAAGAGGTTTTTATGAGCGACAGATTTATGAATTAACAGAGCTACTCCTCCTCCTCTTGCATCTGTTCTGTCACTTCTATATAAATAATAATTTTTAAAGTAGGGTCTATGATTTTCTGAAAAAAATGTTTCATTCAAAGACGCTACTTTAATATTTTCTCGTTCAATTAGTATCTCAAATTGTTTTAATTTAGAAAAGTTTGAAATGCCATTAGCATTCAAGTGAAGCATTTTGAATTCGTTTAAATTATTAGTATAATCCATGGGCGTATTTTACCATTGACATTACAACTTTGATTTGTTGTACTTTTGAAGTGCACCTATGCAAATCATCCATAGCTGTAGTGAAAATATCAAAAAGCTCATCAATGCTAAATAAATCGTTGTTTGCTTTCAGCTGGTTAGCATATGTAGCTTTGCTGTTATTATTAATGTTATTGTTACAATTTGTGTTGTTGTTACTTAAATTTGGGAAATCAACCTTTGATTGAAATGAAAAATTTTGTTGTTGCCTGCTGTTGTTATGACTTTTGGAAGTTACCCTTGTTCTAGTTTCCAAATAGAGAGAACGTAACGGACAGTTGATGTCGTTTGCAGAGTGATCAGTTCTCTCTTTTCCATGTTTTTTGCAATTAAAGCATTTAAAAACAGCTGGTCTTTTTTCATTTGTGTTAAACGGACACACACTTGTATGATGTTGTTCTGCACATATCATACATGCAGCACTACGATGACAATGTTCACCGCCATGGCCATACATTAAGCAGTTCCAGCATTGAGTTGGTCTGCTCCTGGATTTTGATTTGTATTTTTTCCAAGAAATTATAATATTGGAAATTGTTCGTACATGTTTTAAGGCAGTTGAATTAAAATTTTTACGAACAAATTGAACTTTATAAACTGCATTATTGTTTGAACTGAATTTGGTGACTATTTCAGTTACGGAAGAAGGGGATAGGTTGTAGTTTTTTAACTCTTTGGAGATTTCCTCAGAGGTTATGCGGGGTAAACCGTGTAAAAAGGTTGTGTATAACCTATTTTCTTTGGAGCCATAAGAATGAAGCTCCATCTTATTCTCTTTAAGTATTTGTTTGTAGCATTCGTACATTTTATTACTTGGAGCGAAAATTTTGGTACCAATTGAAGTACGTTTGAAAATACAGTCCTTACCAAGCAGCTTTTGTATTTCTGTAAATGAAGCGTTAGCTTCTACAACAATGGGTGGAGGTTTGTGTTCCTTAACATCGTTAATATTTGATACGGGAGTTACGTCCATATCATTGAGGTCAGCAAGCAGGCTAAATCTGTTGCTTGAAGTTGACGCAATGTTCGGGTTAACAAAACCCGGAGGAAGTTTTGTCATCTTCTTGTTCACAAGCTTTCTTTTTGATGAAGATTTGGCCCCTCGGGCCATCGCTAAATTCTTATTCCTGTTTTAAGCTGGATTGTCTACCACGTGAGTTCAAATGAGATCAAGAATAGGCAATTGCAAAAATAAAAATATACACTTGTTTTTAATTTTAAATAGTTGTACTCTAAGCGCTTTAATTTTTTACACGACTGTTCGTAAAGAGAGTTAGATTCGAACTGTTAGTTTAGAGGAACTGATTATAACTTTAATAACAAAAAAGTAGTTTAACTGTTTAAATAAAACTAAATAAAACTAAACTAATATTCTTATCCAAAATTATAAATAAAACGATACAAATTTGATATATTTGATTTTGATATATTTTCTTTATTTTCTTTTTGGCTTACAAACTCAAGAATAGCTCTATTACATTTAGTTTCATCTCTACCTCTATATATTATTTTGTTAATTTTATTGTCATTGAGTTTTTTAAACGGGGTCTTCGTTGTGAAAAGATCGCTGAGACGTTTAGGTAAAAATATCCATATCCTATTACCCTCTTCATCGTCCATATTTAAAGTGATCTTAGTACCAATTTGTGTATCCTTTAATTTTTAAGTTGTCTACTCTGGTGAAGCCTTCTCCAGATTTGTTTTCCAAGTTGTTTAATGCATTTAAAAAATCCATTTATTATATTATTTTTTATTTTCACTTACAAAAATTTTAACTTAATACGCGTGAGCATCATGCGGTTTCAACGCTTTTGCCTGTTGTTAATGTTGGTAATGTTAATGTTTATTGAGGCTTCTTTTCTTTCATTGATAACATTAAATAAGATACTAATCGACAATTTAATAATAATAAATTCTTAAAACTATTTTCGTTTTGTTCCAATAAACTATAAAATGTTTAAGCTACTTGCTAAGATGTACTAACATTTAACAGGGAACCCTATAGGTAGTTTGTAAACAATGCTTGCTCGTGGCATTTACTGTATCGTACAGAGCGAATGTCCGCAAAAAAAAATTAAAAAAAATAGACCCTAAATAACAATTAAAACTAAATAATGCTGTTAAAAAAAAACAATGGCTTAACAGCGTTTGTATAAATATCACAGAATAGTTATAATAATGTTAAACGAGATGTACAGGTACAATTTGTTAACAGTTAAAGAATTTAAATATAACATGAAAATTTAAACCAAATAACGAATCAACATTTTAAATTAGTATACGACAATATCAATGATTGGATGGTGACTAGATGCATACATAATGTACAAAATTAATGTACCCATGGTAGAAGTCCGGCAGGCTGAGTCCTGCTTTTCATCAGGAGGTTCCATTAAAATTCCAATCGGGGATAAGTAAGAGAATCTTGACCAATTTGTGTTCTGCAATTCAAAGAGTTCGTTCATAAAGTTGTTATCATGGATATTCGACGAATTTCCTCTGAAGTAACATGGCGTATTTGCAGAGTGGTATAACCGCAGATTGTTGGTAAATAAACTCGTTGGATTAGCGTTTTGTATAATTTTTGAAGTTTTTGTTTATGCATTTTCTTAACATCCTTCGTTCAAAAATTTCCAATCCTTTAGCCACTATCGGGGAGATAGAGAACCAGATTGGAAATGCATAAATCAAAGCTGATCTTATGGCGACTTTATAAAGTAGCAGTTTTGTGTTCTGAGGAAGGTATCTGTTGTTCATTAATCCAAAGAACATACCAGATATATGTTTGGCCCTGGCCAGTTGAGTTCTACCGTGGTTGTTAAACTTCATCAACTTATCGAAATTTACACCAAGGTATTTGATGCTGGATTTAAATGGTATTTCTATGGAGCTAAAACGCTGCCCTGAGGAACACCGCTCTCCATTTTTCCAAAAGCTTAAGACGAGTCGTTTATTAGTACACAAAATTTGCGATCCGAAAGATAACTCTGAAACATCTTAATAAAAAAAAGGGTCAATTCCAAGATCCACTAGTTTATACAAGATTCCCTTGTGAAATGCAGAATCATTTGCTTTCTCGATATCCAATGAGATAGCAACGGTGCAAGTTTTTTGTCTAAGATTATTTACTACATCACTTTGAAACTTCAGTAATGCATGTTGAGTCGAGTGGAAGCGCTTAAAGCCGAATTGGAATGAAGTAATTGGGCTAACAACAAATTCATTTTCAAGTTTATCCCTGAGGACAGCAAAGAAATTGGGCGAAAATCTCCTAAACTGTTGCTGTTCCCCTTTTTTTTTAGAGGAATAATTTTTCCCCTTCCAGGATGTCGGAATATAGCAATTATTCAAGCAATTATTGAAGATGATGGTGAGAAATTAAGTATCATGTCAGGGAATTTTTTTATTAGAAAATTTGAAATATTGTCTAAGCCGCTGGATTTTTTACTGTTGATTTTCTTGATTATTTCCTTGATAGTCGATTTTTTCGTAAAATGGTAATCATCCAAATTATCTATGCATTAAAGGTACCATTGAATGTATAAATATGACGAGTGACAGCATCAACACAAGATGAAATACGGCCATCAAGGTCCACAACAGGATTTTGCGGCATTTTTTCACTAAATATGGAAGAATAATGGTTTCGGAAAAGCTCACAATTTTCGTTATCGTCTGATATAATGTTATTTACACATGTTTGTTGACAAAATGGGGATTTCTTTGTTCCCACTATCTGGTAAACCTTTCTAAATGCAGCTGGTCCGGGTTTTATATTCTCCAATTTTTCATTAAACATGTTTGCCTGTTCCACGTTGACTAATTCTTTGATAATATTTTTCAAAAGTTGTATTTGTTTGGATAAAATATTATATTCAGGACTGAGTCTGTTTCCAGTACGATGAAAAATTTTTTTTAACTCTTTCTGCCATCCATGTTTAACTCGGTAGAACTTCTTTAAGTTTTCTGAAAGAAGTATTTTGTTGCCCTTTAAATAAATTTTCGTTCAGATTTGAATTAAATTCATTTATTAACGAATCAATTTCATCATTATGTAAATTTCTGTCCTCGTGAGGCATTAGGCTTAGGGTGGTTATTTCCATATCTCGCCGAAACTGGTCCCAGTTTGTGTTTTTATATGAGGTATAATGCCTTGGATTTCTCATGATGAGTTCAGATGCGTTTAATTTTATTTCAAACTAGATTGGAAAATGATCGGAAAAACTGGGAAGACTGGAGACTTTAAAATTCGGGCAATCCTTATCAATTAGATTATTACTAATGAGGAAATGATCAAGGTAAGAGGAACCATTCGGGGCTTACTGTCACAAAAACGACTAACATCCAAAGCATTATCCTGGAGCCAGTTATATAAAATTCTTCCGTTTGAATTCTCGTTTTGATCACCCCAGGTAGAACTTTTGGCGTTTAAATCTCCACCCATAATAAATCCATCAAAATCATAAGCAGCATTAAGAACTTTACTTAATCCATCATTTAAATCCGTAGTAGGAAAGTTACTTGGAATATAAATCGATCCAATAAGAAACTTTCTACGAGTGTTGTTCGTGTTTACCTCAATTGTAATAAAGACACTATTGAACTTCACAATGTGCACACGATTATATGCAATTGAGTCCTTAATCATTATAGCGACCCCTAATGGGGAGTTGTCATATAAAAAGTTATACCCTTTAAGTATCACTCTATTATTTTTACGCAAATGGCACTCTTGTATAAATCCTATATCAATTTTGTTATAAAGTAGTGTATTTAAAAGATCGATTCTCCGACTTGTATCAATAAGGGATCTTACATTGTATGATAAAAAATTTATAGATCTACGGTCCATAGGTACTGTTAACTTTTTTTAAAAGCCGCAAAAATTCCACTTTGGCTTCACTCTTTGGCATTTTTTGGAAATTATCTAGAAAATTGTCTATCTCTTGTTCCAAGGTTAGCTCCTCTGGCTCTAAAAAATATTTAGCTAATTTCATAAACTTATCTATAACAGATGTTTTGTTTTTAAGATGGCTTGTGTTTGGATTAGGTTGCGAGTAAAACATACTGGCATATGTGTTGTTAGTTGATGTTAATGATGGGGGGTAAGACTTTGTTAATGTTATTTGTGACTGCTGATTTTAACACTCGAGCCTTCTCTAGTCGATCCATTTTGTTAGTAATGTATTTTTTGTAGTATGAGCAACCCTTCCAGTTTGCTGGATGGCCGGTTTCACCACAGTTCACACATATTGGGTCAGAGTTCTCCAGTTCATTACGTGGACATTGTGCTGGAAGGTGTGTTTGATCGCATTTGACGCACTTAAATTCAGAATTGCAATTGCGGGCAATGTGACCCCAGTGCTGGCACCTTCGACATTAAATTTCTTGAACTTTCTTATTAGGCTTCTCCCACACTATCGATTGCTTGAGAATGAATTTGATGTGGGAAATGTCCCCCAGTTTTTTTCCCAGATTGTAGGGATATGAGGAAGACCCCAGTGTCCCTGTTATTTTTGTTGGAAAAAGTTGTAGAAAATTTTTACATCTTTTTTATATCGTCTGTTTCATATTTGTAATACAGACCTCGTAAAACAAGAGAAATTGGTTTTAAATCCTTTGGTGTGAAAGAGTAGGATTTTATTTTCTTCTCCTTCAGGAGAGACATCATTTCAGAGTGAACATTAGAATCTGAAAGGTAAAGTTTTCTTTTATGCTTGTTTACGTTCCTAATTTTAATAATAATTTTTGGTGTTTTAGCCTCTAACTGGTCAATAAAATGCATTATATTAACGTTATAAAGAAATATTGGCGGACAAAACGGTTTGCCAGGTGTCTTCCCTGTGTTAACTGAACTACCATTAGCACTGTTGTCATTGTTATTATCCATGCCATTGAAATCGTTGTTCTCAATTTCCAGATCAGCAAGTATTGCATACTTGTTGAATCTGTCTGGATTACTATTCACGGTTCTGTCTTTTAAAGCAGAAACATCTAAATTGAAAGGTAAGTTGTCCCCATCTCTTCTCAATCTCTCAGTACAATTTCTGATGTCACTAACGCCTACGGCCGGAGTATGGCCATCAGCAGACTCATTGTCTTCGACTTCGTCATCCATCTCAAAAGAACAAGAACAATTCCCACGCAGACAAGGTTAATGCTCAAAAAAGCAATTAAGGTACGTGAGCCAGTAACGTTATTTAAACAAATTAAATTTTCAATATATTAATACAAATTTTATACTTTTAGCGCAAAAAAATAGTCGTCGTCATCAATCGTGTTGCCATATCGATCTCTTATATTTCAATCCGCTTTTGCCTGCTGGATGCAGCTTTATACGCGTATGTTTGGCAGGATCGCCATATAAACAAAAAGGAAAACACAAAAATTGTTTTGGTTTAATTAATGTGTTTTACTTCCTTCTTTGCTAGAGCCGAACAACTTAGCTCTTTGATCTTATATAGCAAAGTGTGTTGATCGAACAGAATCGAACGCTATTTATACTTAAATTATGCTTACAAAATGTTTTTATATAAAGTGGGATTATGTAGCAACGGACAGCACATATTTGGGTAATTTTACATATACAATCCAACAATCATTGTGCAACACCAAATGGGTTGACTGTTACAGGAGGCACCGTATCAGCTTAATTGCACTCTGAATCTGGGCTCTTGCATTACACTGTGGAACAAATTCAGGTTAGCAAAAGTTAGGTCGATTCTGAGAGTGAGGGGTGAAAATAGAGGCTAAATTAGAAGACCCGTATCGCGGCGTTTGTTTATGTTCGAGTTTTTTTTTTAATCGACCTTCGAACTTTGCAGTCAAATGCCGATTTTCAGCATATTATTTATATGGTTTTTTTTGGCTATAACTCGTCGACTAATTGATATTTTTCAATCTGTAAAAGCCAAATTATTGCTAGAGACCTGTACAACAATAAGAATTTTTTTAAAAAATTGATTTAGAAAATTTTTATGGTGCTTATGAAGCAAAATGTTGGAAAAATTATTTTTTTTCATGCTTTTTGAAAATATTTTCCACAAAACTAAGTCTTTTTTGCTTTCTGTTTGATCTATAATATGCTTCTCAGTTTCTTCAATAAATTTCATTTGAAAACAAAATGGTCTTAGTCGATAATTTGCGTTTAAAATCCCAAAACCATTAAATAAATACCGATTTAGGTAGAAGTAATTAAAAAGGGAAGTTTCAAGAATTAGGAATTAGTAAAACAAATTTTTTGTTTTCAACCACCGCACACGTAGGTTTTTTTTTTTATTTCGTACAAGCGAACTAATTTCAAAAATGAAGATTCAGTTAAGACTCGAAACTCAGCCGAAGCTGATGTTTTTCGCTCGGTCGTTATAAAATTCGCTATTAAATTTTTTGGAAATCATTAATTCAATTTATTTAATTTTTTACTTAAAACTTTTCTAACTAACGTTTCAAAAATATATTTTTTTTTCCATATTTTTATAATTTCTTTTTCAATGTTTCTTCAAAACCCACACTGAGCAAAATTGGTACATAAAAAATGAGAAGTAAATTAATACTAAGCTGGAAAACGCAAGTTTTGTATTATGATTGTTTTCTTTTCAAATGAAATTTATTAAAGAAACTGAGAAGCATATTGTAGTGTATTCTAGTGTAGTGAAACGCACAGGTTGAGTTCTAGTATACGACTGCTTTATTCTTCTTCAGTAAATTCTTATTAAATGTAAAATGCAATAATAGTTATGAGAGACATTATTGTTTGTATGTGTGAGTCTAATTATTTGACAAATTGATACAAATGTACTCTACATCTTCCCCTTCAAGTTAAAATTATACTTCTTAATTTTTGAATAATGAAATTATTTAAAACAGAAATTTTTAAGGTGGTACTGTGATTTGATTAATTGTTCGCTGTATATCTGTCTGGAACTTTTATTATACGGCCAGATTTTGTTGTTTTAACATATCTTGATGATGCACTTAGTGGAGGTTGTGGATTTATGATTGGTTGAAGATTTTCTTTAATACTGTGATTTTCTGATGTTGTGGAACTTGATGCTGTTACTACATTTGTTGTTGAATTTGGTATTGACGATGATTTTGGCGTACTTGGCGATGACGATGATTTTGTTGGTGATATCTCTCTAACTTCGTTGGGCTCATATGGAATGTCTTTACGTTTACCCTGTACGAGGTGAAATGAAGTTCGACGAAAAGTTCCACGATTGGTTGTTATCAAGTATGATCTTGGTGTATCGGCTGGACTTTCAATTTTACCCCATAAACTCAAATCTCGAATGACGTTTTGAATACAAATTGAGCATTTTTTTATGTAATTTTCCACATCTTTGGTGTAGCCCGGCCACCAAACTGATAGTTTAGCCCTAGCTTTACATTTAACAATTCCTAGATGTCCTGCGTGAATTTTTTCTAAGATATCTTGACGAAGTTCAGCAGGGATGACAATGCGACAACTGTGCATTAAAATGTCGTTGTTTACAGCTAAACAGTTTTTCTCAATGTAATACTGACGTATGGCTGGTTCGATTTTGTATCTATCTGGCCAACCGTTCAAGCAGTAGTTAGTCACCAGAGTAAGAGTTGGGTCACGTTTTTGAGCTTGCTCAATGATCATTAGTTTTGTTGGTGTAACTGGCAAGCTGGTGATGACATTGTTAACAAATGTGCGAAGCTCCTCCTCACTTGTAGATTCTTAATTTTCTAGTGGGTTGCGTGATAACGCATCTGCTGCAACTAAGAATTTTCCAGCGGTGTAATAAATTTCGTAAACGTATTTCATCATTCTCATTCGAAAGCGTTGTAAACGGGGTGTTAAGTCATCTAAGTTTTTAGTTGTGAAGATTGTGATAAGGGGCTTATGGTCGGTTTCGATGCTGAAGTTTATCCCTGTGAGAAGTTCAGGAAACTTTACGCAAGTAGCCCATGTAAGAGCTAAGGCCTCTTTTTCGATTTGAGCGTACCCTCTTTCCGCCTGTGATAACGTCCTTGATGCATATGCGACTGGACGAATAATGTCATTTTCGTCGACTTGCAATAAAACCGATCCAAGCCCATAAGATGAAGCGTCTGATGATATGATTGTTTTGTGTGTTGGATTGTATAATTTTAGCACCGGTGCACTGGTAAGCATTTCTTTTAACTTACTGAATGATTCTTCTTGCGCGCTTTCCCATTGAAAATTGATATTACTGCGTAGTAATTCATTCAAGGGTTGACTCAGATCTGAAAGGAAAGGAACAAATTTACCAAAAAAATTAACCATGCCAAGGAACCTCTTTAGCTCAGTGGTATTTGTCGGTTTCGAATATTCTTTGATAGCTTTTATTTTAGAATCACATGGGTGTATTCCATTTTCATTGATGTAATGTCCCAAAAACTTTAAGCTCTTTATTCCAATCTCACATTTATCTTTGTTAAGTGTTGCACCATTTTCTTTCAGTCTGGTCAGTACCTGTCGTAAAGTGTTATCGTGTTTTTCGGCATCACTACCAAATACTAGGATATCATCGGTTTGACACACTACCCCTGAAATATTTTGTAAAATATTTTGCATTTGTTTTTGGTAAATTTCAGGAGCAGAAGAGATACCGAACGGTAATCTCAAAAAACAATATCTCCCAAATGGTGTTAAAAATGTTGTAAATAGTTGTGAATTTTCTTTTAATTTTACTTGCCAAAACCCCGAATTCGCATCAAGTTTTGAAAAGAACTTTGCTCCTGAAAGTTGGGCTAGTGTATGATCTGCTACCGGCATTGGATGGATTTCTCGTTCGACTGCTAAGTTAAGTTTTGTCAAGTCAACACATGGTCGAATTTCGCCATTTGTTTTTTGAACAATTACGAGCGGAGCACACCAAGGTGTAGGCTCATCAACCTTTTTTATTACGTTTAAATTTACCATTTCATCAAGTTTTGTTTTTTAGTCTAATCTCACATTCAAAATTGTTCAAACATCCTAACCCTTCAAATAGAGTTGGGAACTCTTTTTCAATGACCACACTTGACTTTAGCTCATTTTTATTATTGTTTATGTTAAAAAGTTCACCTTTTGTTATTAAATTCAAATTTTCACTCGTGAACAAGCTTAACAATGGCTTTTTTAAATTATCAATTACGTAAATCTCGTTTTCTATTTCCATAGTGTTAAATTTTATTTTTGCATCAAACATACCGATTACTTTTAAACTCAGACCATCCGGGCCTGAAATTATTTTATTTGAGGGTTTTAATTGAATGTTTTTAAAATTGTTTTTATAGATTTCGTAAGAAATTACATCAACTGGTGAACCGGTATCGATCATAAAATTAAGTTTTATTTTATTTATAAATACGTCAACATTCCATGATAAAAAATTATTTATTTTATTTATTCTTAGCATTCCCAAAAAATTATGATAACCATCAGCTATTTGTGACGTCACACTCTCATTGTCAGAACTATTCATTTGATTTATTATTGATTTACGATTTCTCTCATAATTTGACAAACATACATTTGCAAAATGGTTTAATTTACCGCACTTATTGCATTGTCTCCCTTTTGCGGGACAATTAATTTGTTTGACATGTATAGTTTTAGAACCGCACCACATACACTTGTTACTTTTATTTTTATTTTGAGGACTGTTACCCGCTCTTGCTGTGTACGAACTTTTGTTTGTGTGTGTGTCTGTAGAAAGTTTGTATATTGTAGAAGATGTTAATTCTTTTTGTTGTTTTCTTACTGCTTGATGTTGTCTCACTTCTGTAACGGCTTTTTCTAAGGTTAAATCGGTCACCAGTTGCAAATTTTCTGATAATTTGTGATCACGTACACCAACAACAATTCTATCCCGTATCATTTCATCTCTTAGAGTACCGTAATTACACTTTTCTGACAATGAGTATAAATCTGTTATGAAATCTTCTATCAGTTCACCTTCTAACTGATTTCGAAGGTTAAATCTTGCTCGTTCGTAAATTACGTTTGTCTTTACCACGAAATGTTTGTTAAACGCCTCCATTACTTTATCATACTTAGCTTTTTCAGTCCCTGTTAAACTAAATGACAGAAAAATGCTGTCCGCTTGATCACCCATTAAATAGATGAGTGTATTTATTTGTTCTGCTTCTGTGGCTTTATCCAGCTTGGAGGCAATTCGGAATCGTTCAAAACGGCGTTGCCATTTAGGCCACTCCCCAGGGTTGCTGAACGTAAATGCTTCAGGAGATCTTACAGTAAAACTGTTTGCGATTGACACTGCCATTTCAGTTTTAAGCTCCTCCACCGCTGCCACCATGTAGTGTATTCTAGTGTAGTGAAACGCACAGGTTGAGTTCTAGTATACGACTGCTTTATTCTTCTTCAGTAAATTCTTATTAAATGTAAAATGCAATAATAGTTATGAGAGACATTATTGTTTGTATGTGTGAGTCTAATTATTTGACAAATTGATACAAATGTACTCTACACATATTATAGATCAAACAAAAAGCAAAAAAGACTTAGTTTTGTGGAAAATATTTTCAAAAAGCATGAAAAAAAATAATTTTTCCAACATTTTGCTTCATAAGCACCACAAAAAATTTCTAAATCAATATTTTTTTTTAATTTTAATTGTTGCACAGGTCTCTAGCAATAATTTGGCTTTTACAGATTGAAAAAATATCAATTAGTCGACGAGTTATAGCCAAAAAACCATATAAACAATATGCTGAAAATCGGCATTTGACTGCAAAGTTCGAAGGTCGATTAAAAAAAATTCGAACTAACGAAAACAAACGTCGCGATACGGGTCTTCTAATATAGCCTCTATTTTCACCCCTCACTCTCAGAATCGACCTAACTTTTGCTAACCTGAATTTGTTCCACAGTGTAATCATAATATAACGATAAACCCAACAATTTGGCAATAATGATATGTTGTGTCTTTTACGCCGTTATTTTGCTGATAGTAACGTTTTAGTTAATTAACTTCGACTTCGATATCTGCTTTGGCGTCAATTCATTTATAAAAAGCGTGTAAAGAGAGTTAATTTTCATACATCCGTCGATTTGTAATAATAGCTATGGTATGATTCTGTTTTATTTTAAAAATCCTGTTTTATTTTAACAAATGATTTATGAATTAAAATGTAGGGTTCCAATGAAAGAACACGTTCTCCTAGATCTGACGACAGTGTAAATGATTCGGTGTCTCCATCTAAAAAGTTCCGACCTGATTCAGGTAAACAATGTAATTTAAAAAAAAAATTAAAATTTATATTGACGTGTATTTCATCGATTAACTAAAGGCCTAGTTATTTATTTGTATCCGAAGATTACATTTTTTAAAGTGGACGACGTATGTGATTGGTCCACATCTGTGTATAAACCTTGTAATCATAAAGGTCAAAAATATGGTGAAAAAGAAATATGTATGTTTGCCGTCTCAATGGGTAGGTCAAAAAAAATTGCGTATCCACAAGGTTGGTCCGAAATTTGACGGGAATTTGAGGACAGTTGAAAATGTTAAGTGGTTCAGTCCCACAGTGTGGATGTAGCCTGGATCTTCACTATAACTATCGCACGGTATCCGTAATACACCATTTCCAATTGAAATTGAGAAAATTCGAATTGAAATTGAGATTTTCCATTTGTAATTGAGAAAATTCCAAATGAAATTGAGATTTTCCATTTAAACTTCACAAAATTCCAACTGAAATTGGAAATTTCGAATGAAAAATCTCAATTTCATTTGGAATTTTCCAATTGCAAATGAAAAATTTCAAATGAAATGAATTTTTCATTTTAAATTGGGAAAATTACAAATGAAATTGAGAATTTTTCATTTGAAATTGAGAAAATTTCAATTGAGAAAATAGGTGAAATTAAAAATTTTTGTTGAAAATTTATGAAAAAATTAAATATAAATTGGGATTATGATTATAGGAAATGAGATTACATAAGGAAATGAGATATTTAGTTTCCGACTTGCATATCCTCCCTTTGTAAAGCTGCTTGGTGAAAGGTTGTTGCATGCTGAATGGCTCTGCTCCAATTTCCAAATTTTATTAGAGGACCAAAAAAATCTAATTAAATATTTTTTTAATTATTTTCTGTTTAAAATGGAATTTTTCAATTTCAATTTCATTTTTTATTTTTTCAATTTCAAATGAAAAAATTTCAATTGAAATTTTCGCAATTTCAAATGAAAAATTCTCAATTTCATTTGTAATTTTCTTAATTTCAAATGAAAAATTTCAATTTCATTTGGAATTTTCCCAATTTCAAATGGAAAATCTCAATTTAAAATGAAATTTTCTTAATTTCAAATAAAAATCTCAATTTCATTTGGAATTTTCCCCATTTCAAATGATAAATCTCAATTTCAATTGAAATGTTCTCAATTTCAAATGGAAAATCTCAATTTCACTTGGAATTTTCTCAATTACAAATAGAAAATCTCCATTTCATTTAGAATTTTCTCAATTTCATTTGAAAAGTTTTCAATTTCCATTGGAAATTGTGTAGAAGGGGGTATGTTCGTGCGTGCTGTTCTTTTTGAATAGACAGACGAGCTTCAATTGACGATATCGACTATGAAAGTTATTAAACAGATATTCACGGTCGTATTTATAAATTTAAGCGTTTTCATTATAGCTTTGAAAAGACGGTATTCTGAAACAAATTTTATTGCTTGCTTTACCTTTCTATAATCTCACAATAGTATATATTCTTCGATTATCCCAAAGTAAAAGTCTGGTCTCCAATAACTTCAATATTAAGTGGGCTAAAGAGTTTTGTGATAGCACAAACACAAGCTATAAATATTGACAACAAATATAACTAAATTATTTGATACATTTTAAGAACCATTTCTTAAAAAATAAAGGAATTTTCTAATTTTTGTATAAATGTTATTGATAAAAAATTCAAACAAAATAGTCATGCCTATAAAATAACGTACTCGAAAATCGAATATATTTTGGAATACTATTATAAAAGTTATTTAAATAATTTGAATACACTATACCACTATGTGGTTAGGGTATATCAGTTTGAATCTAATTCTCTTTACGAACGGTCGTGTAAATAATTAAAGCGCTTAGAGTACAACTATTTAAAATTAACAAGTGTATATTTTTGCAATTGCCTATTCTTGATCTCATTTGAACTCACGTGGTGGTCAATTCAGCTTAAAACAGGAATAAAAATTTAGCGATGGCCCGAGGGGCCAAATCTTCATCTAAAAGAAAGCTCCTTGCGAACAAGATGACAAAACTTCCTCCGGGTTTTGTTAACCCGAACATCGCGTCAACTTCCAGCAACAGATATAGACTGCTTGCTGGTCTCAATGATATGGACGTAACTCCTGCATCAAATATTAACGATATTAAACAACACAAACCTCCACCTATAGTTGTAGAAGCCAACGCCTCATTTGCAGAAATACGAAAACTACTTGGTAAAGATTGGATTTTCAAACGTACTTCAATTGGTACCAAAATTTTTGCTCCAACTAAAGAATTGTACGAATGCTACAAGCAAATTCTTAAAGAGAGTAAAATGGAGTTTCATTCATATGGCTCCAAAGATAATAGGTTATACACAACCTTTCTACACGGTTTACCCCGCATAAATTCTGAGGACATCACCGAAGAGTTAAAAAACTACAACCTATCCCCTTCTTCCGTGGCTGAAATAGTCACCAAATTCAGTTCGAACAACAATGCTGTTTCAAAGTTCAATTTGTTCGTAAAAATTTTAACCCAACTGCCTTAAAAAATGTAAGGACAATTTCCAATATTATAATTTCTTGGAAAAAATACAAATCTAGATCCAGAAATAAACCAACTCAATGCTGGAACAGGTTAATGTATGGCCATGGCGGTGAACATTGCCATCGAAGTGCTGCGTGTATGATATGTGCAGAACAACATCATACAAGTGTGTGTCCGTTTAACACAAATGAAAAAGACCAGCTGTTTTTACATGCTTTAATTGCAAAAAAAAAACATGGAAAAGAGAGAACTGATCACTCTGCAAACGACATCAACTGTCCGTTACGTTCTCTCTATTTGGAAACTAGAACAAGAGTAACTTCCAAAAGTCATAACAACAGCAGGCAACAACAAAATATTTCATTTCAATCAAAGGTTGATTTCCCAAATTTAAGTAACAACAACACAAATTGTAACAATAACATCAATAATAACAGCAAAGCTACATATGCTAACCAGCTGAAAACAAACAACGATTTATTTAGCATTGATGAGCTTTTTGATATTTTCACTACAGCTATGGATGATTTGCATAGGTGCACTTCAAAAGTACAACAAATCAAAGTTGTAATGTCAATGGTAAAATACGCCCATGGATTATACTAATAATTTAAACGAATTCAAAATGCTTCACTTGAATGCTAATGGCATTTCAAACTTTTCTAAATTAAAATAATTTGAGATACTAATTGAACGAGAAAATATTAAAATAGCGTCTTTGAATGAAACATTTTTTCCAGAAAATCATAGACCCTATTTTAAAAATTATTATTTATATAGAAGTGACAAACACCTCATCAATCGAAAACATCTCAATTGAAGTTATTCTAAATAATAGACCTATTATTGTGTCTTCGTTATATTCACCAAGATATACCCATAATTCTGCGCTGATATCTTGAACCTAACACCTTCCACCAAAGAATATATAGTTTTTGGTGACCTAAATGCCAAACATTGTTATAATAATAATAATAATAATAGAAATAAATCCACCCTGCATAGGTCCGCATATGCTAGAGGTTACTCATCCCTGGTACGAACCACGGGATAAGCTCTGTTGCAGCATAAGCTGTATGAACTATGTTTTTGGAATTATTTATTAATTTTATTTATCAGTATTTTTAATACTTTTAATGTTCACAATGTTTACATATTTCATAAATAGTTTAATTTTCAATTTTCATGGAATTGTCGTTCAAATAATACTGCAGGAATCGCACTCAACAACCTACAGCAATCAAGCAATTTTTTTATTCACTATCCTAATAGTCCAACCCTATTCCCCCATCAACACAATCGCGAAGCAACCATAGTCGATATTATTTTAAGCAACTCCGCTTTAAATATAGACGTAAAAACAATGGATTACGACATACCATCAGACCATCGCCCCATTATATGTACACTTAAAAGGTCAATGGCCTTGCAGGTTGACCTCAATTATTATGATTATAGTGCAACCAACTGGAACATTTATATGAATTTTTTAGACAATAAAATCACGTTATATTCCGATATATACAATACCAAGGCAGTAATTGATCAGGAGATCCAAAAATTATAAATGTAGTTTTCGAAGCAAGGGATGTGTCTACACCTAAAATAACTCAACAAAATAATACATTACCAGAAAATACTGTGAAATATATAAAACTAAGAAGAAGCTTTAAAAGAAAAAGCCAACGGTCTTCAAATATAGCCGAGCAAAATTTTTATAATCAATGTACTAAGTTTCTAAGTAACATGATTGATAAAAGTATTAATTCGGAGCGCAATAAGAAATGGTCTCAATTATTATCCAATTTAAAACCAGGTGATAAATCATTTTGGAAAATAAGCAGGAACTTGCGAGGAAAAGGAAAAAATCAAATCGCTCACTTTAAAGTTGGATATACAAAAATAACTTTTGATAAGGACAAGGCTGAAGTCCTTGCAAATACATTTGTCCAAGCAAATAACCTCACTTCGAACTATAACCACTCGGCAGATACACTAATAAATACAACAGTAAATAATTTTAAGAAGGAAAATCCCAGTTCTGAATCTGCAATTTATACATCTCTTGAAGAAGTAATGAATATTGTCTGATCAATAAAACCCTCAAAATCCCCTGGTTTCGACAATGTTCCCAACCTGCTCTTAAAGAAACTACCACTCAAAGCTCTAAAATTACTGGTTATAATATTTAACAGCTGCATCAAACTCAACTATTTCCCAAACCATTTCAAAAATGCTAAGGTTATAGCTATTAACAAACCTAGCAAGCCAAAAAATAACCCAAACAGCTACAGACCTATCAGTCTATTAAGTAACTTTGGTAAAATATTTGAAAAAATTCTACATTCTCGTCTTAGTGAATTTGTTACGACCAATTCTATTGTTCCTAAAGAACAATTTGGATTTTAAAGGGCATAGCAGTACTCACCAAATAAACAGAATTAAAAATCAAATAATAACCAATAAAAACAATAAACGTTCAACGGGTGTAATATTGTTAGATATTGAAAAAGCGTTTGACACCGTTTGGCATAATGGCCTCTTATTTAAACTTCTTGATGCAAATATACCAAAATATCTATGTAAACTTATTTCAAATTTCATTCACGACAGAAGCTTTAAAGTTGCGATTAATAATGAAACATCAACTCCAAAAACCATTACCTCAGGGTTACCTCAAGGATCAGTCTTGTCGCCATTGCTTTACTTGATATATACATCCGATTTTAAAGTCCCAAAATATATGAAAATTGCTTATTACGCAGATGATACTGCGTTAATTTCTTCAAACAAACTTACAAGTGCACTCCTGAAGAAAATGGAAAAGCGTCTTGTAAATTGCAGTAAATATTTCCACAAATGGAAAATCAAAATTAATCCAAACAAGACCCAAGCAATAATTTTTCCATTCAACAAATCTCCCAAAAGACTGCCATGACGTCGTCTTCTTATTGGAAATAATACCATAAATGTACTTAACGATGTCAAATATCTCGGAGTTGTCTTGAACAAAAAGCTTACATTTAAACAACATATTATGGGTACGTGCCAAAAAGCTATAAAATCATTTAAAGCATTATGGCCACTACTAAATAGAAGGTCATTTCTAAACCACCAAAACAAAAATCTCCTCTTGAAAAGTGTTATAAGGCCAATATTAACATACGCGTGTCCTATTTGGAGTGAAGCTGCCAACTGTCACCTAAAATGCTTACAAATTATACAAAACAAATGTCTTAAAATGATATATAAAAAGCCCTGGAGGTATCCTACAAATTTTCTACATGAAGAAACCGTTTATGAAAAAATTATCGATTTCATATCAAGGATTAATAATTACTTTCCCAAAATTGAAAATTCCTCTTACCCACTGCTAAGAGAATGTATAGAAATAACGTAAAATTAAAAAAGAAATCACCAAATTGAAAATTATATGCTTATAGAGGTCTATTATTACTAATAAACCTCCTATAAGCATATAAACATTTTCAGATAGTATTTGAATATATTAAATCATATAAAGGTTTTTTTCCTCCCATTTTCCTTTAAAAAACATTAAAAAAAATAAAATAAAAACTATTTAATATCTTTAGATCCTATATATTATTTGTTGCAATATCTATATGTAAAGATAAGATTTCATATGTTAATATCAAATTTGTTAAAATATGTAAATAAAGGAAGAATATATAATTGAAAAATTGAAATTGGTTAGGGTATAATGACTTTGTGCTGATGTTTGTAACTACCAAAAATATTTGACCTTTCTGAGTCGATTTAGTGATGTCCGTCCGTCTGTCTGTGTTCATGCAAGCCTTGTAATCAAACTACAGGTCCAAATATGAATATATTTAGATTATATTTAGTATATAAGCTTCTACCGGCCATAGGGTGAACCCTATTGAAATTGGTGAAAATCGGTTCATGTTCAGACCTAGTCCACATACAAATGACCCCTATGAGATCAACTTAAATGGTCCAAATTATATAGATCTCGGTCAAATTGTGTCTGTGTATACTTATTACATCCATTTATCAGTCGTCCGAAAATAAACCTTATATATAGCACATTTCTTAGTTATAGCCCCCATGAAGCTGATTCCCGGTCTTCACTTAAATCTATCAAAAAACAAAAATATTGCACAGATTTTTCTCAAATTTGTTTATGTTTTTGCAAAAAATAAGTGACCTTACCAAATATGGTTAGGATCAGCCCATTTTTCAATCTAGTCCCCATATAAATATAGCATCCGATATGAACTTTTTCATATCCTAAGGCAAAAAATTAATGTCAAATTTGGTTTATGCTCATTTTCTATATCTAATTAGTTAGACTTAAGAGGTAGGGTTTCTAAACGCATGGTGTAGGGTATCGTAAAGTCGGTCTAAGCCGACTTTATTTTTCTTACTTGTTATTTATATTTTATTGTTACGCTTCATAAAAAAAATATATTTGTGAAAACTTGAGTTATGTACACAATTATTTTTATACCTCATGTGTTTCAACATTTTGATGTAGCCCGGTGGCTAAAATTATCGATTTTGGTATTCAGTAAAATTTTAAACGATATTCGCTATTGTTAAAGTCAGCTGTTGCTGTTATCTAAACGACAACAATTTTTGTGTTGTTGCTGTAAAAACAAAGTGAAAAGACCAAAATTTTAAGAAGCTCCGCAAAATAACTAAAAAATATATAAATTGTTGTTTAAAAAAGATAGGACTTTAAAAAAACGACAAATAAAACAAAAGTTTAAACTTGTTTATAAGTTTAATAAAGAAAAAACATTTATTTCGTTAATAAAAATTTAATTAATTGCCCGACCCAGCCATGGCTGAGTGTCACAAATGTAAAGCCTCAATACGTGGAGAGTCAGGAATTAGCTGTGCTGGTGTGTGCAAAAAGGTGTATCACTGTTCTGTAAAGTGCGCGGGTGTTGACCAATATTCGGTTAAAATTCTTGATGAGGATAATTATGTGTGGTGATTGTCTTCAATATATACATGATGTTGACATGGTGCTAAAAGAAATACAAGATGGTGTTCACAAAAACAAAATAAATTTAGTTGAGTACAAATGTGAATTCGAATCATCACTAAAACAAAATGAAAATGAAATTAAACGCTTATTAGAGGCAATAGAAAAACGTTATGAAGAGAGACTTAAAAAAATAGACAATGCACAAAAAATATGTGAAAAAAACGTCGATGAAATAAAAAAACTTTGCAATGTTGTAAGCGAATATGAAAGTAAAAATAAAGAGATTTATACCACTATTGAAGAAAGTAATGAAAAGATGTGTAAAGAGATAAAAAAAGTTATTAAAGAAAATAATGATAAACAAAACAAACTCATTTGCTGACACAGTTAAAAGAAATACGGTGTTGCCAGATGTTAAAAAACAAGTTCCCCTTATAATAAAACCAAAAGAAAAACAAAAAATAGAAAAAACAAAGGAGGACTTAAACAATAAGGTAGATCCAGTTAACCTAAATATAACAAACATTGAAAATAGAAAAAATGGTGCAATTGTGATACAAAGTGAAAATGATGAAGAAAGAAATAAAATTAAAAATGCTATTGAAAATGAAATGTGTGAAACATACGAAATAAAAGCGCCAAATGAAAATGATATGTCAATAATTATTACTGACATGTCATTTAAATATGCAGATGATGAACTTATAGAAAAAATAAAGAGACAAAATCAACAATTACAAGAACATGAAATGAAAGTAGTAATATCCTACGAATTTAAAAATATATAATAAAGTAATTTATAATAGTAAAATAATAGTAGACAAGGAAACATACACAAAGATTAAAGCAGCACAAAAATTAAACATTGGGTGGGAAAAATGTAGAATATTTGATGGGACTGATATTTTGATGTGCTATAAATGTCAAAGATACAATCATAAAGCGAGTGAATGTAAAATAAGTGCCATGGAACTCATAGATCAAAGGAATGCGAAAAAGAAATAATAAATAAATGTATTAATTGTATTAGAGCTAATAAGAAATTAAATATGGGACTTGATGAAAATCACGTCACATCAAACAAAGAATGTCCAGTTTATAAAAACAAACTTAATATGAAAAAGAAGAGGTTGGGGTTGATAATTTAACAATCACAGCAAATATACGGCATTTATACAAATATATGTGGACTAGTTAACAATTACAATCAACTAGAAATTATTGCCGATGAACAAAATCCAAATTTTATAGTTCTTACAGAAACACATTTAACTGGAGATATAGAAGAAAAAGAAATACAACTCAGAGATTATGATCAGTATATTACAGTATCAAATTCAAACAAGACCGGTGGAGTTATTATTTATTTTAAAAAGCAATGTAATGTTATAACAATTGGGAAAAAGTCTTCTGATTATAATTATTGGATAGGTACAAACATGGCGACAATCAAGAACAAACAATTTGTAATAATAGCGGTCTATAGATCACCAAGCAGCAGTGAAGTAGAGTTTTGTCAAGTATTTGAAAAATTAATGGAAGAAATATATGAAGCACAATGTGATATAATAATAGCAGGTGATTTCAACATAGACTGGTGTAAAGAAGATACATATAAAAAAAGACTTGAATGCGTTTTTAATGATAATGGGCTTAAACAATTAGTAAATGATTATACGAGAATAACAGAAAGTACAAAAACAATTATAGACTACATCATCACAAACAGTGAAAATGTAACAGTAGTAAATAACATTTCTAATAAAATAGCAGATCACGAAGCCATAGACATAAAAATCAAGATAGTTACTGAAAATCAAGACGAAATGAGCAAAAAGGAAATTGAAATATTTAAATATAATAAAACACGTTTTAATCAAGAAATTAGAGCAATATTGAGAAGCAATGATAACGATGATTTAAATAATAAAGTTAATAATTTTGATTCAGCCATTGAAAATACTATAAAGAAATATACAATTAAAAAAGTAATACATACAAAAAGTAAAGTTAACAAATGGTTTAACAGAGAACTAAAAATGTTAAAGAAGGATAAAGTTCTTAAATATCAAATAGCTAAGACAGAAAATACAGATATAGCGTGGAGTAGTTATAAAATAGCTAGAAATACTTATAAAACCAAAATTGATACAGAGAAGAACAATTACGTTAATAAAAAAAATAAATAATGCCAAAGACCAAAAACAAATGTGGAGAGAAATCAAAGACTTAGTCCTAAAGAAAAATAAAGCTGTGATAAAAAATGTGATATTTAGTGATATAGAATATAAGGATAACTACCAAATAGCCACCCAATTTAATAATTATTTTGTTAATAGTATTAAGTCAATTAATAATACAATAGAAAATGTGCAATATATAAACAATATACCTGTGATAATAAATAGATTTAGATTCCGTGCAATAACAATCCAAGAAATTCAAAATATTTCTAAGAATATGAAAAATAAACCAGATTTCAACAATGTTACAATTAAGCTCATTATGGATAACTGGAATATTATAGGAAAATCAATGCGTGATATAATAAATAAATCACTTGAAACAGGAGTTTTCCCGGATAGTTGGAAATACTCAATGGTAACACCAATAGAAAAAATCGCAAAAACAAATAAATGTGATGAATTTCGTCCAATAAACACTCTGAAAACTTGTGAAAAAATTATTGAAATAATTGTTAAGGAACAACTGGAAACATATATGGAACAACATAATTTATTTTCAAAATATCAATCGGGATTAAGAAAAAAATTCTCATGCGAAACAACAGTTAATTATGTAATAAATAGATGGAAATATATAAATAGAAAGAAAAAAATAATGGCAATATTTTTGGATTTCAAAAGAGCATTTGAGACCATTGATAGAGAAATACTTATTCAAAAACTATATATGTACGGCATCAGAGAAATTCAATTAAATTGGTTTAATCATATCTTACAAATAGAAAGCAAACAACAAAAGTTAATGGTACAAAATCAAACGAAGTAAACAATGAATTCGGAGTACCTCAAGGTTCTATTCTAGGCGCACCATTATTTATAATATACATAAATGATATGCCAAATATACTAAAGAAATGCGAAATAATTCTTTATGCCGATGACACATTAATCTACGCGGAAGGTGACACAGATGAACAATGTAGAACAAATCTTATGCACGACTTAAATAACATAAATAATTGGCTTAAAATTAATAGATTAAAACTTAATGAAAACAAAACTAAACTACTTGAAATAAATATAAACAGTGAATCAATAATTACAATTAATAATGAAGAAATAGAAAAAGTAATTAAAATTAAATACCTCGGTTTTATAATCGATAAAGACTTAAACCTAAAAGAACACATTGATTATATATGCAAAAAATTGGCAAAAAATTGGATTTTTTAAAAGGGTTAGAAATAAAATATCTCAAATAACGGCAATACATATGTATAACACCATGATAAAACCACATTTTGAATTCGGCTCCACAATCATATACACTTGCTGCTCAACAACACAAATCGAAAGATTACAAAAATTACAAAATAAAGCTATGCGGTCAATATTAAAATATAATATATATGCTCCAATTCAACTAATGCTAGACACACTGAAATGGTTAAATATTCAACAAAGACTGGAACTTAACACACTGCAATTCATTCAGAAAATGAAAATGGGAAACGCACCTGAATACCTTACTGAACAAATTGACTATGTGAGAGAAGTCCAACCGTACAACCTTAGAAATTCTGAAAATTTCCGGCTACCGAGGGTAACAACAACAGCAATGCAACGATCTCTATTCTTTAAAGGACTTAAATTATACAATCACTTACCAGATAATGTAAAAACAGAAAGAAATATGAGTATATGTAGGAGAAATATGGTACAATTTATAAAAAACAATGAATTCAATAATATTTTATAATATTTTGTAAAGAAAAATCTGTAAAATAATCACATTTAAAATATTTTAAAGTATTATAAATACTACTAAATAAACTAACTAACTAACTATTCAATCGATAAAAAGTTAAATTTTTATGTTGAAATGTCGTCATACATAAATAAAAATCATAAAATAATGAAAATATTTTGCTTTTATTATAAAAACTTTTTATATAAATAAAAAAATTAAATAGCATATTCAATTCATTATTTTATATTCAAATAAATAAACAAAAATATTAATAGAAAAATTTTTTTCATAGAAGGCAGTCGTGTTGTTTTCTTTTTAAAAAATAAAAATATTAATTGAAAAAATAAAATAATTGATTTTCAGAAACATTACATTTGCCTAGTGAAAACGCATTTTTATTGACGGTTTATTAGTACTATCAATTTGCTTAAGTTATCGCGGCTTCTGTGCATCTTTTTTTTTTCCTTTGAATTAACTACTTAATTTTAAATTTATATTGGACATTTAAATAATAAAAAGAAAGCTAGAGATTTACGCTATGATCAGGGTTCATCCCCCGGACTATAACCGGTTTCGGAAACTTGACGCTTCGACCGTGAAAACCAACAAAAATTAACGACACGTGCTGAAGATTTTATAGCATTACCGGAAACTTCATCAAATCAACAAAATCTCCCTCGTTATTTAGTGCAACGGCTATATCACTAAAAGAAGGAATACAAGTTGCTCCATTAGCTTCCTACAATGTTTTCCAGGTAGAAAGAGGTTTAAATTTTATTTCACGCGATCGTGTGGAAGTCAAGGAGATGAAAAGTGGTGACTTGTTAATAAAGGTACCAGACAACAAAACGGCCGAAAATATATTAGATCCAATTACATCGACTGTATTCCAGTTAGAATTACTCTACACAAAACTCTTAATACAATTCAAGGTCGTATATTCTCCAGAAAAATAATAGATATTTCACAAGAGGATCTGCTGGAATCTCTTAAAGACCAAAAAGTTGTAGATATAAGAAAGATTACTAAAAAAGAAAATGATAAAATAGTAGCAACTGGTGCTGCAATTATTACTTTTGATCTCATCTATCGCCCGGAGAATTTGAAACTTGGCTGGGAAGTAGTCACCGTTGAGGAATATATTCCAAATCCCATGAGATGTCTAAACTGCCAAAGATTAGGCCATACAAGAAAATGGTGTAAAAGCGTGGAGCAATGTAAGGAATGTGGATTTTCTGAGACACATGAAACCTGCACTCGTAAATACTGTGTAAACTGGCAAACAGATACCCATACTTCTTATGATTCGGAATGTCCAACTTTCTGGAAACATAAATTAGTAAACCACTTAAGAATTTCTAGAAGATGCACAACACGCGAGGCCTGGAAAGTTTTCAACGATAATCCTTCTCTGAATACACTTCAACCTACAAAAAGAAATGGCAATAAAAAACCTTCCTATGCTCAAATAACAAATGTCGAAACAGCAACAAACAGCATAAAACCGATAACAAAAATAACAAACATCCGAGACGAAAACAATTATGGCGAAAACAAAACCAAAGCAATAGACAATTCAGCCACAACTACAACTAAATACAATAAGAACAAAACACCGAATATTCCACCAACAGATCAAGATTCTTCCACTACAATGCAAAAATCATATTCTCAAATAATCTCTCTCAATAAACAACCAATATCTTTAACTACCACAACAATAAATAAATCGAATACAAATATAAATTCAGAAGATTTCACTTTATTCAGTTATGATAAATCTATGACTTTAGATGACTCTTTTGACGATTGTTTTAAGGCAAATATCGATCATAACATAACTGAGGAAATGGTTATTCATGATATAAGTGAGGGCGTAGGCCTAAACACTCCAACAAAAACAACTATAAACAATTCAAACGTCGATAACACACCTTTAAAACAATTATATAATAATTTCCCTGAATTAAACGTTTTAATTACACCTAATACTTTAAAAAAGACACAGCCTTTACCCGCAAAGGGCAAAAAGGAAAATAAAATTATGAACTATGGCCTAAACATTAATCTTCTCCAGTGGAACATGCAAGGATTTTTAAACAACAAGTACGCATTGGAACTCTTAATTTCAAGACACAAACTTAACATTATAACACTGCAAGAAACGCATATAATAACAAAAAATCTACACCTTCTGCATTTACCTGGTTTTAAAATTTTTCACCACAACAATGATTATGACTATGCCAAATCGCGTATAGCTTTACTGGTACAAAATAATCTAAACGTTACTCAACATCTAACATCGACTGGAACTTTGCTCTTCCAAACCATAATAATATCTGGTGATTCGGAACTTCATATACTAATATTTACATAGAGGGTGATGTTAACTTATCTGCCTCAGTGGTCAATAATATATCTCTCGCCGGAAATGTACATCATCTTTTACTGGGAGACTTAAACTCGCAAAATATCTTGTGGGGCTCTGCTTTCAATTCACCAAATGGAAAAATCGTAGAAGATTTTGCGAATGACCAGAACCTGGTAAATTTAAATGATGGATCTCCAACCCTACTTAGTACTAGAAATACTCTAACTGCTGTTTCCATGTGCAGTGTGGATTTTGCACCGAGTTTGACCTGGACTTGTCTACCCATGCCGGAAGTTGGCGATCACTTTCCTATTAAAATCACTAATAATATTGATATTGTAAAAAAAATTTACACCTCGTTTCAAAGATAAAAAGCTGACTGGCCTCTTTTCGAAAAGAGGGCTGCTCTAACGGTCAACCAATTTGATAAAACTTTAAACATCAACAAAGAAGCTGCTCAAATGAAACGCATTTTAAGGAAAACGGCTAATGAATCAATTCCTCTAAGCCGCAAACCTAAAGAAAAAAATAACCCAGTTTGGTTTAATTCTGAAATTTCTAAATTAATTCGATTGAGAAACGAAGCATGGAAACTTTTTAGGAGATGTCGAAATATGAACAACTTATTACAGTACAAAAAATTTTGTGCAAAGGTGAAAAAAGAATGTAAAACAGCGAAAAGGATTACATGGGATAACTTTCTTAAATCTTTAAACCCATCAATGGATATTCGAGTCTTATGGGGTAAAATTAATAACTTAAGGTCAAACCGAATAGACAATTTTCCAACCATTTACGTCAACAACAACAGCTTCTCTCATCCTTTGGATATTACCGATAGTTTTGCGAAATTTTGGTTTTTTCTCAGCTCGGATAGTGCCTTCGATCCAGAAATTGTATTAAAAAAAAGAAATCTGAATATTGACCAGCTACCACAATCTATTCAGCGATATAAGGAATTGACCCGAAAAATTGAAGTTTATGAACTAAATGAGATAATGAAAACGCTTAAGGGTTCCACATCAGCACGTGATAAAATAACATATTCAATGGTTAAGAACGCGCCCAAAAATTTTAAATCACGTCTCTGCGAATTATACAATAACATTTTGGCAACCGGTGTCTTCCCGCATGATTGGAAAATAGCTATTTTATCACCAATACCTAAACCTGGTAAAAATCCTAAGCAACAGGAGGGTTACCGGCCTATTTCTTTGTTACCAGTTTTATCCAAAATACTAGAGAAAATATTGGCCAAACGTTTCTGGCATTCTACTAAAAATAATATATCTAAATTACAACACGCTTTCATTCCCAGACATGGTGTTCACAGCATATGTCATCAGCTAGAGGAGGTATTACGCCGGAACCTGAAAGATGGAAGGCATAGTTTGCTCCTCTCAGAGGATATCGAAAAGGCCTTTGACCGAGTTATATCAACTTACATTGTATTAGAACTCAACGAATGTGGTATCCCTAAACAGATTTTAAAACTTTTAAAATCATTTCTTGATAATCGTAGGGTAATTGTTAAAGTAGATGGACATTTCTCCACAACTTACCCATTGGACAATGGAGTGCCCCAAGGATCACCTCTCTCTGTGGTGTTATATAACGTATATGCTAACTCTTTAGCTAAGGCTGTGGAAAATTTACCTGGCATGGACTACATTGGTATTTATGCAGACAATATTTTTGTTGTGGCTTCTGGTAATCCAGAGGCGATTTTTTCAAGTTTGAACGCATTAGATCTCAAAGCCCACAACTGGGCCAAAAACAGAGGTGCTGTTATACCTGCTAACAAGTCTGAGATACTTCACGTTTGCAAGAAAAGAAACTGTATAAGTCGCACAATTTCTATCAGAAACATAAGTCTTCAAATTGACGAACAAATGAGAGTTTTGGGTATACTATTTACGAAAAATCTTCTTTGGAACAGTCACGTCAAACATCTGGCATATAAATTAAGCAAGATTAACAACCTTTTAAAACTCATCTGCTCTCGCAACAAAGGGCCTCATATTGAATCAGCGCTTAACATTTGCCAATCTTTGACAATCGGAACAATTTTGCATGGCATAACAATTTATGGTTGGACCTCAAAATCAAATATTGATAAGATTAACACATCCATCAACAATTGTTTCAGAACCGCTTCTGGCTTACTTCGTACAACGCCGTTGGTAAAACTGCGATCCGAAGCAAATTTTGTAGATTTCCAAACACTATTAGAAAAGAGTGCTATTAACTTATCTGCCTCAGTGGTCAATAATATATCTCTCGCCGGAAATGTACATCATCTTTTACTGGGAGACTTAAACTCGCAAAATATCTTGTGGGGCTCTGCTTTCAATTCACCAAATGAAAAAATCGTAGAAGATTTTGCGAATGACCAGAACCTGGTAATTTTAAATGATGGATCTCCAACCCTACTTAGTACTAGAAATACTCTAACTGCTGTAGACGTTTCCATGTGCAGTGTGGATTTTGCACCGAGTTTGACCTGGACTTGTCTACCCATGCCGGAAGTTGGCGATCACTTTCCTATTAAAATCACTAATAATATTGATATTGTAAAAAAAAAATTTACGCCTCGTTTCAAAGATAAAAAGCTGACTGGCCTCTTTTCGAAAAGAGGGCTGCTCTAGCGGTCAACCAATTTGATAAAACTTTAAACATCAACAAAGAAGCTGCTCAAATGAAACGCATTTTAAGGAAAAATCAAATATTGATAAGATTAACACATCCATCAACAATTGTTTCAGAACCGCTTCTGGCTTACTTCGTACAACGCCGTTGGTAAAACTGAGATCCGAAGCAAATTTTGTAGATTTCCAAACACTATTAGAAAAGAGTGCTATTATTATGGCATCTAGATCGATCACTATATCATCTGATGGTCTAAATCAAATTTTTTGGAGACGTCTTGAATCTTTGGTAAATGGCCCACCATCTTCCATTGTAAATATTATCTCTATTTTGAGAAAATGGAATATCTCTATACCACCTAAACCAGTTACACCACCTTGCGCTGACGGTATGGTAAGAATAGATGATGGTTTAAGTATTTACAACAAGAATACCACAAACCCCTTATGCTTTAAGAAGATGTTTTCTCAAAAAATTAACTCATTTTCTCCAAATGTGATATATTACACAGATGGATCATTTCATAACAATATAACATCTTATTCAATCGTTTTACAACTACAGAGAAATCAATTTGAAACTGTTAACGAAACTCGTTTGCCAGACCATACGGGAATTTTTACTGCCGAGATTGCTGCCATTAAAACTGCCATCAGTTATTCCATCGAACACGATCAAAGGACTTTAATATGCACTGATAGTTTAAGTGCCACAAGGGCGTTGATTATAATGGTGCCTTCGACGACATGCTCCGTCTACAAAATCAGAACCAGAATATTCTGGTGCTATGGATTCCATCCCATATTGGTATTCAAGGCAATGAAAGTGCTGACTATGGCGCTAAACGAGCCTTAAGTTTACCTCAAATCACGGAAACGCCCTGCTTTCCTAAGGCTTTGACTAACCCCTTTAAAATAGTTCAAAGACAACAAAATCCCACTCCCAGCAGACCCAAATACAATAAAAATTTAACGAGGTCGCAATGCGTAATGATGGCCCGGCTAAGGGTGGGTAAAGCCCTTTTAAATTCCAAACACTATTACCAGAAGACAGATGCACCAAAATGCAGTATATGTGATGTTTATCTTACCGTATCTCATATACTGACTGATTGCCCAGTATCAAAAACTGACGAACCACTGGAAAAGATCCTTGATTGTGCAGCTGATGATAATCTACCGAAAATTCAAAGATGTTTACAAATACATAACATTCAAGATGTTTAAGGCAAACTTTTCTTTCTTTTATTTATTTTTAATTTATTATCATTTTATTGGAACTAATTTTTAAATTTTCTTCTTTTAATACAAACTATACGAGCGCATATGGTCTAGTTACCCGGCGCCTTTTTTCCATATTTTATAAATTTAGTTTGTAAAATATAATGTAAATAAATAAATAAATAAATTAATAAAAAATAAAGAAATTAAACATAAACATAAAATCATCCTGTCAAAGACGAATTTATTTGTTAATTTTTTCTATTCTTTGTGTTTTTTGCTTATTTTGACAGAGATGCCACTTGTTTACAATTTAAATAAATACAAAAATAGATTTGTCGACTATCGTTAAGGTGTAGTTAGTGAATCACTTAATCGTTAGTGCAAACAACAATAGCTGTCGATATATCTTGCGATTGTCGGATCGTTAAAATTTACAGAATCGCACTACAGGGGTCAGCAAGCTTTTGAGTCGGAAGAGTCAAAAATTACAATTACAAAATTTCGAAGTTTTTAACAGCCACAAAATTTTTTGTTGCCAACAAATATTACTCGCATAAATAAAAATTTTTTTGATAAAAAAAGAAATTAATATATTTATTCATTAGAAAAAATTGATATTTATTCATATATAAGTAGCAAACAAATTCAATGGGAGCGTTGGCTTTGCATGGTTTTAGAAAGTTTGGATTAATTTTAAGTTTCACTGTAGCAATCAAGAAGACTATTCCATGCGTCGAATATAAGTGCCTCAACTCGCGGCATTTCCACTTTTGTTGCGTTACGTACATACATTTCTGGACCAACAACTCTTCCAATTTGCTCTTCAACTCAATTTCATTTTTAGATATCCAATATCAAGTCCAAATGGCTCAATGTGGATTTCGTTACTATTTGTGTTGGGAGGATATACTAAGAATGCTAGAGTGGTTTCGTTGGTTTTGAATTGCTCAAATCTAACAGTTGCACTGGTATTACCGCGATATTGCTTTAGAAATTGAAAATGAAGTAATTTACCTCTCTGAATATCATCTGCAAAAAGAATTCATTCTTCTTCAAAATAAACCAATTCTTCTAAAAAAACATAGGCTGGGTTTCCCTTTCCTTGGAGTTTTGGATTCAGCTCATTTAATTTCGCTGTGATATCCACAGTAATAATTTTGCAACCATTTGTCGTTCTCTAATTAATGCCTTTTTCATTTAGGAAAATATTTCATTCAAGCACAAAGCAACGCACACTATTGTGAAGAAGGAGGTCGGAATATTGAGTCTTCATTTCGTTTAAGAATTCTTTTAACTGACGATGGTAGAGTGCTTTTGACAAGATGCAGTTTTTTTTATTTTTTTTTTATTAGTATTAAAAATACTTTGAATATTCAGAAATAAATATTACATCAATTCTTAATTCATTTGTTGTAAGCTCTATATAAATACATGGAATCGTACAAAATTTGTACATTTTTTTCTAAATACATTGTAATTTCTTTCAAGTTTCATATTGTTTGGTAACTCATTAAATAGCTTGAAGCCCTTGTAGAAAAGAGATTTCTGCATGTGTGTTGTCGTGACTCTTTGGATTCGAAAATCTTCAGCATTCCTTAATCCATACGGTTGTACTTCTCCAACGTATTTTATTTGCTCGCAGAGATATTCTGGGGCATCACCTTGTTTCATTTTTTTAATGAAAATTTAATTGTATTTCAGTCTTTGATTAATATTCATCCATTTTAGTTCTCTAAGCATTTCGATGATGTGTGTATATCGATTGCATTTAAGAATAACCGTCATTGCTTTGTTTTGGAGTTTTTGCATTCTTTCTATCTGACTATCATTGCAGCATGTATAAATTATCGTCGATCCATATTCAAAATGTGGTTTAATTATCGTGTTATAAATATTTATTGCAGTTGTTTTTGATATTTTGTTTCTTATTCTTTTAAAAAATCCGATTTTTTTTTACCGATTTTCTTACATGTATAGTCTATATGTTCTTTAAACTTTAATTCTTTATCTATTATAAAACCGAGATATTTTATGTGTTCTACCTTTTCTATTATTTTATCGTTAATTTTAAAATTTTCTTCAGTATTCTTATTTATTTCAATTATTTTTACTTTCGTTAAGTTTTAATTTATTTATGTTTAACCAAGTGTTAATTTTATTGATGTCGTGGTATATATTTCTTCTACAGCTTTCATCATCGTCTTCTTCTGTGTATATTAACGTATCATCTGCGTATAGGACCATTTCACTTCTGTCTAATACCTTTGGCATATCATTAATATATATAATAAATAAAAGAGATCCTAAAATTGATCCCTGTGGTACACCGAAATCATTTTCGATTTCAATCGATATTAAATTTTTTTTTTTAGTAGTAGTAGTAGTATTTATTATACTTTAATTTAAAACTAATAATTAATATGTAACAATTTTTATACAACTTCTTGATTTGTGTTATATCTTAAAAATTGTGTGACATTTCTTTTAAAAACATTAACATTTCTTTCTAATTTGACATAGTTAGGTAACGTATTATATATTTTTAATTCCTTGAAGAAGAGAGATCTTTGCATTGCTGTTGTTGTCACCCTTTGTAATCTAAAGTTTTCCGCGTTTCTTAAGTTATACGGTTGAGCTTCTCCCACGTACATCAATTGGTCGATCAAGTATTCTGGAGCATTACCCATCGTCATCTTTTGGACAAAATTCAACGTATTAAATACTAATCTTTGTTGTATGTTTAGCCATTTCAATGTATCTAGCATATTTTGGATGGGAGTATATCTGTTACATTTTAAAATAGAACGCATAGCCTTATTTTGAAGTTTTTGCAATCTTTCCAATTGTGTTGTTGTGCAGCAGGTATACAGAATTGTGGAGCCGAATTCAAAATGAGGTTTTATCATTGTGTTATACATATTTATTGCCGTTGTTATCGATATTTTATTTCGCACCCGTTTAAAAAAGCCGATTTTTTTTCCAATTTTCTTACATATGTAATCGACGTGATGTTTAAATTTTAAGTCTTTATCGATTATGAAACCCAGATATTTTATTTGATTAACTTTTTCAATTGTTTCATTATTAATTTTAAAAACTGTGTTACTGTTCATGTTTATTTCCATTATTTTAGTTTTTTTTCATTTAGTTTTAATTTGTTAATTTTCAGCCAATTGTTTTTGTTTATTTTGTTGATATCATGTATTTCCTTGAGCATAGATCAGTGCGTCATCAGCATATAGAATTATTTCGCATTTATTTAAAATATTGGGCATATCATTTATATATATTATAAATAATAGTGCTCCTAATATAGAACCTTGTGGCACTCCAATTTTATTATCAATTTTATCCGATTTAACACCATTAACTTTCGTAATTTGTTTTCGATTTGTCAGATATGATTTAAACCATTGCAGTTCAATTTCTCTGATACCATACATATACAGTTTTTTAATCAATAGCTCTCTATCGATAGCCTCGAACGCTCTTTTGAGGTCCAAGAAAATTGCCATTATCTTATTATTTTTATTACAATATTTCCAGTTCGAATCTAACTCTCTTTACGAACGGTTGTGTAAAAAATCAAAGCGCTTAGAGTACAACTATTTAAAATTAAAAACAAGTGTATATTTTTGTTTTTGCAATTGCCTATTCTTGATCTCATTTGAACTCACGTGGTAGACAATCCAGCTTAAAACAGGAATATAAATTTTGCGATGGCCCGAGGGCCAAGTCTTCATCAAAAAGAAAGCTTGTGAATAAGAAGATGACAAAACTTCCTCCGGGTTTTGTTAACCCGAACATGGCGTCAACTTCAAGCAACAGATTTAGCCTGCTTGCTGGCCTCAATGATATGGACGTAACTCCCGTATCAAATATTAACGATGTTAAGGAACACAAACCTCCACCGATTGTTGTAGAAGCTAATGCTTCATTTACAGATATACAAAAGCTGCTTGGTAAGGATTGCATTTTCAAACGTACTTCAATTGGTACCAAAATTTTTGCTCCTAGTAATAAAATGTACGAATGCTACAAACAAATACTTAAAGAGAATAAGATGGAGTTTCATTCTTATGGCTCCAAAGAAAATAGGTTATACACCACATTTTTACACGGTTTACCCCGCATAAGCTCTGAGGAAATCTCCAAGGAGCTAAAAAACTACAACCTATCCCCCTCTTCCGTAACTGAAATAGTCACCAAATTCAGTTCAAACAATAATGCAGTTTATAAAGTTCAATTTGTTCGTAAAAATTTTAATCCAACTGCTTTAAAAAATGTACGAACAATTTCTAACATTATAATTTCTTGGAAAAAATACAAAACGAAATCCAAGAACAAACCAACTCAATGCTGGAACTGCTTGATGTATGGCCATGGCGGTGAACATTGCCATCGTAGTGCTGCATGTATGATATGTGCAGAACAACATCACACAAGTGTGTGTCCGTTTAACACAAATGAAAAAAGGCCAGCTGTTTTTACTTGCTTTAATTGCAAAAAACAAGGAAAAGAGAGAACTGATCACTCTGCAAACGATATCAACTGTCCGTTACGTTCTCTCTATTTGGAAACTAGAACAAGAGTTACTTCTAAAAGTCCGAATAAAAATAGACAACAACAAAATAACTCATTTCAATTTAATGTGGGAGATTTCCCTAATTTAAGAAACAACAACACAAATTGTAACAATAACATCAATAATAACAGCAAAGCTACATATGCTAACCAGCTGAAAACTAACAACGATTTATTTAGCATTGATGAGCTTTTTGATATTTTCACTACAGCTATGGATGATTTGCATAGGTGCACTTCAAAAGTACAACAAATCAAAGTTGTAATGTCAATGGTAAAATACGCCCATGGATTATACTAATAATTTAAACGAATTCAAAATGATTCACTTGAATGCTAATGGCATTTCAAACTTTTCTAAATTAAAACAATTTGAAATACTAATTGAAAGAAAAAATATTAAAATAGCGTCTTTGAATGAAACATTTTTTTCAGAAAATCATAGACCCTTTTTTAAAAATTATTATTTATATAGAAGTGACAGAACAGATGCTAGAGGAGGAGGAGTAGCTCTGTTAATTCATAAATCTGTCGCTCATAAAAACCTCTTTATATCAAACACTTCATCAATCGAAAACATATCAATTGAAGTTATTATAAATAATAGACCTATTGTTGTATCTTCGTTATATTCACCAAGATATACCCACAACTTCTGTGCTGATATCTTGAACCTAACACCTTCCACCAAAGAATACATAGTTTTTGGTGACCTAAATGCTAAACATTGCTCTTGGAATTGCCGTTCAAATAATACTGCAGGAATAGCACTCAACAATCTACAGCAATCAAGCAATTTTTTTATACACTATCCTAATAGTCCAACCCTATTCCCCCATCAACACAATCGCGAAGCATCCACAGTCGATATTATTTTAAGCAATACCGCTTTAAATATAGACGTAAAGACAATGGATTACGAAATACCATCAGACCATCGCCCCATTATGTGTACACTTAAAAGATCAGTGGCCTCGCAGGTTGACCTCAACTATTATGATTATAGTGCAACCAACTGGAACATTTATATGAATTTTTTAGAAAATAAAATCACGTTAAATTCGGATATATACAATACCAAGGTAGTAATTGATCAGGAAATACAAAAATTTATAAATGTAGTCTTCGAAGCAAGGGATGCGTCTACACCTAAAATAACCCAACAAAATAATTACACATTACCAGATAGTACTGTGAAATATATTAAACTAAGAAGAAGCTTTAAAAGAAAAAGCCAACGATCTTCAAATATAGCCGAGCAAACTTTTTATAATCAATGTACTAAGTTTCTAAGTAACATGATTGATAAAAGAATTAATTCGGAACGCAATAACAAATGGTGTCAATTATTATCCAATTTAAAACCAGGTGATAAATCATTTTGGAGAATAAGCAGGAACTTGCGAGGAAAAGGAAAAAATCAAATCTCTCACCTTGAGGTTGGAAATACAAGGATAACATCTGATAAGGACAAGGCTGAAGTCCTGGCAAATACATTTGTCAAAGCAAATAACCTCACTTCGAATTACAACCACTCAGCGGATATAGTAATAAATTCAACAGTAAATAATTTTAGGAAGGAAAATCCCACTTCTGAGTCAGCAATTTATACATCTCTAGAAGAAGTAATGAATATTGTCTCATTAATAAAACCCTCAAAATCTCCTGGTTTTGACAATGTTCCCAACCTGCTCTTAAAGAAACTACCACTCAAAGCTCTAAAATTACTGGTTATAATATTTAACAGCTGCATCAAACTCAACTATTTCCCAAACCATTTCAAAAATGCTAAGGTTATAGCTGTCAACAAACCTAGCAAGCCCAAAAATAACCCAAATAGCTATAGACCTATTAGTCTATTAAGTAACTTTGGTAAAATATTTGAAAAAATTCTACATTCTCGTCTTAGTGAATTTGTAACGACCAATTCTATTGTTGCTAAAGAACAATTTGGATTTAAAAAAGGGCATAGCACTACTCACCAAATAAACAGAATTAAAAATCAAATAATCAGCAATAAAAACAATAAACGTTCAACGGGTCTAATATTGTTGGATATCGAAAAAGCGTTTGACACCGTTTGGCATAATGGCCTAGTATTTAAACTTCTTGATGCAAATGTACCAAAATATTTATGCAAACTTATTTCAGATTTCATTCACGGCAGAAGCTTTAAAGTTGCGATTAATAATGAAACATCATCTCCAAAAACCATTACCACAGGGTTACCTCAAGGATCAGTCTTGTCGCCATTGCTTTACTCGATATATACATCCGATTTCAAAGTCCCGAAATATATGAAAATTGCTTACTACGCAGATGATACTGCGTTAATTTCTTCAAACAAACTTACAAGTGCACTCCTGAAGAAAATGGAAAAGGGACTTGTAAATTGCAGTAAATATTTTCACAAATGGAAAATCAAAATTAATCCAAACAAGACCCAAGCAATTATTTTTCCGTTCAACAAATCTCCCAAAAGATTGCCAAGACGTCATCTTCATATTGGAAATAATACCATAAATATAGTTAATCATGTCAAATATCTCGGAGTTGTCGTGGACAAAAGCTTACTTTTAAACAACATATTATGGCTACGTGCCAAAAAGCTATAAAATCATTTAAAGCATTATGGCCACTTCTAAATAGAAGGTCATTTCTAAACCCCAAAAACAAAAAATCTCCTATTCAAAAGTGTTATAAGGCCAATATTAACATACGCGTGTCCAATTTGGAGTGACGCTGCCAACTGCCACCTAAAACGCTTACAAATTATACAAAACAAATGTCTTAAAATGATAAATAAAAAGCCCTGGAGGTATCCTACAAATCTTCTTCATGAAGAAACAGGTTATGAAAAAATTATCGATTTCATAACAAGGATTAACAACAATTATTTTGCCAAAATTGAAAATTCCTCTTACCCACTGATAAGAGAATGTAGAGAAGTAACGTAAAATTAAAAAGAAATCACCAAATTGAAAATTATATGCTTATAGAGGTCTATTATTTCTAATAAACCTTCTATAAGCATATAAATATTTTCAGGTAGTATTTGAATTTATTAAATCATATAAAGGTTTTTTCCCTCCCATTTTCCTTTAAAAATCATTAAAAAATAAAATAAAAACTATTTAATGTCTTTAGATCCTATATATTATTTGTTGAAATATCTATGTAAAGATAAGATCTCATATGTAAATATCAAATTTGTTAAAATATGTAAATAAAGGAAGAATATATAATTGAAAATTGAATTTACAATATTTCCATTTATTTATCACATAGTTTACCGTTGTTTCGCATGAGTATTTTTTCCTGAAACCAGATTGATATTTTGAAAACATATAGTTTTCTTCCATATAACATTCCAACTGTTCTTTAGCAATTTTTTCTATAATTTTTTCAAATGTTTTTAAGGTGTTTATTGGTCGGAATTCTTCACATTTGTTTGTTTTGGCTATTTTTTCCACAGGTGTTACCATAGAATACTTCCAATTTTCAGGGAATATACCAGTCTTGAAAGATTTATTTATAATGTAAAGCAAATTTTTACCAATAATGTTCCAATTATCTAAAACTATCTTAATTGAGACTTTGTTAAAATCTTGTTTGTTCTTTAGGCATTTGCATATGTTTTTAAGTTCTATTAAAGATATTGCACGAAATTTAAATCTAGAAAATATCACAGGTATGTTGTTTGTATATTGCACTTTTTCTATTGCATCCGTTATTGATTTAACACTATCGACAAAATAATTATTAAATTGGGTAGCGATTTGATAGTCATCCTTATACTCTATATTGTTAAACATCACATTTTTATCACATTGGCATTTTTCTTAAGTACTAAGTTTTTTATTGCATTCCACATTTGTTTCTGGTCTTTGGAATTATTAATTTTGTTGTTAACATATTTGTTTTTTTCATTTTCAATTTTATTTTTATACATATTTCTTATTAATTTATATTCATTCCATGCAGATTCTGTATTTTCCGTTTTAGCGATTTGGTATTTAATAATTTTTTCTCTTTTGAGTATTTTTAAGTCTTCGTTGAACCATTTGTTAACATCGTTCTTTATATTCACTATTTTTTATACCCTATACCACTATGTGGTTTGGGTATAATGACTTTGTGCTGCTGTTTGTAACAACCAAAAATATTTGACCTACACCCATCTTTAATTATACCGATCGAATCAGAATCACTATCTGATTCGATTTAACGATGTCCGTCCGTCTGTGTGTCCATGTAAAGCTTGTAATCAAACTGCAGGTCGCAAATATGAATATATTTTGATGAAATTTGGTATTTGATCTTTTATCGGCCACGGGATGAACGCTATTGAAATTGGTGAGAATCGGTCCATGTTCAGACCTAGCCCCCATACAAATGACCCCTATGAAATCAACATATATTGCCATAAGATCCAAATTATCATACAAATCTTAGTCAAATTGGGTTTATATGTACATATTACATCCATTAATCAGTAGTCCATAAATGATCCCTATTGGACAACTCTTAGTCATAGGCCCCATATAGAGCTGCTTCCCGATCTTCACTTAAATCTATCAAAAAACAAAAATATTGCACTGATTCTTCTCAAATTTTGTTTGTATATATTTTTTCAAAGTGTAAGTGACTTTACCAAATATGGTCAGAATCGGTCTTTTTTTGGACCTAGCCCCATATAGACATATCATCCGATATGAACTTTTTCATATCTGCAGCCAAAAAAATTAATAAAAATGCCACTCAAATTTGGTTTATGCTTATTTGCTATATCCAATTAGTTGGACCGAAGAGATAGTGTCTCTAAACCATGGTATAGGGTATCGTATAGTCGGGCTAGACCGACTATAATTTTCTTACTTGTTTGTTTGTAAATTTTTTAATCGTATTTTCGATACATGTGTCAATTATATCCACGCTCTTATAAACACTATAATTTTCATTATATTCTAATATTGCACTGAGTTCTCTATTGAATAGATCCTGATTATAATTAAATATTTCAATTTCTTTTCTATTTCTTTGGTTTTGATTTTCATTTTTATATTCAATTTTTATATCTATTGCTTCATGGTCTGATATTTTATTGGCGCTTTTGATTTTCGTTGTTATATGATCATTATTTGTTATAACGTAGTCTATTATTGTTCTCGAATTTTTTGTGATTCTTGTATATTCGTTTACTATCTGCTTTAGTCCATTATCATGCAAAACATTTTCCAATCTGCTTTTATAAGTTTCTTCTTTATTCCAATCGATGTTGAAATCACCTGCTACTATTATATCATAAGTTGTTTCAGATATGTCTTCAATTAATTGTTAAAAACTGTGATCTATAAACCGCCATTATTACGATTTGTTTTTTTTTTTACCAAATTTGGCCACGTAAGCACTAATCTAATAATTTGAGTCGGAAGTTTTTTCAAAAATTTGTGTAATGTTCCATAGTTTTTTAAAATATATAGTAAGTCCCCCCGTCCTTTTTGAGTTTGACCGTGTACTATATTGTTTATATTCATGTAGTAGTATTTCTCGTTCATATATATCTTTTGTTAAATGGGTCTCTGTAAGTATAATGAAGTCTGGGTTTTTTTTTAATCAGCAATTATTTCCAATTGAATTTAGTTATTAACTAATCCGCATATATTTGCGTAGATGCCATGTATTTCCTGTGATTGTTAAACTATTAACCCCAGCCTTTTCTTTTTCATATTAAGCATATTTTGATATACCGGACATTCTCTATTTGATACGATATGATTTTCGTCAAGTCCCATATTAAATCGATATTTCTCAAAAACGTAACGAGCGATTTTCATATTTTTGATCTTTTTCTAAACTATTAGTGCTTGTCTATAAACCCTCATATAGGGCTAAGCCCCTGATCAAACCATTTTGTCCAATTATGTCATTTAGTTTTTCCACATAGTACTAGGGAAAAAATGCATATTTTTTTAAAATCGATATTTCTTAAAAACGTAGCGAGCGATTTTCATATTTTTGATCTTTTTCGAAACTATTAGTGCTCGTCTATAAACTCTCATATAGGGATAAGCCCCTGATCGAACCATTCTGTCCAATTATGTCATTTAGTTATTCCATATAGTACTAGGGAAAAAAATTCATATTTTTTTAAAATCGATATATCAAAAAAGTAACGAAAGATTTTCATAGTTTTGATATTTTTCTAAACTATTAGTGCTTCTCTATGAACCCTCATATAGGGCTAAGCCCCTGATCGAACCGTTTTGTCCAATTATTTCATTTAGTTTTTCCATATAGTACTAGGGAAAAAAATTCATATTTTATTAAAATCGATATATCTCAAAAAAGTAACGAAAGATTTTCATAGTTTTGATCTTTTTCTAAACTATTAGTGCTTGTCTATAAACCCCCGTATAGGGCTAAGCCCCTAATCGAACCATTTTGTCCAATTATGTCATTTAGTTTTTCCATATAGTACTAGGGAAAAAAATTTATATATTTATTTAAAATCGATTTTTCTCAAAAACGTAACGAGCGATTTTCATATTTTTGATCTTTTTCTAAACTATTAGTGCTTGTCTATAAACCCTCATATAGGGCTAAGCCCCTGATCGAACCATTTTGTCCAATTATGTCATTTAGTTTTTCCATATAGTACTGAAAAATTCATATTTTTTTAAAATCAATATTTCTCAAAAACGTAACGAGCGATTTTCATATTTTTGATCTTTTTCGAAACTATTAGTGCTTGTCTATAAACCCTCGTATAGGGCTAAGCCCCTGATCGAACCATTTTGTCCAATTATGTCATTTAGTTTTTCCATGTAGTACTAGGGGAAACAATTCATATTTTTTTAAAATCGATATTTCTCAAAAACGTAACGAGCGATTTTCATATTTTTGATCTTTTTCTAAACTATTAGTGCTTGCCTATAAATCCTCGTATAGGGCTAAGCCCCTGATCGAACCATTTTGTCCAATTATTTAGTTTTTCCATATAGTACTAAGGGTAAAAATTCATATTTTTTTAAAATCGATATATCTCAAAAACCTAACGAGTGATTTTCATATTTTTCATCTTTTCGTAAACTATTAGTGCACGTCTATAAGCCCTCATATAGGGCTAAGCCCCTGATCGAACCATTTTGTCCAATTATGTCATTTAGTTTTTCCATATAGTACTAGGGAAAAAATTCATATTTTTTTCAAATCGATATTTCTCAAAAACGTAACGAGCGATTTTCATATTTTTCATCTTTTTGTAAACTATTAGTGCTCGTCTATAAGCCCTCGTATAGGGCTAAGCCCCTGATCGAACCATTTTGTCCAATTATGTCATTTAGTTTTTCCATATAGTACTGAAAAAATTCATATTTTTTTAAAATCGATATTTCTCAAAAACAACGAGCGATTTTCATATTTTTGATCTTTTTCGAAACTATTAGTGCTCGTCTATAAACTCTCATATAGGGCTAAGCCCCTGATCGAACCATTTTGTCCAATTATATCATTTAGTTTTTCCATATAGTACTAGGGAAAAAAATTCATATTTTTTCAAATCGATATTTCTCAAAAACGTAAGGAGCGATTTTCATATTTTTGATCTTTTTCGAAACTATTAGTGCTCGTCATAAACCCTCATATAGGGCTAAGCCCCTGATCGAACCATTTTGTCCAATTATGTCATTTAGTTTTTCCATATAGTACTGAAAAAATTCATATTTTTTTAAAATCTATGTTTCTCAAAAACGTAACGAGCGATTTTCATATTTTTGATCTTTTTCGAAACTATTAGTGCTTGTCTATAAACCCTCGTATAGGGCTAAGCCCCTGATCGAACCATTTTGTCCAATTATGTCATTTAGTTTTTCCATATAGTACTAGGGAAACAATTCATATTTTTTTAAAATCTATATTTCTCAAAAACGTAACGAGCGATTTTCATATTTTTGATCTTTTTCTAAACTATTAGTGCTTGTCTATAAACCCTCATATAGGGCTAAGCCCCTGATCAAACCATTTTGTCCAATTATGTCATTTAGTTTTTCCATATAGTACTAGGGAAAAAATGCATATTTTTTTAAAATCGATATTTCTCAAAAACGTAGCGAGCGATTTTCATATTTTTGATCTTTTTCGAAACTATTAGTGCTTGTCTATAAACCCTCATATAGGGCTAAGCCCCTGATCAAACCATTTTGTCCAATTATGTCATTTAGTTTTTCCACATAGTACTAGGGAAACAATTCATATTTTTTTAAAATCGATATTTCTCAAAAACGTAACGAGCGATTTTCATATTTTTGATCTTTTTCTAAACTATTAGTGCTTGCCTATAAATCCTCGTATAGGGCTAAGCCCCTGATCGAACCATTTTGTCCAATTATTTAGTTTTTCCATATAGTACTAAGGGTAAAAATTCATATTTTTTTAAAATCGATATATCTCAAAAACCTAACGAGTGATTTTCATATTTTTCATCTTTTCGTAAACTATTAGTGCACGTCTATAAGCCCTCATATAGGGCTAAGCCCCTGATCGAACCATTTTGTCCAATTATGTCATTTAGTTTTTCCATATAGTACTAGGGAAAAAATTCATATTTTTTTCAAATCGATATTTCTCAAAAACGTAACGAGCGATTTTCATATTTTTCATCTTTTTGTAAACTATTAGTGCTCGTCTATAAGCCCTCGTATAGGGCTAAGCCCCTGATCGAACCATTTTGTCCAATTATGTCATTTAGTTTTTCCATATAGTACTGAAAAAATTCATATTTTTTTTAAATCGATATTTCTCAAAAACAACGAGCGATTTTCATATTTTTGATCTTTTTCGAAACTATTAGTGCTCGTCTATAAACTCTCATATAGGGCTAAGCCCCTGATCGAACCATTTTGTCCAATTATATCATTTAGTTTTTCCATATAGTACTAGGGAAAAAAATTCATATTTTTTCAAATCGATATTTCTCAAAAACGTAAGGAGCGATTTTCATATTTTTGATCTTTTTCGAAACTATTAGTGCTCGTCATAAACCCTCATATAGGGCTAAGCCCCTGATCGAACCATTTTGTCCAATTATGTCATTTAGTTTTTCCATATAGTACTGAAAAAATTCATATTTTTTTAAAATCTATGTTTCTCAAAAACGTAACGAGCGATTTTCATATTTTTGATCTTTTTCGAAACTATTAGTGCTTGTCTATAAACCCTCGTATAGGGCTAAGCCCCTGATCGAACCATTTTGTCCAATTATGTCATTTAGTTTTTCCATATAGTACTAGGGAAACAATTCATATTTTTTTAAAATCTATATTTCTCAAAAACGTAACGAGCGATTTTCATATTTTTGATCTTTTTCTAAACTATTAGTGCTTGTCTATAAACCCTCATATAGGGCTAAGCCCCTGATCAAACCATTTTGTCCAATTATGTCATTTAGTTTTTCCATATAGTACTAGGGAAAAAATGCATATTTTTTTAAAATCGATATTTCTCAAAAACGTAGCGAGCGATTTTCATATTTTTGATCTTTTTCGAAACTATTAGTGCTTGTCTATAAACCCTCATATAGGGCTAAGCCCCTGATCAAACCATTTTGTCCAATTATGTCATTTAGTTTTTCCACATAGTACTAGGGAAAAAATGCATATTTTTTTAAAATCGATATTTCTCAAAAACGTAGCGAGCGATTTTCATACATATGTTTGATCTTTTTCGAAACTATTAGTGTTCGTCTATAAACCCTCATATAGGGCTAAGCCACATAGTACTAGGGAAAAAATGCATATTTTTTTAAAATCGATATTTCTCAAAAACGTAGCGAGCGATTTTCATATGCATGTTTGATCTTTTTCGAAACTATTAGTGTTCGTCTATAAACCCTCATATAGGGCTAAGCCCCTGATCGAACCATTTTGTCCAATTATGTCATATAGTTTTTCCATATAGTACTAGGGAAAAAATTCATATATTTTTAAAATCGATATTTCTCAAAAACATAACGAGCGATTTTCATATTTTTGATCTTTTTCTAAACTATTAGTGCTTGTCTATAAACCCTCATATAGGGCTAAGCCCCTGATCGAACCATTTTGTCCAATTATGTCATTTAGTTGTTCCATATAGTACTGAAAAAATTCATATTTTTTTAAAAACGATATTTCTCAAAAACGTAACGAGCGATTTTCATATTTTTGATCTTTTTCGAAACTATTAGTGCTTGTCTATAAACCCTCGTATAGGGCTAAGCCCGTGATCGAACCATTTTGTCCAATTATGTCATTTAGTTTTTCCATATAGTACTAGGGGAAACAATTCATATATTTTTTAAATCGATATTTCTCAAAAACGTAACGAGCGATTTTCATATTTTTGATCTTTTTCTAAACTATTAGTGCTTGTCTATAAACCCTCATATAGGGCTAAGCCCCTGATCGAACCATTTTGTCCAATTATGTCATTTAGTTTTTCCATATAGTACTGAAAAATTCATATTTTTTTAAAATCAATATTTCTCAAAAACGTAACGAGCGATTTTCATATTTTTGATCTTTTTCAAAACTGTTAGTGCTTGTCTATAAACCCTCATATAGGGCTAAGCCCCTGATCGAACCATTTTGTCCAATTATGTCATTTAGTTTTTCCATATAGTACTAGGGAAACAATTCATATTTTTTTAAAATCTATATTTCTCAAAAACGTAACGAGCGATTTTCATATTTTTGATCTTTTTCTAAACTATTAGTGCTTGTCTATAAACCCTCATATAGGGCTAAGCCCCTGATCAAACCATTTTGTCCAATTATGTCATTTAGTTTTTCCATATAGTACTAGGGAAAAAATGCATATTTTTTTAAAATCGATATTTCTCAAAAACGTAGCGAGCGATTTTCATATTTTTGATCTTTTTCGAAACTATTAGTGCTTGTCTATAAACCCTCATATAGGGCTAAGCCCCTGATCAAACCATTTTGTCCAATTATGTCATTTAGTTTTTCCACATAGTACTAGGGAAACAATTCATATTTTTTTAAAATCGATATTTCTCAAAAACGTAACGAGCGATTTTCATATTTTTGATCTTTTTCTAAACTATTAGTGCTTGCCTATAAATCCTCGTATAGGGCTAAGCCCCTGATCGAACCATTTTGTCCAATTATTTAGTTTTTCCATATAGTACTAAGGGTAAAAATTCATATTTTTTTAAAATCGATATATCTCAAAAACCTAACGAGTGATTTTCATATTTTTCATCTTTTCGTAAACTATTAGTGCACGTCTATAAGCCCTCATATAGGGCTAAGCCCCTGATCGAACCATTTTGTCCAATTATGTCATTTAGTTTTTCCATATAGTACTAGGGAAAAAATTCATATTTTTTTCAAATCGATATTTCTCAAAAACGTAACGAGCGATTTTCATATTTTTCATCTTTTTGTAAACTATTAGTGCTCGTCTATAAGCCCTCGTATAGGGCTAAGCCCCTGATCGAACCATTTTGTCCAATTATGTCATTTAGTTTTTCCATATAGTACTGAAAAAATTCATATTTTTTTAAAATCGATATTTCTCAAAAACAACGAGCGATTTTCATATTTTTGATCTTTTTCGAAACTATTAGTGCTCGTCTATAAACTCTCATATAGGGCTAAGCCCCTGATCGAACCATTTTGTCCAATTATATCATTTAGTTTTTCCATATAGTACTAGGGAAAAAAATTCATATTTTTTCAAATCGATATTTCTCAAAAACGTAAGGAGCGATTTTCATATTTTTGATCTTTTTCGAAACTATTAGTGCTCGTCATAAACCCTCATATAGGGCTAAGCCCCTGATCGAACCATTTTGTCCAATTATGTCATTTAGTTTTTCCATATAGTACTGAAAAAATTCATATTTTTTTAAAATCTATGTTTCTCAAAAACGTAACGAGCGATTTTCATATTTTTGATCTTTTTCGAAACTATTAGTGCTTGTCTATAAACCCTCGTATAGGGCTAAGCCCCTGATCGAACCATTTTGTCCAATTATGTCATTTAGTTTTTCCATATAGTACTAGGGAAACAATTCATATTTTTTTAAAATCTATATTTCTCAAAAACGTAACGAGCGATTTTCATATTTTTGATCTTTTTCTAAACTATTAGTGCTTGTCTATAAACCCTCATATAGGGCTAAGCCCCTGATCAAACCATTTTGTCCAATTATGTCATTTAGTTTTTCCATATAGTACTAGGGAAAAAATGCATATTTTTTTAAAATCGATATTTCTCAAAAACGTAGCGAGCGATTTTCATATTTTTGATCTTTTTCGAAACTATTAGTGCTTGTCTATAAACCCTCATATAGGGCTAAGCCCCTGATCAAACCATTTTGTCCAATTATGTCATTTAGTTTTTCCACATAGTACTAGGGAAAAAATGCATATTTTTTTAAAATCGATATTTCTCAAAAACGTAGCGAGCGATTTTCATACATATGTTTGATCTTTTTCGAAACTATTAGTGTTCGTCTATAAACCCTCATATAGGGCTAAGCCACATAGTACTAGGGAAAAAATGCATATTTTTTTAAAATCGATATTTCTCAAAAACGTAGCGAGCGATTTTCATATGCATGTTTGATCTTTTTCGAAACTATTAGTGTTCGTCTATAAACCCTCATATAGGGCTAAGCCCCTGATCGAACCATTTTGTCCAATTATGTCATATAGTTTTTCCATATAGTACTAGGGAAAAAATTCATATATTTTTAAAATCGATATTTCTCAAAAACATAACGAGCGATTTTCATATTTTTGATCTTTTTCTAAACTATTAGTGCTTGTCTATAAACCCTCATATAGGGCTAAGCCCCTGATCGAACCATTTTGTCCAATTATGTCATTTAGTTGTTCCATATAGTACTAGGGGAAACAATTCATATATTTTTTAAATCGATATTTCTCAAAAACGTAACGAGCGATTTTCATATTTTTGATCTTTTTCTAAACTATTAGTGCTTGTCTATAAACCCTCATATAGGGCTAAGCCCCTGATCGAACCATTTTGTCCAATTATGTCATTTAGTTTTTCCATATAGTACTGAAAAATTCATATTTTTTTAAAATCAATATTTCTCAAAAACGTAACGAGCGATTTTCATATTTTTGATCTTTTTCAAAACTGTTAGTGCTTGTCTATAAACCCTCGTATAGGGCTAAGCCCCTGATCGAACCATTTTGTCCAATTATGTCATTTAGTTTTTCCATGTAGTACTAGGGGAAACAATTCGTATTTTTTTAAAATCGATATTTCTCAAAAACGTAACGAGCGATTTTCATATTTTTGATCTTTTTCTAAACTATTAGTGCTTGCCTATAAACCCTCGTATAGGGCTAAGCCCCTGATCGAACCATTTTGTCCAATTATTTAGTTTTTCCATATAGTACTAAGGGTAAAAATTCATATTTTTTTAAAATCGATATATCTCAAAAACCTAACGAGTGATTTTCATATTTTTCATCTTTTCGTAAACTATTAGTGCACGTCTATAAGCCCTCATATAGGGCTAAGCCCCTGATCGAACCATTTTGTCCAATTATGTCATTTAGTTTTTCCATATAGTACTAGGGAAAAAAATTCATATTTTTTTCAAATCGATATTTCTCAAAAACGTAACGAGCGATTTTCATATTTTTCATCTTTTTGTAAACTATTAGTGCTCGTCTATAAGCCCTCGTATAGGGCTAAGCCCCTGATCGAACCATTTTGTCCAATTATGTCATTTAGTTTTTCCATATAGTACTGAAAAAATTCATATTTTTTTAAAATCGATATTTCTCAAAAACAACGAGCGATTTTCATATTTTTGATCTTTTTCGAAACTATTAGTGCTTGTCTATAAACCCTCATATAGGGCTAAGCCCCTGATCAAACCATTTTGTCCAATTATGTCATTTAGTTTTTCCATATAGTACTGAAAAATTCATATTTTTTTAAAATCAATATTTCTCAAAAACGTAACGAGCGATTTTCATATTTTTGATCTTTTTCAAAACTGTTAGTGCTTGTCTATAAACCCTCGTATAGGGCTAAGCCCCTGATCGAACCATTTTGTCCAATTATGTCATTTAGTTTTTCCATGTAGTACTAGGGGAAACAATTCGTATTTTTTTAAAATCGATATTTCTCAAAAACGTAACGAGCGATTTTCATATTTTTGATCTTTTTCTAAACTATTAGTGCTTGCCTATAAACCCTCGTATAGGGCTAAGCCCCTGATCGAACCATTTTGTCCAATTATTTAGTTTTTCCATATAGTACTAAGGGTAAAAATTCATATTTTTTTAAAATCGATATATCTCAAAAACCTAACGAGTGATTTTCATATTTTTCATCTTTTCGTAAACTATTAGTGCACGTCTATAAGCCCTCATATAGGGCTAAGCCCCTGATCGAACCATTTTGTCCAATTATGTCATTTAGTTTTTCCATATAGTACTAGGGAAAAAAATTCATATTTTTTTCAAATCGATATTTCTCAAAAACGTAACGAGCGATTTTCATATTTTTCATCTTTTTGTAAACTATTAGTGCTCGTCTATAAGCCCTCGTATAGGGCTAAGCCCCTGATCGAACCATTTTGTCCAATTATGTCATTTAGTTTTTCCATATAGTACTAGGGAAACAATTCATATTTTTTTAAAATCTATATTTCTCAAAAACGTAACGAGCGATTTTCATATTTTTGATCTTTTTCTAAACTATTAGTGCTTGTCTATAAACCCTCATATAGGGCTAAGCCCCTGATCAAACCATTTTGTCCAATTATGTCATTTAGTTTTTCCATATAGTACTAGGGAAAAAATGCATATTTTTTTAAAATCGATATTTCTCAAAAACGTAGCGAGCGATTTTCATATTTTTGATCTTTTTCGAAACTATTAGTGCTTGTCTATAAACCCTCATATAGGGCTAAGCCCCTGATCAAACCATTTTGTCCAATTATGTCATTTAGTTTTTCCACATAGTACTAGGGAAAAAATGCATATTTTTTTAAAATCGATATTTCTCAAAAACGTAGCGAGCGATTTTCATACATATGTTTGATCTTTTTCGAAACTATTAGTGTTCGTCTATAAACCCTCATATAGGGCTAAGCCACATAGTACTAGGGAAAAAATGCATATTTTTTTAAAATCGATATTTCTCAAAAACGTAGCGAGCGATTTTCATATGCATGTTTGATCTTTTTCGAAACTATTAGTGTTCGTCTATAAACCCTCATATAGGGCTAAGCCCCTGATCGAACCATTTTGTCCAATTATGTCATATAGTTTTTCCATATAGTACTAGGGAAAAAATTCATATATTTTTAAAATCGATATTTCTCAAAAACATAACGAGCGATTTTCATATTTTTGATCTTTTTCTAAACTATTAGTGCTTGTCTATAAACCCTCATATAGGGCTAAGCCCCTGATCGAACCATTTTGTCCAATTATGTCATTTAGTTGTTCCATATAGTACTGAAAAAATTCATATTTTTTTAAAAACGATATTTCTCAAAAACGTAACGAGCGATTTTCATATTTTTGATCTTTTTCGAAACTATTAGTGCTTGTCTATAAACCCTCGTATAGGGCTAAGCCCGTGATCGAACCATTTTGTCCAATTATGTCATTTAGTTTTTCCATATAGTACTAGGGGAAACAATTCATATATTTTTTAAATCGATATTTCTCAAAAACGTAACGAGCGATTTTCATATTTTTGATCTTTTTCTAAACTATTATTGCTTGTCTATAAACCCTCATATAGGGCTAAGCCCCTGATCGAACCATTTTGTCCAATTATGTCATTTAGTTTTTCCATATAGTACTGAAAAATTCATATTTTTTTAAAATCAATATTTCTCAAAAACGTAACGAGCGATTTTCATATTTTTGATCTTTTTCAAAACTGTTAGTGCTTGTCTATAAACCCTCGTATAGGGCTAAGCCCCTGATTGAACCATTTTGTCCAATTATGTCATTTAGTTTTTCCATGTAGTACTAGGGGAAACAATTCGTATTTTTTTAAAATCGATATTTCTCAAAAACGTAACGAGCGATTTTCATATTTTTGATCTTTTTCTAAACTATTAGTGCTTGCCTATAAACCCTCGTATAGGGCTAAGCCCCTGATCGAACCATTTTGTCCAATTATTTAGTTTTTCCATATAGTACTAAGGGTAAAAATTCATATTTTTTTAAAATCGATATATCTCAAAAACCTAACGAGTGATTTTCATATTTTTCATCTTTTCGTAAACTATTAGTGCACGTCTATAAGCCCTCATATAGGGCTAAGCCCCTGATCGAACCATTTTGTCCAATTATGTCATTTAGTTTTTCCATATAGTACTAGGGAAAAAAATTCATATTTTTTTCAAATCGATATTTCTCAAAAACGTAACGAGCGATTTTCATATTTTTCATCTTTTTGTAAACTATTAGTGCTCGTCTATAAGCACTCGTATAGGGCTAAGCCCCTGATCGAACCATTTTGTCCAATTATGTCATTTAGTTTTTCCATATAGTACTGAAAAAATTCATATTTTTTTAAAATCGATATTTCTCAAAAACAACGAGCGATTTTCATATTTTTGATCTTTTTCGAAACTATTAGTGCTCGTCTATAAACTCTCATATAGGGCTAAGCCCCTGATCAAACCATTTTGTCCAATTATGTCATTTAGTTTTTCCACATAGTACTAGGGAAAAAATGCATATTTTTTTAAAATCGATATTTCTCAAAAACGTAGCGAGCGATTTTCATACATATGTTTGATCTTTTTCGAAACTATTAGTGTTCGTCTATAAACCCTCATATAGGGCTAAGCCACATAGTACTAGGGAAAAAATGCATATTTTTTTAAAATCGATATTTCTCAAAAACGTAGCGAGCGATTTTCATATGCATGTTTGATCTTTTTCGAAACTATTAGTGTTCGTCTATAAACCCTCATATAGGGCTAAGCCCCTGATCGAACCATTTTGTCCAATTATGTCATATAGTTTTTCCATATAGTACTAGGGAAAAAATTCATATATTTTTAAAATCGATATTTCTCAAAAACATAACGAGCGATTTTCATATTTTTGATCTTTTTCTAAACTATTAGTGCTTGTCTATAAACCCTCATATAGGGCTAAGCCCCTGATCGAACCATTTTGTCCAATTATGTCATTTAGTTGTTCCATATAGTACTGAAAAAATTCATATTTTTTTAAAAACGATATTTCTCAAAAACGTAACGAGCGATTTTCATATTTTTGATCTTTTTCGAAACTATTAGTGCTTGTCTATAAACCCTCGTATAGGGCTAAGCCCGTGATCGAACCATTTTGTCCAATTATGTCATTTAGTTTTTCCATATAGTACTAGGGGAAACAATTCATATATTTTTTAAATCGATATTTCTCAAAAACGTAACGAGCGATTTTCATATTTTTGATCTTTTTCTAAACTATTAGTGCTTGTCTATAAACCCTCATATAGGGCTAAGCCCCTGATCGAACCATTTTGTCCAATTATGTCATTTAGTTTTTCCATATAGTACTGAAAAATTCATATTTTTTTAAAATCAATATTTCTCAAAAACGTAACGAGCGATTTTCATATTTTTGATCTTTTTCAAAACTGTTAGTGCTTGTCTATAAACCCTCGTATAGGGCTAAGCCCCTGATCGAACCATTTTGTCCAATTATGTCATTTAGTTTTTCCATGTAGTACTAGGGGAAACAATTCGTATTTTTTTAAAATCGATATTTCTCAAAAACGTAACGAGCGATTTTCATATTTTTGATCTTTTTCTAAACTATTAGTGCTTGCCTATAAACCCTCGTATAGGGCTAAGCCCCTGATCGAACCATTTTGTCCAATTATTTAGTTTTTCCATATAGTACTAAGGGTAAAAATTCATATTTTTTTAAAATCGATATATCTCAAAAACCTAACGAGTGATTTTCATATTTTTCATCTTTTCGTAAACTATTAGTGCACGTCTATAAGCCCTCATATAGGGCTAAGCCCCTGATCGAACCATTTTGTCCAATTATGTCATTTAGTTTTTCCATATAGTACTAGGGAAAAAAATTCATATTTTTTTCAAATCGATATTTCTCAAAAACGTAACGAGCGATTTTCATATTTTTCATCTTTTTGTAAACTATTAGTGCTCGTCTATAAGCCCTCGTATAGGGCTAAGCCCCTGATCGAACCATTTTGTCCAATTATGTCATTTAGTTTTTCCATATAGTACTAGGGAAACAATTCATATTTTTTTAAAATCTATATTTCTCAAAAACGTAACGAGCGATTTTCATATTTTTGATCTTTTTCTAAACTATTAGTGCTTGTCTATAAACCCTCATATAGGGCTAAGCCCCTGATCAAACCATTTTGTCCAATTATGTCATTTAGTTTTTCCATATAGTACTAGGGAAAAAATGCATATTTTTTTAAAATCGATATTTCTCAAAAACAACGAGCGATTTTCATATTTTTGATCTTTTTCGAAACTATTAGTGCTCGTCTATAAACTCTCATATAGGGCTAAGCCCCTGATCAAACCATTTTGTCCAATTATGTCATTTAGTTTTTCCATATAGTACTAGGGAAAAATGCATATATTTTTAAAATCGATATTTCTCAAAAACGTAGCGAGCGATTTTCATATTTTTGATCTTTTTCGAAACTATTAGTGCTCGTCTATAAACTCTTATATAGGGATAAGCCCCTGATCGAACCATTCTGTCCAATTATGTCATTTAGTTATTCCATATAGTACTAGGGAAAAAAATTTATATATTTATTTAAAATCGATTTTTCTCAAAAACGTAACGAGCGATTTTCATATTTTTGATCTTTTTCTAAACTATTAGTGCTTGTCTATAAACCCTCATATAGGGCTAAGCCCCTGATCGAACCATTTTGTCCAATTATGTCATTTAGTTTTTCCATATAGTACTGAAAAATTCATATTTTTTTAAAATCAATATTTCTCAAAAACGTTACGAGCGATTTTCATATTTTTGATCTTTTTCGAAACTATTAGTGCTTGTCTATAACCCTCATATAGGGCTAAGCCCCTGATCGAACCATTTTGTCCAGTTATGTCATTTAGTTTTTCCATATAGTACTAGGGAAAAAAATTCATATTTTTTTAAAATCGATATATCTCAAAAACGTAACGAGCGATTTTCATATTTTTCATCTTTTTGTAAACTATTAGTGCTCGTCTATAAGCCCTCGTATATGGCTAAGCCCCTGATCGAACCATTTTGTCCAATTATGTCATTTAGTTTTTCCATATAGTACTGAAAAAATTCATATTTTTTTAAAATCGATATTTCTCAAAAACAACGAGCGATTTTCATATTTTTGATCTTTTTCGAAATTATTAGTGCTCGTCTATAAACTCTCACATAGGGCTAAGCCCCTGATCGAACCATTTTGTCCAATTATGTCATTTAGTTTTTCCATATAGTACTAGGGAAAAAAATTCATATTTTTTCAAATCGATATTTCTCAAAAACGTAAGGAGCGATTTTTCATATTTTTGATCTTTTTCGAAACTATTAGTGCTCGTCATAAACCCTCATATAGGGCTGAGCCCCTGATCGAACCATTTTGTCCAATTATGTCATATAGTTTTTCCTAATAGTACTAGGGAAAAAAATTCATATAATTTTAAAATCGATATTTCTCAAAAACGTAACGAGCGATTTTCATATTTTTGATCTTTTTGAAACTATTAGTGCGCGTCTATGAACCTTCATATAGGGCTAAGCCCCTGATCGAACCGTTTTGTCCAATTATTTCATTTAGTTTTTCCATATAGTACTAGGGGAAAAAATTCCTATTTTTTTAAAATCGATATTTCTCAAAAACGTAACGAGCGATTTTCATATTTTTGATCTTTTTCTAAACTATTAGTGCTTGTCCATAAACCCTCATATAGGGCTAAGCCCCTGATCAAACCATTTTGTCCAATTATGTCATTTAGTTTTTCCATATAGTACTAGGGAAAAAATGCATATTTTTTTAAAATCGATATTTCTCAAAAACGTAGCGAGCGATTTTCATATTTTTGATCTTTTTCGAAACTATTAGTGCTCGTCTATAAACTCTCATATAGGGATAAGCCCCTGATCGAACCATTCTGTCCAATTATGTCATTTAGTTATTCCATATAGTACTAGGGAAAAAAATTCATATTTTTTTAAAATCGATATATCTCAAAAAAGTAACGAAAGATTTTCATAGTTTTGATATTTTTCTAAACTATTAGTGCTTCTCTATGAACCCTCATATAGGGCTAAGCCCCTGATCGAACCGTTTTGTCCAATTATTTCATTTAGTTTTTCCAAATAGTACTAGGGAAAAAAATTCATATTTTTTTTAAAATCGATATATCTCAAAAAAGTAACGAAAGATTTTCATAGTTTTGATCTTTTTCTAAACTATTAGTGCTTGTCTATAAACCCCCGTATAGGGCTAAGCCCCTAATCGAACCATTTTGTCCAATTATGTCATTTAGTTTTTCCATATAGTACTAGGGGAAAAATTCCTATTTTTTTAAAATCGATATTTCTCAAAAACGTAGCGAGCGATTTTCATATTTTTGATCTTTTTCGAAACTATTAGTGCTCGTCTATAAACTCTCATATAGGGATAAGCCCCTGATCGAACCATTCTGTCCAATTATGTCATTTAGTTATTCCATATAGTACTAGGGAAAAAAATTTATATATTTATTTAAAATCGATTTTTCTCAAAAACGTAACGAGCGATTTTCATATTTTTTATCTTTTTCGAAACTATTAGTGCTCGTCTAGGGAAAAAAATTTATATATTTATTTAAAATCGATTTTTCTCAAAAACGTAACGAGCGATTTTCATATTTTTGATCTTTTTCGAAACTATTAGTGCTCGTCTATATAAACCCTCATATAGGGCTAAGCCCCTGATCGAACCATTTTGTCCAATTATGTCACATAGTTTTTCCATATAGTACTAGGGAAAAAAATTCATATTTTTTTAAAATCGATATTTCTCAAAAACATAACGAGCGATTTTCATATTTTTGATCTTTTTCTAAACTATTAGTGCTTGTCTATAAACCCTCATATAGGGCTAAGCCCCTGATCTAACCATTTTGTCCAATTATGTCATTTAGTTTTTCCATATAGTACTGAAAAAAATTCATATTTTTTTAAAATCGATATTTCTCAAAAACGTAACGAGCGATTTTCATATTTTTGATCTTTTTCGAAACTATTAGTGCTTGTCTATAAACCCTCGTATAGGGCTAAGCCCCTGATCGAACCATTTTGTCCAATTATGTCATTTAGTTTTTCCTAATAGTACTAGGGAAAAAAATTCATATAATTTTAAAATCGATATTTCTCAAAAACGTAACGAGCGATTTTCATATTTTTGATCTTTTTGAAACTATTAGTGCTCGTCTATGAACCTTCATATAGGGCTAAGCCCCTGATCGAACCGTTTTGTCCAATTATTTCATTTAGTTTTTCCATATAGTACTAGGGGAAAAAATTCCTATTTTTTTAAAATCGATATTTCTCAAAAACGTAACGAGCGATTTTCATATTTTTGATCTTTTTCTAAACTATTAGTGCTTCTCTATGAACCCTCATATAGGGCTAAGCCCCTGATCGAACCGTTTTGTCCAATTATTTCATTTAGTTTTTCCAAATAGTACTAGGGAAAAAAATTCATATTTTTTTAAAATCGATATATCTCAAAAAAGTAACGAAAGATTTTCATAGTTTTGATCTTTTTCTAAACTATTAGTGCTTGTCTATAAACCCCCGTATAGGGCTAAGCCCCTAATCGAACCATTTTGTCCAATTATTTAGTTTTTCCATATAGTACTAAGGGTAAAAATTCATATTTTTTTAAAATCGATATATCTCAAAAACCTAACGAGTGATTTTCATATTTTTCATCTTTTCGTAAACTATTAGTGCACGTCTATAAGCCCTCATATAGGGCTAAGCCCCTGATCGAACCATTTTGTCCAATTATGTCATTTAGTTTTTCCATATAGTACTAGGGAAAAAAATTCATATTTTTTTCAAATCGATATTTCTCAAAAACGTAACGAGCGATTTTCATATTTTTCATCTTTTTGTAAACTATTAGTGCTTGCCTATAAACCCTCGTATAGGGCTAAGCCCCTGATCGAACCATTTTGTCCAATTATTTAGTTTTTCCATATAGTACTAAGGGTAAAAATTCATATTTTTTTAAAATCGATATATCTCAAAAACCTAACGAGTGATTTTCATATTTTTCATCTTTTCGTAAACTATTAGTGCACGTCTATAAGCCCTCATATAGGGCTAAGCCCCTGATCGAACCATTTTGTCCAATTATGTCATTTAGTTTTTCCATATAGTACTAGGGAAAAAAATTCATATTTTTTTCAAATCGATATTTCTCAAAAACGTAACGAGCGATTTTCATATTTTTCATCTTTTTGTAAACTATTAGTGCTCGTCTATAAGCCCTCGTATAGGGCTAAGCCCCTGATCGAACCATTTTGTCCAATTATGTCATTTAGTTTTTCCATATAGTACTGAAAAAATTCATATTTTTTTAAAATCGATATTTCTCAAAAACAACGAGCGATTTTCATATTTTTGATCTTTTTCGAAACTATTAGTGCTTGTCTATAAACCCTCATATAGGGCTAAGCCCCTGATCAAACCATTTTGTCCAATTATGTCATTTAGTTTTTCCATATAGTACTGAAAAATTCATATTTTTTTAAAATCAATATTTCTCAAAAACGTAACGAGCGATTTTCATATTTTTGATCTTTTTCAAAACTGTTAGTGCTTGTCTATAAACCCTCGTATAGGGCTAAGCCCCTGATCGAACCATTTTGTCCAATTATGTCATTTAGTTTTTCCATGTAGTACTAGGGGAAACAATTCGTATTTTTTTAAAATCGATATTTCTCAAAAACGTAACGAGCGATTTTCATATTTTTGATCTTTTTCTAAACTATTAGTGCTTGCCTATAAACCCTCGTATAGGGCTAAGCCCCTGATCGAACCATTTTGTCCAATTATTTAGTTTTTCCATATAGTACTAAGGGTAAAAATTCATATTTTTTTAAAATCGATATATCTCAAAAACCTAACGAGTGATTTTCATATTTTTCATCTTTTCGTAAACTATTAGTGCACGTCTATAAGCCCTCATATAGGGCTAAGCCCCTGATCGAACCATTTTGTCCAATTATGTCATTTAGTTTTTCCATATAGTACTAGGGAAAAAAATTCATATTTTTTTCAAATCGATATTTCTCAAAAACGTAACGAGCGATTTTCATATTTTTCATCTTTTTGTAAACTATTAGTGCTCGTCTATAAGCCCTCGTATAGGGCTAAGCCCCTGATCGAACCATTTTGTCCAATTATGTCATTTAGTTTTTCCATATAGTACTAGGGAAACAATTCATATTTTTTTAAAATCTATATTTCTCAAAAACGTAACGAGCGATTTTCATATTTTTGATCTTTTTCTAAACTATTAGTGCTTGTCTATAAACCCTCATATAGGGCTAAGCCCCTGATCAAACCATTTTGTCCAATTATGTCATTTAGTTTTTCCATATAGTACTAGGGAAAAAATGCATATTTTTTTAAAATCGATATTTCTCAAAAACGTAGCGAGCGATTTTCATATTTTTGATCTTTTTCGAAACTATTAGTGCTTGTCTATAAACCCTCATATAGGGCTAAGCCCCTGATCAAACCATTTTGTCCAATTATGTCATTTAGTTTTTCCACATAGTACTAGGGAAAAAATGCATATTTTTTTAAAATCGATATTTCTCAAAAACGTAGCGAGCGATTTTCATACATATGTTTGATCTTTTTCGAAACTATTAGTGTTCGTCTATAAACCCTCATATAGGGCTAAGCCACATAGTACTAGGGAAAAAATGCATATTTTTTTAAAATCGATATTTCTCAAAAACGTAGCGAGCGATTTTCATATGCATGTTTGATCTTTTTCGAAACTATTAGTGTTCGTCTATAAACCCTCATATAGGGCTAAGCCCCTGATCGAACCATTTTGTCCAATTATGTCATATAGTTTTTCCATATAGTACTAGGGAAAAAATTCATATATTTTTAAAATCGATATTTCTCAAAAACATAACGAGCGATTTTCATATTTTTGATCTTTTTCTAAACTATTAGTGCTTGTCTATAAACCCTCATATAGGGCTAAGCCCCTGATCGAACCATTTTGTCCAATTATGTCATTTAGTTGTTCCATATAGTACTGAAAAAATTCATATTTTTTTAAAAACGATATTTCTCAAAAACGTAACGAGCGATTTTCATATTTTTGATCTTTTTCGAAACTATTAGTGCTTGTCTATAAACCCTCGTATAGGGCTAAGCCCGTGATCGAACCATTTTGTCCAATTATGTCATTTAGTTTTTCCATATAGTACTAGGGGAAACAATTCATATATTTTTTAAATCGATATTTCTCAAAAACGTAACGAGCGATTTTCATATTTTTGATCTTTTTCTAAACTATTAGTGCTTGTCTATAAACCCTCATATAGGGCTAAGCCCCTGATCGAACCATTTTGTCCAATTATGTCATTTAGTTTTTCCATATAGTACTGAAAAATTCATATTTTTTTAAAATCAATATTTCTCAAAAACGTAACGAGCGATTTTCATATTTTTGATCTTTTTCAAAACTGTTAGTGCTTGTCTATAAACCCTCGTATAGGGCTAAGCCCCTGATTGAACCATTTTGTCCAATTATGTCATTTAGTTTTTCCATGTAGTACTAGGGGAAACAATTCGTATTTTTTTAAAATCGATATTTCTCAAAAACGTAACGAGCGATTTTCATATTTTTGATCTTTTTCTAAACTATTAGTGCTTGCCTATAAACCCTCGTATAGGGCTAAGCCCCTGATCGAACCATTTTGTCCAATTATTTAGTTTTTCCATATAGTACTAAGGGTAAAAATTCATATTTTTTTAAAATCGATATATCTCAAAAACCTAACGAGTGATTTTCATATTTTTCATCTTTTCGTAAACTATTAGTGCACGTCTATAAGCCCTCATATAGGGCTAAGCCCCTGATCGAACCATTTTGTCCAATTATGTCATTTAGTTTTTCCATATAGTACTAGGGAAAAAAATTCATATTTTTTTCAAATCGATATTTCTCAAAAACGTAACGAGCGATTTTCATATTTTTCATCTTTTTGTAAACTATTAGTGCTCGTCTATAAGCCCTCGTATAGGGCTAAGCCCCTGATCGAACCATTTTGTCCAATTATGTCATTTAGTTTTTCCATATAGTACTGAAAAAATTCATATTTTTTTAAAATCGATATTTCTCAAAAACAACGAGCGATTTTCATATTTTTGATCTTTTTCGAAACTATTAGTGCTCGTCTATAAACTCTCATATAGGGCTAAGCCCCTGATCAAACCATTTTGTCCAATTATGTCATTTAGTTTTTCCACATAGTACTAGGGAAAAAATGCATATTTTTTTAAAATCGATATTTCTCAAAAACGTAGCGAGCGATTTTCATACATATGTTTGATCTTTTTCGAAACTATTAGTGTTCGTCTATAAACCCTCATATAGGGCTAAGCCACATAGTACTAGGGAAAAAATGCATATTTTTTTAAAATCGATATTTCTCAAAAACGTAGCGAGCGATTTTCATATGCATGTTTGATCTTTTTCGAAACTATTAGTGTTCGTCTATAAACCCTCATATAGGGCTAAGCCCCTGATCGAACCATTTTGTCCAATTATGTCATATAGTTTTTCCATATAGTACTAGGGAAAAAATTCATATATTTTTAAAATCGATATTTCTCAAAAACATAACGAGCGATTTTCATATTTTTGATCTTTTTCTAAACTATTAGTGCTTGTCTATAAACCCTCATATAGGGCTAAGCCCCTGATCGAACCATTTTGTCCAATTATGTCATTTAGTTGTTCCATATAGTACTGAAAAAATTCATATTTTTTTAAAAACGATATTTCTCAAAAACGTAACGAGCGATTTTCATATTTTTGATCTTTTTCGAAACTATTAGTGCTTGTCTATAAACCCTCGTATAGGGCTAAGCCCGTGATCGAACCATTTTGTCCAATTATGTCATTTAGTTTTTCCATATAGTACTAGGGGAAACAATTCATATATTTTTTAAATCGATATTTCTCAAAAACGTAACGAGCGATTTTCATATTTTTGATCTTTTTCTAAACTATTAGTGCTTGTCTATAAACCCTCATATAGGGCTAAGCCCCTGATCGAACCATTTTGTCCAATTATGTCATTTAGTTTTTCCATATAGTACTGAAAAATTCATATTTTTTTAAAATCAATATTTCTCAAAAACGTAACGAGCGATTTTCATATTTTTGATCTTTTTCAAAACTGTTAGTGCTTGTCTATAAACCCTCGTATAGGGCTAAGCCCCTGATCGAACCATTTTGTCCAATTATGTCATTTAGTTTTTCCATGTAGTACTAGGGGAAACAATTCGTATTTTTTTAAAATCGATATTTCTCAAAAACGTAACGAGCGATTTTCATATTTTTGATCTTTTTCTAAACTATTAGTGCTTGCCTATAAACCCTCGTATAGGGCTAAGCCCCTGATCGAACCATTTTGTCCAATTATTTAGTTTTTCCATATAGTACTAAGGGTAAAAATTCATATTTTTTTAAAATCGATATATCTCAAAAACCTAACGAGTGATTTTCATATTTTTCATCTTTTCGTAAACTATTAGTGCACGTCTATAAGCCCTCATATAGGGCTAAGCCCCTGATCGAACCATTTTGTCCAATTATGTCATTTAGTTTTTCCATATAGTACTAGGGAAAAAAATTCATATTTTTTTCAAATCGATATTTCTCAAAAACGTAACGAGCGATTTTCATATTTTTCATCTTTTTGTAAACTATTAGTGCTCGTCTATAAGCCCTCGTATAGGGCTAAGCCCCTGATCGAACCATTTTGTCCAATTATGTCATTTAGTTTTTCCATATAGTACTGAAAAAATTCATATTTTTTTAAAATCGATATTTCTCAAAAACAACGAGCGATTTTCATATTTTTGATCTTTTTCGAAACTATTAGTGCTTGTCTATAAACCCTCATATAGGGCTAAGCCCCTGATCAAACCATTTTGTCCAATTATGTCATTTAGTTTTTCCATATAGTACTGAAAAATTCATATTTTTTTAAAATCAATATTTCTCAAAAACGTAACGAGCGATTTTCATATTTTTGATCTTTTTCAAAACTGTTAGTGCTTGTCTATAAACCCTCGTATAGGGCTAAGCCCCTGATCGAACCATTTTGTCCAATTATGTCATTTAGTTTTTCCATGTAGTACTAGGGGAAACAATTCGTATTTTTTTAAAATCGATATTTCTCAAAAACGTAACGAGCGATTTTCATATTTTTGATCTTTTTCTAAACTATTAGTGCTTGCCTATAAACCCTCGTATAGGGCTAAGCCCCTGATCGAACCATTTTGTCCAATTATTTAGTTTTTCCATATAGTACTAAGGGTAAAAATTCATATTTTTTTAAAATCGATATATCTCAAAAACCTAACGAGTGATTTTCATATTTTTCATCTTTTCGTAAACTATTAGTGCACGTCTATAAGCCCTCATATAGGGCTAAGCCCCTGATCGAACCATTTTGTCCAATTATGTCATTTAGTTTTTCCATATAGTACTAGGGAAAAAAATTCATATTTTTTTTCAAATCGATATTTCTCAAAAACGTAACGAGCGATTTTCATATTTTTCATCTTTTTGTAAACTATTAGTGCTCGTCTATAAGCCCTCGTATAGGGCTAAGCCCCTGATCGAACCATTTTGTCCAATTATGTCATTTAGTTTTTCCATATAGTACTAGGGAAACAATTCATATTTTTTTAAAATCTATATTTCTCAAAAACGTAACGAGCGATTTTCATATTTTTGATCTTTTTCTAAACTATTAGTGCTTGTCTATAAACCCTCATATAGGGCTAAGCCCCTGATCAAACCATTTTGTCCAATTATGTCATTTAGTTTTTCCATATAGTACTAGGGAAAAAATGCATATTTTTTTAAAATCGATATTTCTCAAAAACGTAGCGAGCGATTTTCATATTTTTGATCTTTTTCGAAACTATTAGTGCTTGTCTATAAACCCTCATATAGGGCTAAGCCCCTGATCAAACCATTTTGTCCAATTATGTCATTTAGTTTTTCCACATAGTACTAGGGAAAAAATGCATATTTTTTTAAAATCGATATTTCTCAAAAACGTAGCGAGCGATTTTCATACATATGTTTGATCTTTTTCGAAACTATTAGTGTTCGTCTATAAACCCTCATATAGGGCTAAGCCACATAGTACTAGGGAAAAAATGCATATTTTTTTAAAATCGATATTTCTCAAAAACGTAGCGAGCGATTTTCATATGCATGTTTGATCTTTTTCGAAACTATTAGTGTTCGTCTATAAACCCTCATATAGGGCTAAGCCCCTGATCGAACCATTTTGTCCAATTATGTCATATAGTTTTTCCATATAGTACTAGGGAAAAAATTCATATATTTTTAAAATCGATATTTCTCAAAAACATAACGAGCGATTTTCATATTTTTGATCTTTTTCTAAACTATTAGTGCTTGTCTATAAACCCTCATATAGGGCTAAGCCCCTGATCGAACCATTTTGTCCAATTATGTCATTTAGTTGTTCCATATAGTACTGAAAAAATTCATATTTTTTTAAAAACGATATTTCTCAAAAACGTAACGAGCGATTTTCATATTTTTGATCTTTTTCGAAACTATTAGTGCTTGTCTATAAACCCTCGTATAGGGCTAAGCCCGTGATCGAACCATTTTGTCCAATTATGTCATTTAGTTTTTCCATATAGTACTAGGGGAAACAATTCATATATTTTTTAAATCGATATTTCTCAAAAACGTAACGAGCGATTTTCATATTTTTGATCTTTTTCTAAACTATTAGTGCTTGTCTATAAACCCTCATATAGGGCTAAGCCCCTGATCGAACCATTTTGTCCAATTATGTCATTTAGTTTTTCCATATAGTACTGAAAAATTCATATTTTTTTAAAATCAATATTTCTCAAAAACGTAACGAGCGATTTTCATATTTTTGATCTTTTTCAAAACTGTTAGTGCTTGTCTATAAACCCTCGTATAGGGCTAAGCCCCTGATCGAACCATTTTGTCCAATTATGTCATTTAGTTTTTCCATGTAGTACTAGGGGAAACAATTCGTATTTTTTTAAAATCGATATTTCTCAAAAACGTAACGAGCGATTTTCATATTTTTGATCTTTTTCTAAACTATTAGTGCTTGCCTATAAACCCTCGTATAGGGCTAAGCCCCTGATCGAACCATTTTGTCCAATTATTTAGTTTTTCCATATAGTACTAAGGGTAAAAATTCATATTTTTTTAAAATCGATATATCTCAAAAACCTAACGAGTGATTTTCATATTTTTCATCTTTTCGTAAACTATTAGTGCACGTCTATAAGCCCTCATATAGGGCTAAGCCCCTGATCGAACCATTTTGTCCAATTATGTCATTTAGTTTTTCCATATAGTACTAGGGAAAAAAATTCATATTTTTTTCAAATCGATATTTCTCAAAAACGTAACGAGCGATTTTCATATTTTTCATCTTTTTGTAAACTATTAGTGCTCGTCTATAAGCCCTCGTATAGGGCTAAGCCCCTGATCGAACCATTTTGTCCAATTATGTCATTTAGTTTTTCCATATAGTACTGAAAAAATTCATATTTTTTTAAAATCGATATTTCTCAAAAACAACGAGCGATTTTCATATTTTTGATCTTTTTCGAAACTATTAGTGCTCGTCTATAAACTCTCATATAGGGCTAAGCCCCTGATCAAACCATTTTGTCCAATTATGTCATTTAGTTTTTCCATATAGTACTAGGGAAAAATGCATATATTTTTAAAATCGATATTTCTCAAAAACGTAGCGAGCGATTTTCATATTTTTGATCTTTTTCGAAACTATTAGTGCTCGTCTATAAACTCTTATATAGGGATAAGCCCCTGATCGAACCATTCTGTCCAATTATGTCATTTAGTTATTCCATATAGTACTAGGGAAAAAAATTTATATATTTATTTAAAATCGATTTTTCTCAAAAACGTAACGAGCGATTTTCATATTTTTGATCTTTTTCTAAACTATTAGTGCTTGTCTATAAACCCTCATATAGGGCTAAGCCCCTGATCGAACCATTTTGTCCAATTATGTCATTTAGTTTTTCCATATAGTACTGAAAAATTCATATTTTTTTAAAATCAATATTTCTCAAAAACGTTACGAGCGATTTTCATATTTTTGATCTTTTTCGAAACTATTAGTGCTTGTCTATAACCCTCATATAGGGCTAAGCCCCTGATCGAACCATTTTGTCCAGTTATGTCATTTAGTTTTTCCATATAGTACTAGGGAAAAAAATTCATATTTTTTTAAAATCGATATATCTCAAAAACGTAACGAGCGATTTTCATATTTTTCATCTTTTTGTAAACTATTAGTGCTCGTCTATAAGCCCTCGTATATGGCTAAGCCCCTGATCGAACCATTTTGTCCAATTATGTCATTTAGTTTTTCCATATAGTACTGAAAAAATTCATATTTTTTTAAAATCGATATTTCTCAAAAACAACGAGCGATTTTCATATTTTTGATCTTTTTCGAAATTATTAGTGCTCGTCTATAAACTCTCACATAGGGCTAAGCCCCTGATCGAACCATTTTGTCCAATTATGTCATTTAGTTTTTCCATATAGTACTAGGGAAAAAAATTCATATTTTTTCAAATCGATATTTCTCAAAAACGTAAGGAGCGATTTTTCATATTTTTGATCTTTTTCGAAACTATTAGTGCTCGTCATAAACCCTCATATAGGGCTGAGCCCCTGATCGAACCATTTTGTCCAATTATGTCATATAGTTTTTCCTAATAGTACTAGGGAAAAAAATTCATATAATTTTAAAATCGATATTTCTCAAAAACGTAACGAGCGATTTTCATATTTTTGATCTTTTTGAAACTATTAGTGCGCGTCTATGAACCTTCATATAGGGCTAAGCCCCTGATCGAACCGTTTTGTCCAATTATTTCATTTAGTTTTTCCATATAGTACTAGGGGAAAAAATTCCTATTTTTTTAAAATCGATATTTCTCAAAAACGTAACGAGCGATTTTCATATTTTTGATCTTTTTCTAAACTATTAGTGCTTGTCTATAAACCCTCATATAGGGCTAAGCCCCTGATCAAACCATTTTGTCCAATTATGTCATTTAGTTTTTCCATATAGTACTAGGGAAAAAATGCATATTTTTTTAAAATCGATATTTCTCAAAAACGTAGCGAGCGATTTTCATATTTTTGATCTTTTTCGAAACTATTAGTGCTCGTCTATAAACTCTCATATAGGGATAAGCCCCTGATCGAACCATTCTGTCCAATTATGTCATTTAGTTATTCCATATAGTACTAGGGAAAAAAATTCATATTTTTTTAAAATCGATATATCTCAAAAAAGTAACGAAAGATTTTCATAGTTTTGATATTTTTCTAAACTATTAGTGCTTCTCTATGAACCCTCATATAGGGCTAAGCCCCTGATCGAACCGTTTTGTCCAATTATTTCATTTAGTTTTTCCAAATAGTACTAGGGAAAAAAATTCATATTTTTTTTAAAATCGATATATCTCAAAAAAGTAACGAAAGATTTTCATAGTTTTGATCTTTTTCTAAACTATTAGTGCTTGTCTATAAACCCCCGTATAGGGCTAAGCCCCTAATCGAACCATTTTGTCCAATTATGTCATTTAGTTTTTCCATATAGTACTAGGGGAAAAATTCCTATTTTTTTAAAATCGATATTTCTCAAAAACGTAGCGAGCGATTTTCATATTTTTGATCTTTTTCGAAACTATTAGTGCTCGTCTATAAACTCTCATATAGGGATAAGCCCCTGATCGAACCATTCTGTCCAATTATGTCATTTAGTTATTCCATATAGTACTAGGGAAAAAAATTTATATATTTATTTAAAATCGATTTTTCTCAAAAACGTAACGAGCGATTTTCATATTTTTTATCTTTTTCGAAACTATTAGTGCTCGTCTAGGGAAAAAAATTTATATATTTATTTAAAATCGATTTTTCTCAAAAACGTAACGAGCGATTTTCATATTTTTGATCTTTTTCGAAACTATTAGTGCTCGTCTATATAAACCCTCATATAGGGCTAAGCCCCTGATCGAACCATTTTGTCCAATTATGTCACATAGTTTTTCCATATAGTACTAGGGAAAAAAATTCATATTTTTTTAAAATCGATATTTCTCAAAAACATAACGAGCGATTTTCATATTTTTGATCTTTTTCTAAACTATTAGTGCTTGTCTATAAACCCTCATATAGGGCTAAGCCCCTGATCTAACCATTTTGTCCAATTATGTCATTTAGTTTTTCCATATAGTACTGAAAAAAATTCATATTTTTTTAAAATCGATATTTCTCAAAAACGTAACGAGCGATTTTCATATTTTTGATCTTTTTCGAAACTATTAGTGCTTGTCTATAAACCCTCGTATAGGGCTAAGCCCCTGATCGAACCATTTTGTCCAATTATGTCATTTAGTTTTTCCATATAGTACTAGGGAAAAAAATTCATATTTTTTCAAATCGATATTTCTCAAAAACGTAAGGAGCGATTTTTCATATTTTTGATCTTTTTCGAAACTATTAGTGCTCGTCATAAACCCTCATATAGGGCTGAGCCCCTGATCGAACCATTTTGTCCAATTATGTCATATAGTTTTTCCTAATAGTACTAGGGAAAAAAATTCATATAATTTTAAAATCGATATTTCTCAAAAACGTAACGAGCGATTTTCATATTTTTGATCTTTTTGAAACTATTAGTGCGCGTCTATGAACCTTCATATAGGGCTAAGCCCCTGATCGAACCGTTTTGTCCAATTATTTCATTTAGTTTTTCCATATAGTACTAGGGGAAAAAATTCCTATTTTTTTAAAATCGATATTTCTCAAAAACGTAACGAGCGATTTTCATATTTTTGATCTTTTTCTAAACTATTAGTGCTTGTCTATAAACCCTCATATAGGGCTAAGCCCCTGATCAAACCATTTTGTCCAATTATGTCATTTAGTTTTTCCATATAGTACTAGGGAAAAAATGCATATTTTTTTAAAATCGATATTTCTCAAAAACGTAGCGAGCGATTTTCATATTTTTGATCTTTTTCGAAACTATTAGTGCTCGTCTATAAACTCTCATATAGGGATAAGCCCCTGATCGAACCATTCTGTCCAATTATGTCATTTAGTTATTCCATATAGTACTAGGGAAAAAAATTCATATTTTTTTAAAATCGATATATCTCAAAAAAGTAACGAAAGATTTTCATAGTTTTGATATTTTTCTAAACTATTAGTGCTTCTCTATGAACCCTCATATAGGGCTAAGCCCCTGATCGAACCGTTTTGTCCAATTATTTCATTTAGTTTTTCCAAATAGTACTAGGGAAAAAAATTCATATTTTTTTTAAAATCGATATATCTCAAAAAAGTAACGAAAGATTTTCATAGTTTTGATCTTTTTCTAAACTATTAGTGCTTGTCTATAAACCCCCGTATAGGGCTAAGCCCCTAATCGAACCATTTTGTCCAATTATGTCATTTAGTTTTTCCATATAGTACTAGGGGAAAAATTCCTATTTTTTTAAAATCGATATTTCTCAAAAACGTAGCGAGCGATTTTCATATTTTTGATCTTTTTCGAAACTATTAGTGCTCGTCTATAAACTCTCATATAGGGATAAGCCCCTGATCGAACCATTCTGTCCAATTATGTCATTTAGTTATTCCATATAGTACTAGGGAAAAAAATTTATATATTTATTTAAAATCGATTTTTCTCAAAAACGTAACGAGCGATTTTCATATTTTTTATCTTTTTCGAAACTATTAGTGCTCGTCTAGGGAAAAAAATTTATATATTTATTTAAAATCGATTTTTCTCAAAAACGTAACGAGCGATTTTCATATTTTTGATCTTTTTCGAAACTATTAGTGCTCGTCTATATAAACCCTCATATAGGGCTAAGCCCCTGATCGAACCATTTTGTCCAATTATGTCACATAGTTTTTCCATATAGTACTAGGGAAAAAAATTCATATTTTTTTAAAATCGATATTTCTCAAAAACATAACGAGCGATTTTCATATTTTTGATCTTTTTCTAAACTATTAGTGCTTGTCTATAAACCCTCATATAGGGCTAAGCCCCTGATCTAACCATTTTGTCCAATTATGTCATTTAGTTTTTCCATATAGTACTGAAAAAAATTCATATTTTTTTAAAATCGATATTTCTCAAAAACGTAACGAGCGATTTTCATATTTTTGATCTTTTTCGAAACTATTAGTGCTTGTCTATAAACCCTCGTATAGGGCTAAGCCCCTGATCGAACCATTTTGTCCAATTATGTCATTTAGTTTTTCCTAATAGTACTAGGGAAAAAAATTCATATAATTTTAAAATCGATATTTCTCAAAAACGTAACGAGCGATTTTCATATTTTTGATCTTTTTGAAACTATTAGTGCTCGTCTATGAACCTTCATATAGGGCTAAGCCCCTGATCGAACCGTTTTGTCCAATTATTTCATTTAGTTTTTCCATATAGTACTAGGGGAAAAAATTCCTATTTTTTTAAAATCGATATTTCTCAAAAACGTAACGAGCGATTTTCATATTTTTGATCTTTTTCTAAACTATTAGTGCTTCTCTATGAACCCTCATATAGGGCTAAGCCCCTGATCGAACCGTTTTGTCCAATTATTTCATTTAGTTTTTCCAAATAGTACTAGGGAAAAAAATTCATATTTTTTTAAAATCGATATATCTCAAAAAAGTAACGAAAGATTTTCATAGTTTTGATCTTTTTCTAAACTATTAGTGCTTGTCTATAAACCCCCGTATAGGGCTAAGCCCCTAATCGAACCATTTTGTCCAATTATTTAGTTTTTCCATATAGTACTAAGGGTAAAAATTCATATTTTTTTAAAATCGATATATCTCAAAAACCTAACGAGTGATTTTCATATTTTTCATCTTTTCGTAAACTATTAGTGCACGTCTATAAGCCCTCATATAGGGCTAAGCCCCTGATCGAACCATTTTGTCCAATTATGTCATTTAGTTTTTCCATATAGTACTAGGGAAAAAAATTCATATTTTTTTCAAATCGATATTTCTCAAAAACGTAACGAGCGATTTTCATATTTTTCATCTTTTTGTAAACTATTAGTGCTCGTCTATAAGCCCTCGTATAGGGCTAAGCCCCTCATCGAACCATTTTGTCCAATTATGTCATTTAGTTTTTCCATATAGTACTGAAAAAATTCATATTTTTTTAAAATCGATATTTCTCAAAAACAACGAGCGATTTTCATATTTTTGATCTTTTTCGAAACTATTAGTGCTCGTCTATAAACTCTCATATAGGGCTAAGCCCCTGATCAAACCATTTTGTCAAATTATGTCATTTAGTTTTTCCATATAGTACTAGGGAAAAATGCATATATTTTTAAAATCGATATTTCTCAAAAACGTAGCGAGCGATTTTCATATTTTTGATCTTTTTCGAAACTATTAGTGCTCGTCTATAAACTCTTATACAGGGATAAGCCCCTGATCGAACCATTCTGTCCAATTATGTCATTTAGTTATTCCATATAGTACTAGGGAAAAAAATTTATATATTTATTTAAAATAGATTTTTCTCAAAAACGTAACGAGCGATTTTCATATTTTTGATCTTTTTCTAAACTATTAGTGCTTGTCTATAAACCCTCATATAGGGCTAAGCCCCTGATCGAACCATTTTGTCCAATTATGTCATTTAGTTTTTCCATATAGTACTGAAAAATTCATATTTTTTTAAAATCAATATTTCTCAAAAACGTTACGAGCGATTTTCATATTTTTGATCTTTTTCGAAACTATTAGTGCTTGTCTATAACCCTCATATAGGGCTAAGCCCCTGATCGAACCATTTTGTCCAGTTATGTCATTTAGTTTTTCCATATAGTACTAGGGAAAAAAATTCATATTTTTTTAAAATCGATATATCTCAAAAACGTAACGAGCGATTTTCATATTTTTCATCTTTTTGTAAACTATTAGTGCTCGTCTATAAGCCCTCGTATATGGCTAAGCCCCTGATCGAACCATTTTGTCCAATTATGTCATTTAGTTTTTCCATATAGTACTGAAAAAATTCATATTTTTTTAAAATAGATATTTCTCAAAAACAACGAGCGATTTTCATATTTTTGATCTTTTTCGAAATTATTAGTGCTCGTCTATAAACTCTCACATAGGGCTAAGCCCCTGATCGAACCATTTTGTCCAATTATGTCATTTAGTTTTTCCATATAGTACTAGGGAAAAAAATTCATATTTTTTCAAATCGATATTTCTCAAAAACGTAAGGAGCGATTTTTCATATTTTTGATCTTTTTCGAAACTATTAGTGCTCGTCATAAACCCTCATATAGGGCTGAGCCCCTGATCGAACCATTTTGTCCAATTATGTCATTTAGTTTTTCCTAATAGTACTAGGGAAAAAAATTCATATAATTTTAAAATCGATATTTCTCAAAAACGTAACGAGCGATTTTCATATTTTTGATCTTTTTGAAACTATTAGTGCTCGTCTATGAACCTTCATATAGGGCTAAGCCCCTGATCGAACCGTTTTGTCCAATTATTTCATTTAGTTTTTCCAAATAGTACTAGGGGAAAAAATTCCTATTTTTTTAAAATCGATATTTCTCAAAAACGTAACGAGCGATTTTCATATTTTTGATCTTTTTCTAAACTATTAGTGCTTGTCTATAAACCCTCATATAGGGCTAAGCCCCTGATCAAACCATTTTGTCCAATTATGTCATTTAGTTTTTCCATATAGTACTAGGGAAAAAATGCATATTTTTTTAAAATCGATATTTCTCAAAAACGTAGCGAGCGATTTTCATATTTTTGATCTTTTTCGAAACTATTAGTGCTCGTCTATAAACTCTCATATAGGGATAAGCCCCTGATCGAACCATTCTGTCCAATTATGTCATTTAGTTATTCCATATAGTACTAGGGAAAAAAATTCATATTTTTTTAAAATCGATATATCTCAAAAAAGTAACGAAAGATTTTCATAGTTTTGATATTTTTCTAAACTATTAGTGCTTCTCTATGAACCCTCATATAGGGCTAAGCCCCTGATCGAACCGTTTTGTCCAATTATTTCATTTAGTTTTTCCAAATAGTACTAGGGAAAAAAATTCATATTTTTTTTAAAATCGATATATCTCAAAAAAGTAACGAAAGATTTTCATAGTTTTGATCTTTTTCTAAACTATTAGTGCTTGTCTATAAACCCCCGTATAGGGCTAAGCCCCTAATCGAACCATTTTGTCCAATTATGTCATTTAGTTTTTCCATATAGTACTAGGGGAAAAATTCCTATTTTTTTAAAATCGATATTTCTCAAAAACGTAACGAGCGATTTTCATATTTTTGATCTTTTTCTAAACTATTAGTGCTTGTCTATAAACCCTCATATAGGGCTAAGCCCCTGATCAAACCATTTTGTCCAATTATGTCATTTAGTTTTCCCATATAGTACTAGGGAAAAAATGCATATTTTTTTAAAATCGATATTTCTCAAAAACGTAGCGAGCGATTTTCATATTTTTGATCTTTTTCGAAACTATTAGTGCTCGTCTATAAACTCTCATATAGGGATAAGCCCCTGATCGAACCATTCTGTCCAATTATGTCATTTAGTTATTCCATATAGTACTAGGGAAAAAAATTTATATATTTATTTAAAATCGATTTTTCTCAAAAACGTAACGAGCGATTTTCATATTTTTGATCTTTTTCGAAACTATTAGTGCTCGTCTAGGGAAATAAATTTATATATTTATTTAAAATCGATTTTTCTCAAAAACGTAACGAGCGATTTTCATATTTTTGATCTTTTTCGAAACTATTAGTGCTCGTCTATATAAACCCTCATATAGGGCTAAGCCCCTGATCGAACCATTTTGTCCAATTATGTCACATAGTTTTTCCATATAGTACTAGGGAAAAAAATTCATATTTTTTTAAAATCGATATTTCTCAAAAACATAACGAGCGATTTTCATATTTTTGATCTTTTTCTAAACTATTAGTGCTTGTCTATAAACCCTCATATAGGGCTAAGCCCCTGATCTAACCATTTTGTCCAATTATGTCATTTAGTTTTTCCATATAGTACTGAAAAAAATTCATATTTTTTTAAAATCGATATTTCTCAAAAACGTAACGAGCGATTTTCATATTTTTGATCTTTTTCGAAACTATTAGTGCTTGTCTATAAACCCTCGTATAGGGCTAAGCCCCTGATCGAACCATTTTGTCCAATTATGTCATTTAGTTTTTCCTAATAGTACTAGGGAAAAAAATTCATATAATTTTAAAATCGATATTTCTCAAAAACGTAACGAGCGATTTTCATATTTTTGATCTTTTTGAAACTATTAGTGCTCGTCTATGAACCTTCATATAGGGCTAAGCCCCTGATCGAACCGTTTTGTCCAATTATTTCATTTAGTTTTTCCATATAGTACTAGGGGAAAAAATTCCTATTTTTTTAAAATCGATATTTCTCAAAAACGTAACGAGCGATTTTCATATTTTTGATCTTTTTCTAAACTATTAGTGCTTCTCTATGAACCCTCATATAGGGCTAAGCCCCTGATCGAACCGTTTTGTCCAATTATTTCATTTAGTTTTTCCAAATAGTACTAGGGAAAAAAATTCATATTTTTTTAAAATCGATATATCTCAAAAAAGTAACGAAAGATTTTCATAGTTTTGATCTTTTTCTAAACTATTAGTGCTTGTCTATAAACCCCCGTATAGGGCTAAGCCCCTAATCGAACCATTTTGTCCAATTATGTCATTTAGTTTTTCCATATAGTACTAGGGGAAAAATTCCTATTTTTTTAAAATCGATATTTCTCAAAAACGTAACGAGCGATTTTCATATTTTTGATCTTTTTCTAAACTATTAGTGCTTGTCTATAAACCCTCATATAGGGCTAAGCCCCTGATCAAACCATTTTGTCCAATTATGTCGTTTAGTTTTCCCATATAGTACTAGGGAAAAAATGCATATTTTTTTAAAATCGATATTTCTCAAAAACGTAGCGAGCGATTTTCATATTTTTGATCTTTTTCGAAACTATTAGTGCTCGTCTATAAACTCTCATATAGGGATAAGCCCCTGATCGAACCATTCTGTCCAATTATGTCATTTAGTTATTCCATATAGTACTAGGGAAAAAAATTTATATATTTATTTAAAATCGATTTTTCTCAAAAACGTAACGAGCGATTTTCATATTTTTGATCTTTTTCGAAACTATTAGTGCTCGTCTAGGGAAAAAAATTTATATATTTATTTAAAATCGATTTTTCTCAAAAACGTAACGAGCGATTTTCATATTTTTGATCTTTTTCGAAACTATTAGTGCTCGTCTATATAAACCCTCATATAGGGCTAAGCCCCTGATCGAACCATTTTGTCCAATTATGTCACATAGTTTTTCCATATAGTACTAGGGAAAAAAATTCATATTTTTTTAAAATCGATATTTCTCAAAATCATAACGAGCGATTTTCATATTTTTGATCTTTTTCTAAACTATTAGTGCTTGTCTATAAACCCTCATATAGGGCTAAGCCCCTGATCTAACCATTTTGTCCAATTATGTCATTTAGTTTTTCCATATAGTACTGAAAAAAATTCATATTTTTTTAAAATCGATATTTCTCAAAAACGTAACGAGCGATTTTCATATTTTTGATCTTTTTCGAAACTATTAGTGCTTGTCTATAAACCCTCGTATAGGGCTAAGCCCCTGATCGAACCATTTTGTCCAATTATGTCATTTAGTTTTTCCATATAGTACTGAAAAATTCATATTTTTTTAAAATCAATATTTCTCAAAAACGTAACGAGCGATTTTCATATTTTTGATCTTTTTCGAAACTATTAGTGCTTTTCTATAAACCCTCGTATAGGGCTAAGCCCCTGATCGAACCATTTTGTCCAATTATGTCATTTAGTTTTTCCATGTAGTACTAGGGGAAACAATTCATATTTTTTTAAAATCGATATTTCTCAAAAACGTAACGAGCGATTTTCATATTTTTGATCTTTTTCTAAACTATTAGTGCTTGCCTATAAACCCTCGTATAGGGCTAAGCCCCTGATCGAACCATTTTGTCCAATTATTTAGTTTTTCCATATAGTACTAAGGGTAAAAATTCATATTTTTTTTAAATCGATATATCTCAAAAACCTAACGAAAGATTTTCATAGTTTTGATCTTTTTCTAAACTATTAGTGCTTGTCTATAAACCCCCGTATAGGGCTAAGCCCCTAATCGAACCATTTTGTCCAATTATGTCATTTAGTTTTTCCATATAGTACTAGGGGAAAAATTCCTATTTTTTTAAAATCGATATTTCTCAAAAACGTAACGAGCGATTTTCATATTTTTGATCTTTTTCTAAACTATTAGTGCTGGTCTATAAACCCTCATATAGGGCTAAGCCCCTGATCAAACCATTTTGTCCAATTATGTCATTTAGTTTTCCCATATAGTACTAGGGAAAAATTCATATTTTTTTAAAATCGATATTTCTCAAAAACGTAGCGAGCGATTTTCATATTTTTGATCTTTTTCGAAACTATTAGTGCTCGTCTATAAACTCTCATATAGGGATAAGCCCCTGATCGAACCATTCTGTCCAATTATGTCATTTAGTTATTCCATATAGTACTAGGGAAAAAAATTTATATATTTATTTAAAATCGATTTTTCTCAAAAACGTAACGAGCGATTTTCATATTTTTGATCTTTTTCGAAACTATTAGTGCTCGTCTAGGGAATAAAATTTATATATTTATTTAAAATCGATTTTTCTCAAAAACGTAACGAGCGATTTTCATATTTTTGATCTTTTTCGAAACTATTAGTGCTCGTCTATATAAACCCTCATATAGGGCTAAGTCCCTGATCGAACCATTTTGTCCAATTATGTCACATAGTTTTTCCATATAGTACTAGGGAAAAAAATTCATATTTTTTTTAAAATCGATATTTCTCAAAAACATAACGAGCGATTTTCATATTTTTGATCTTTTTCTAAACTATTAGTGCTTGTCTATAAACCCTCATATAGGGATAAGCCCCTGATCGAACCATTCTGTCCAATTATGTCATTTAGTTATTCCATATAGTACTAGGGAAAAAAATTTATATATTTATTTAAAATCGATTTTTCTCAAAAACGTAACGAGCGATTTTCATATTTTTGATCTTTTTCGAAACTATTAGTGCTCGTCTAGGGAAAAAAATTTATATATTTATTTAAAATCGATTTTTCTCAAAAACGTAACGAGCGATTTTCATATTTTTGATCTTTTTCGAAACTATTAGTGCTCGTCTATATAAACCCTCATATAGGGCTAAGCCCCTGATCGAACCATTTTGTCCAATTATGTCACATAGTTTTTCCATATAGTACTAGGGAAAAAAATTCATATTTTTTTAAAATCGATATTTCTCAAAATCATAACGAGCGATTTTCATATTTTTGATCTTTTTCTAAACTATTAGTGCTTGTCTATAAACCCTCATATAGGGATAAGCCCCTGATCGAACCATTCTGTCCAATTATGTCATTTAGTTATTCCATATAGTACTAGGGAAAAAAATTTATATATTTATTTAAAATCGATTTTTCTCAAAAACGTAACGAGCGATTTTCATATTTTTGATCTTTTTCGAAACTATTAGTGCTCGTCTAGGGAAAAAAATTTATATATTTATTTAAAATCGATTTTTCTCAAAAACGTAACGAGCGATTTTCATATTTTTGATCTTTTTCGAAACTATTAGTGCTCGTCTATATAAACCCTCATATAGGGCTAAGCCCCTGATCGAACCATTTTGTCCAATTATGTCACATAGTTTTTCCATATAGTACTAGGGAAAAAAATTCATATTTTTTTAAAATCGATATTTCTCAAAAACGTAACGAGCGATTTTCATATTTTTGATCTTTTTCGAAACTATTAGTGCTTGTCTATAAACCCTCGTATAGGGCTAAGCCCCTGATCGAACCATTTTGTCCAATTATGTCATTTAGTTTTTCCATATAGTACTGAAAAATTCATATTTTTTTAAAATCAATATTTCTCAAAAACGTAACGAGCGATTTTCATATTTTTGATCTTTTTCGAAACTATTAGTGCTTTTCTATAAACCCTCGTATAGGGCTAAGCCCCTGATCGAACCATTTTGTCCAATTATGTCATTTAGTTTTTCCATGTAGTACTAGGGGAAACAATTCATATTTTTTTAAAATCGATATTTCTCAAAAACGTAACGAGCGATTTTCATATTTTTGATCTTTTTCTAAACTATTAGTGCTTGCCTATAAACCCTCGTATAGGGCTAAGCCCCTGATCGAACCATTTTGTCCAATTATTTAGTTTTTCCATATAGTACTAAGGGTAAAAATTCATATTTTTTTTAAATCGATATATCTCAAAAACCTAACGAAAGATTTTCATAGTTTTGATCTTTTTCTAAACTATTAGTGCTTGTCTATAAACCCCCGTATAGGGCTAAGCCCCTAATCGAACCATTTTGTCCAATTATGTCATTTAGTTTTTCCATATAGTACTAGGGGAAAAATTCCTATTTTTTTAAAATCGATATTTCTCAAAAACGTAACGAGCGATTTTCATATTTTTGATCTTTTTCTAAACTATTAGTGCTGGTCTATAAACCCTCATATAGGGCTAAGCCCCTGATCAAACCATTTTGTCCAATTATGTCATTTAGTTTTCCCATATAGTACTAGGGAAAAATTCATATTTTTTTAAAATCGATATTTCTCAAAAACGTAGCGAGCGATTTTCATATTTTTGATCTTTTTCGAAACTATTAGTGCTCGTCTATAAACTCTCATATAGGGATAAGCCCCTGATCGAACCATTCTGTCCAATTATGTCATTTAGTTATTCCATATAGTACTAGGGAAAAAAATTTATATATTTATTTAAAATCGATTTTTCTCAAAAACGTAACGAGCGATTTTCATATTTTTGATCTTTTTCGAAACTATTAGTGCTCGTCTAGGGAATAAAATTTATATATTTATTTAAAATCGATTTTTCTCAAAAACGTAACGAGCGATTTTCATATTTTTGATCTTTTTCGAAACTATTAGTGCTCGTCTATATAAACCCTCATATAGGGCTAAGTCCCTGATCGAACCATTTTGTCCAATTATGTCACATAGTTTTTCCATATAGTACTAGGGAAAAAAATTCATATTTTTTTTAAAATCGATATTTCTCAAAAACATAACGAGCGATTTTCATATTTTTGATCTTTTTCTAAACTATTAGTGCTTGTCTATAAACCCTCATATAGGGCTAAGCCCCTGATCTAACCATTTTGTCCAATTATGTCATTTAGTTTTTCCATATAGTACTGAAAAAAATTCATATTTTTTTAAAATCGATATTTCTCAAAAACGTAACGAGCGATTTTCATATTTTTGATCTTTTTCGAAACTATTAGTGCTTGTCTATAAACCCTCGTATAGGGCTAAGCCCCTGATCGAACCATTTTGTCCAATTATGTCATTTAGTTTTTCCATATAGTACTGAAAAATTCATATTTTTTTAAAATCAGTATTTCTCAAAAACGTAACGAGCGATTTTCATATTTTTGATCTTTTTCGAAACTATTAGTGCTTTTCTATAAACCCTCGTATAGGGCTAAGCCCCTGATCGAACCATTTTGTCCAATTATGTCATTTAGTTTTTCCATGTAGTACTAGGGGAAACAATTCATATTTTTTTAAAATCGATATTTCTCAAAAACGTAACGAGCGATTTTCATATTTTTGATCTTTTTCTAAACTATTAGTGCTTGCCTATAAACCCTCGTATAGGGCTAAGCCCCTGATCGAACCATTTTGTCCAATTATTTAGTTTTTCCATATAGTACTAAGGGTAAAAATTCATATTTTTTTTAAATCGATATATCTCAAAAACCTAACGAGTGATTTTCATATTTTTCATCTTTTCGTAAACTATTAGTGCACTTCTATAAGCCCTCATATAGGGCTAAGCCCCCGATCGAACCATTTTGTCCAATTATGTCATTTAGTTTTTCCATATAGTACTAGGGAAAAAATTCATATTTTTTTCAAATCGATATTTCTCAAAAACGTAACGAGCGATTTTCATATTTTTCATATTTTTGTAAACTATTAGTGCTCGTCTATAAGCCCTCGTATAGGGCTAAGCCCCTGATCGAACCATTTTGTCCAATTATGTCATTTAGTTTTTCCATATAGTACTGAAAAAATTCATATTTTTTTAAAATCGATATTTCTCAAAAACAACGAGCGATTTTCATATTTTTGATCTTTTTCGAAACTATTAGTGCTCGTCTATAAACTCTCATATAGGGCTAAGCCCCTGATCGAACCATTTTGTCCAATTATGTCATTTAGTTTTTCCATATAGTACTAGGGAAAAAATTCATATTTTTTCAAATCGATATTTCTCAAAAACGTAAGGAGCGATTTTCATATTTTTGATCTTTTTCAAAACTATTAGTGCTTGTCTATAAACCCTCATATAGGGCTAAGCCCCTGATCAAACCATTTTGTCCAATTATGTCATTTAGTTTTTCCATATAGTACTAGGGAAAAAATGCATATTTTTTTAAAATCGATATTTCTCAAAAACGTAGCGAGCGATTTTCATATTTTTGATCTTTTTCGAAACTATTAGTGCTCGTCTATAAACTCTCATATAGGGATAAGCACCTGATCGAACCATTCTGTCCAATTATGTCATTTAGTTATTCCATATAGTACTAGGGAAAAAAATGTATATATTTATTTAAAATCGATTTTTCTCAAAAACGTAACGAGCGATTTTCATATTTTTGATCTTTTTCGAAACTATTAGTGTTCGTCTATAAACCCTCATATAGGGCTAAGCCCCTGATCGAACCATTTTGTCCAATTATGTCATATAGTTTTTCCATATAGTACTAGGGAAAAAAATTCATATTTTTTTAAAATCGATATTTCTCAAAAACATAACGAGCGATTTTCATATTTTTTATCTTTTTCTAAACTATTAGTGCTTGTCTATAAACCCTCATATAGGGCTAAGCCCCTGATCGAACCATTTTGTCCAATTATGTCATTTAGTTGTTCCATATAGTACTGAAAAAAATTCATATTATTTTAAAATCGATATTTCTCAAAAACGTAACGAGCGATTTTCATATTTTTGATCTTTTTCGAAACTATTAGTGCTTGTCTATAAACCCTCGTATAGGGCTAAGCCCGTGATCGAACCATTTTGTCCAATTATGTCATTTAGTTTTTCCATATAGTACTAGGGGAAACAATTCATATTTTTTTTAAATCGATATTTCTCAAAAACGTAACGAGCGATTTTCATATTTTTGATCTTTTTCTAAACTATTAGTGCTTGTCTATAAACCCTCATATAGGGCTAAGCCCCTGATCGAACCATTTTGTCCAATTATGTCATTTAGTTTTTCCATATAGTACTGAAAAAAATCATATTTTTTTAAAATCAATATTTCTCAAAAACATAACGAGCGATTTTCATATTTTTAATCTTTTTCAAAACTATTAGTGCTTGTCTATAAACCCTCGTATAGGGCTAAGCCCCTGATCGAACCATTTTGTCCAATTATGTCATTTAGTTTTTCCATGTAGTACTAGGGGAACCAATTCGTATTTTTTTAAAATCGATATTTCTCAAAAACGTAACGAGCGATTTTCATATTTTTGATCTTTTTCTAAACTATTAGTGCTTGCCTATAAACCCTCGTATAGGGCTAAGCCCCTGATCGAACCATTTTGTCCAATTATTTAGTTTTTCCATATAGTACTAAGGGTAAAAATTCATATTTTTTTAAAATCGATATATCTCAAAAACCTAACGAGTGATTTTCATATTTTTCATCTTTTCGTAAACTATTAGTGCACGTCTATAAGCCCTCATATAGGGCTAAGCCCCTGATCGAACCATTTTGTCCAATTATGTCATTTAGTTTTTCCATATAGTACTAGGGAAAAAAATTCATATTTTTTTCAAATCGATATTTCTCAAAAACGTAACGAGCGATTTTCATATTTTTCATCTTTTTGTAAACTATTAGTGCTCGTCTATAAGCCCTCGTATAGGGCTAAGCCCCTGATCGAACCATTTTGTCCAATTATGTCATTTAGTTTTTCCATATAGTACTGAAAAAATTCATATTTTTTTAAAATCGATATTTCTCAAAAACAACGAGCGATTTTCATATATTTGATCTTTTTCGAAACTATTAGTGCTCGTCTATAAACTCTCATATAGGGCTAAGCCCCTGATCGAACCATTTTGTCCAATTATGTCATTTAGTTTTTCCATATAGTACTAGGGAAAAAAATTCATATTTTTTCAAATCGATATTTCTCAAAAACGTAACGAGCGATTTTCATATTTTTCATCTTTTTGTAAACTATTAGTGCTCGTCTATAAGCCCTCGTATAGGGCTAAGCCCCTGATCGAACCATTTTGTCCAATTATGTCATTTAGTTTTTCCATATAGTACTGAAAAAATTCATATTTTTTTAAAATCGATATTTCTCAAAAACAACGAGCGATTTTCATATATTTGATCTTTTTCGAAACTATTAGTGCTCGTCTATAAACTCTCATATAGGGCTAAGCCCCTGATCGAACCATTTTGTCCAATTATGTCATTTAGTTTTTCCATATAGTACTAGGGAAAAAAATTCATATTTTTTCAAATCGATATTTCTCAAAAACGTAAGGAGCGATTTTCATATTTTTGATCTTTTTCGAAACTATTAGTGCTCGTCATAAACCCTCATATAGGGCTAAGCCCCTGATCGAACCATTTTGTCCAATTATGTCATTTAGTTTTTCCATATAGTACTGAAAAAATTCATATTTTTTTAAAATCTATATTTCTCGAAAACGTAACGAGCGATTTTCATATTTTTGATCTTTTTCGAAACTATTAGTGCTTGTCTATAAACCCTCGTATAGGGCTAAGCCCCTGATCGAACCATTTTGTCCAATTATGTCATTTAGTTTTTCGATATAGTACTAGAGAAAAAAATTCATATATTTTAAAATCGATATTTCTCAAAAACGTAACGAGCGATTTCCATATTTTTCATCTTTTTGTAAACTATTAGTGCTCGTCTATAAACCCTCATATAGGGCTAAGCCCCTGATCGAACCATTTTGTCCAATTATTTCATTTAGTTTTTCCATATAGTACTAGGGAAAAAAAATTCATATTTTTTTAAAATCAATATTTCTCAAAAACGTAACGTGCGATTTTCATATTTTGGATATTTTTCGAAACTATTAGTGCTCGTCTATAAACCCACATATAGGGCTAAGCCCCTGATCGAACCATTTTGTCCAATTACGTCATTTAGTTTTTCCATTATAGTACTAGGGAAAAAATTCATATTTTTTTCAAATCGATATTTCTCAAAAACGTAACGAGCGATTTTCATATTTTTCATCTTTTTGTAAACTATTAGTGCTCGTCTATAAACTCTCATATAGGGCTAAGCCTCTGATCGAACCATTTTGTCCAATTATGTCATTTAGTTTTTCCATATAGTACTAGGGAAAAAAATTCATATTTTTTTCAAATCGATATTTCTCAAAAACGTAAGAAGCGATTTTCATATTTTTGATCTTTTTCGAAACTATTAGTGCTCGTCATAAACTCTCATATAGGGCTAAGCGCCTGATCGAACCATTTTGTCCAATTATGTCATTTAGTTTTTCCATATAGTACTAGGGAAAAAAATTCATATGTTTTTAAAATCGATATATCTCAAAAAAGTAACGAAAGATTTTCATAGTTTTGATATTTTTCTAAACTATTAGTGCTTGTCTATAAACCCTCATATAGGGCTAAGCCCCTGATCGAACCGTTTTGTCCAATTATTTCATTTAGTTTTTCCATATAGTACTAGGGAAAAAAATTCATATTTTTTTTAAAATCGGTATATCTCAAAAAAGTAACGAAAGATTTTCATAGTTTTGATCTTTTTCAAAACTATTAGTGCTTGTCTATAAACCCCCGTATAGGGCTAAGCCCCTGATCGAACCATTTTGTCCAATTATGTCATTTAGTTTTTCCATATAGTACTAGGGGAAACAATTCATATTTTTTTAAAATCGATATTTCTCAAAAACGTAACGAGCGATTTTCATAGTTTTGATCTTTTTCAAAACTATTAGTGCTTGTCTATAAACCCCCGTATAGGGCTAAGCCCCTGATCGAACCATTTTGTCCAATTATGTCATTTAGTTTTTCCATATAGTACTAGGGGAAACAATTCATATTTTTTTAAAATCGATATTTCTCAAAAACGTAACGAGCGATTTTCATATTTTTGATCTTTTTCTAAACTATTAGTGCTTGCCTATAAACCCTCGTATAGGGCTAAGCCCCTGATCGAACCATTTTGTCCAATTATTTAGTTTTTCCATATAGTACTAAGGGTAAAAATTCATATTTTTTTTAAATCGATATATCTCAAAAACCTAACGAAAGATTTTCATAGTTTTGATCTTTTTCTAAACTATTAGTGCTTGTCTATAAACCCCCGTATAGGGCTAAGCCCCTAATCGAACCATTTTGTCCAATTATGTTATTTAGTTTTTCCATATAGTACTAGGGGAAAAATTCCTATTTTTTTAAAATCGATATTTCTCAAAAACGTAACGAGCGATTTTCATATTTTTGATCTTTTTCGAAACTATTAGTGCTCGTCTATAAACTCTCATATAGGGATAAGCCCCTGATCGAACCATTCTGTCCAATTATGTCATTTAGTTATTCCATATAGTACTAGGGAAAAAAATTTATATATTTATTTAAAATCGATTTTTCTCAAAAACGTAACGAGCGATTTTCATATTTTTGATCTTTTTCGAAACTATTAGTGCTCGTCTAGGGAAAAAAATTTATATATTTATTTAAAATCGATTTTTCTCAAAAACGTAACGAGCGATTTTCATATTTTTGATCTTTTTCGAAACTATTAGTGCTCGTCTATATAAACCCTCATATAGGGCTAAGTCCCTGATCGAACCATTTTGTCCAATTATGTCACATAGTTTTTCCATATAGTACTAGGGAAAAAAATTCATATTTTTTTAAAATCGATATTTCTCAAAAACATAACGAGCGATTTTCATATTTTTGATCTTTTTCTAAACTATTAGTGCTTGTCTATAAACCCTCATATAGGGCTAAGCCCCTGATCTAACCATTTTGTCCAATTATGTCATTTAGTTTTTCCATATAGTACTGAAAAAAATTCATATTTTTTTAAAATCGATATTTCTCAAAAACGTAACGAGCGATTTTCATATTTTTGATCTTTTTCGAAACTATTAGTGCTTGTCTATAAACCCTCGTATAGGGCTAAGCCCCTGATCGAACCATTTTGTCCAATTATGTCATTTAGTTTTTCCATATAGTACTGAAAAATTCATATTTTTTTTAAATCGATATATCTCAAAAACCTAACGAGTGATTTTCATATTTTTCATCTTTTCGTAAACTATTAGTGCACTTCTATAAGCCCTCATATAGGGCTAAGCCCCTGATCGAACCATTTTGTCCAATTATGTCATTTAGTTTTTCCATATAGTACTAGGGAAAAAATTCATATTTTTTTCAAATCGATATTTCTCAAAAACGTAACGAGCGATTTTCATATTTTTCATCTTTTTGTAAACTATTAGTGCTCGTCTATAAGCCCTCGTATAGGGCTAAGCCCCTGATCGAACCATTTTGTCCAATTATGTCATTTAGTTTTTCCATATAGTACTGAAAAAATTCATATTTTTTTAAAATCGATATTTCTCAAAAACAACGAGCGATTTTCATATTTTTGATCTTTTTCGAAACTATTAGTGCTCGTCTATAAACTCTCATATAGGGCTAAGCCCCTGATCGAACCATTTTGTCCAATTATGTCATTTAGTTTTTCCATATAGTACTAGGGAAAAAATTCATATTTTTTCAAATCGATATTTCTCAAAAACGTAAGGAGCGATTTTCATATTTTTGATCTTTTTCGAAACTATTAGTGCTTGTCTATAAACCCTCATATAGGGCTAAGCCCCTGATCAAACCATTTTGTCCAATTATGTCATTTAGTTTTTCCATATAGTACTAGGGAAAAAATGCATATTTTTTTAAAATCGATATTTCTCAAAAACGTAGCGAGCGATTTTCATATTTTTGATCTTTTTCGAAACTATTAGTGCTCGTCTATAAACTCTCATATAGGGATAAGCACCTGATCGAACCATTCTGTCCAATTATGTCATTTAGTTATTCCATATAGTACTAGGGAAAAAAATGTATATATTTATTTAAAATCGATTTTTCTCAAAAACGTAACGAGCGATTTTCATATTTTTGATCTTTTTCGAAACTATTAGTGTTCGTCTATAAACCCTCATATAGGGCTAAGCCCCTGATCGAACCATTTTGTCCAATTATGTCATATAGTTTTTCCATATAGTACTAGGGAAAAAAATTCATATTTTTTTAAAATCGATATTTCTCAAAAACATAACGAGCGATTTTCATATTTTTTATCTTTTTCTAAACTATTAGTGCTTGTCTATAAACCCTCATATAGGGCTAAGCCCCTGATCGAACCATTTTGTCCAATTATGTCATTTAGTTGTTCCATATAGTACTGAAAAAAATTCATATTATTTTAAAATCGATATTTCTCAAAAACGTAACGAGCGATTTTCATATTTTTGATCTTTTTCGAAACTATTAGTGCTTGTCTATAAACCCTCGTATAGGGCTAAGCCCGTGATCGAACCATTTTGTCCAATTATGTCATTTAGTTTTTCCATATAGTACTAGGGGAAACAATTCATATTTTTTTTAAATCGATATTTCTCAAAAACGTAACGAGCGATTTTCATATTTTTGATCTTTTTCTAAACTATTAGTGCTTGTCTATAAACCCTCATATAGGGCTAAGCCCCTGATCGAACCATTTTGTCCAATTATGTCATTTAGTTTTTCCATATAGTACTGAAAAAAATCATATTTTTTTAAAATCAATATTTCTCAAAAACGTAACGAGCGATTTTCATATTTTTAATCTTTTTCAAAACTATTAGTGCTTGTCTATAAACCCTCGTATAGGGCTAAGCCCCTGATCGAACCATTTTGTCCAATTATGTCATTTAGTTTTTCCATGTAGTACTAGGGGAAACAATTCGTATTTTTTTAAAATCGATATTTCTCAAAAACGTAACGAGCGATTTTCATATTTTTGATCTTTTTCTAAACTATTAGTGCTTGCCTATAAACCCTCGTATAGGGCTAAGCGCCTGATCGAACCATTTTGTCCAATTATTTAGTTTTTCCATATAGTACTAAGGGTAAAAATTCATATTTTTTTAAAATCGATATATCTCAAAAACCTAACGAGTGATTTTCATATTTTTCATCTTTTCGTAAACTATTAGTGCACGTCTATAAGCCCTCATATAGGGCTAAGCCCCTGATCGAACCATTTTGTCCAATTATGTCATTTAGTTTTTCCATATAGTACTAGGGAAAAAAATTCATATTTTTTTCAAATCGATATTTCTCAAAAACGTAACGAGCGATTTTCATATTTTTCATCTTTTTGTAAACTATTAGTGCTCGTCTATAAGCCCTCGTATAGGGCTAAGCCCCTGATCGAACCATTTTGTCCAATTATGTCATTTAGTTTTTCCATATAGTACTGAAAAAATTCATATTTTTTTAAAATCGATATTTCTCAAAAACAACGAGCGATTTTCATATATTTGATCTTTTTCGAAACTATTAGTGCTCGTCTATAAACTCTCATATAGGGCTAAGCCCCTGATCGAACCATTTTGTCCAATTATGTCATTTAGTTTTTCCATATAGTACTAGGGAAAAAATTCATATTTTTTCAAATCGATATTTCTCAAAAACGTAAGGAGCGATTTTCATATTTTTGATCTTTTTCGAAACTATTAGTGCTCGTCATAAACCCTCATATAGGGCTAAGCCCCTGATCGAACCATTTTGTCCAATTATGTCATTTAGTTTTTCCATATAGTACTGAAAAAATTCATATTTTTTTAAAATCTATATTTCTCGAAAACGTAACGAGCGATTTTCATATTTTTGATCTTTTTCGAAACTATTAGTGCTTGTCTATAAACCCTCGTATAGGGCTAAGCCCCTGATCGAACCATTTTGTCCAATTATGTCATTTAGTTTTTCGATATAGTACTAGAGAAAAAAATTCATATATTTTAAAATCGATATTTCTCAAAAACGTAACGAGCGATTTCCATATTTTTCATCTTTTTGTAAACTATTAGTGCTCGTCTATAAACCCTCATATAGGGCTAAGCCCCTGATCGAACCATTTTGTCCAATTATTTCATTTAGTTTTTCCATATAGTACTAGGGAAAAAAAATTCATATTTTTTTAAAATCAATATTTCTCAAAAACGTAACGTGCGATTTTCATATTTTGGATATTTTTCGAAACTATTAGTGCTCGTCTATAAACCCACATATAGGGCTAAGCCCCTGATCGAACCATTTTGTCCAATTACGTCATTTAGTTTTTCCATATAGTACTAGGGAAAAAATTCATATTTTTTTCAAATCGATATTTCTCAAAAACGTAACGAGCGATTTTCATATTTTTCATCTTTTTGTAAACTATTAGTGCTCGTCTATAAACTCTCATATAGGGCTAAGCCTCTGATCGAACCATTTTGTCCAATTATGTCATTTAGTTTTTCCATATAGTACTAGGGAAAAAAATTCATATTTTTTCAAATCGATATTTCTCAAAAACGTAAGAAGCGATTTTCATATTTTTGATCTTTTTCGAAACTATTAGTGCTCGTCATAAACTCTCATATAGGGCTAAGCGCCTGATCGAACCATTTTGTCCAATTATGTCATTTAGTTTTTCCATATAGTACTAGGGAAAAAAATTCATATGTTTTTAAAATCGATATATCTCAAAAAAGTAACGAAAGATTTTCATAGTTTTGATATTTTTCTAAACTATTAGTGCTTGTCTATAAACCCTCATATAGGGCTAAGCCCCTGATCGAACCGTTTTGTCCAATTATTTCATTTAGTTTTTCCATATAGTACTAGGGAAAAAAATTCATATTTTTTTAAAATCGATATATCTCAAAAAAGTAACGAAAGATTTTCATAGTTTTGATCTTTTTCAAAACTATTAGTGCTTGTCTATAAACCCCCGTATAGGGCTAAGCCCCTGATCGAACCATTTTGTCCAATTATGTCATTTAGTTTTTCCATATAGTACTAGGGGAAACAATTCATATTTTTTTTAAATCGATATTTCTCAATAACGTAACGAGCGATTTTCATATTTTTGATGTTTTTCTAAACTATTAGTGCTTGTCTATAAACCCTCATATAGGGCTAAGCCCCTGATCGAACCATTTTGTCCAATTATGTCATTTAGTTTTTCCATATAGTACTGAAAAAATTCATATTTTTTTAAAATCAATATTTCTCAAAAACGTAACGAGCGATTTTCATATTTTTAATCTTTTTCAAAACTATTAGTGCTTGTCTATAAACCCTCGTATAGGGCTAAGCCCCTGATCGAACCATTTTGTCCAATTATGTCATTTAGTTTTTCCATGTAGTACTAGGGGAAACAATTCGTATTTTTTTAAAATCGATATTTCTCAAAAACGTAACGAGCGATTTTCATATTTTTGATCTTTTTCTAAACTATTAGTGCTTGCCTATAAACCCTCGTATAGGGCTAAGCCCCTGATCGAACCATTTTGTCCAATTATTTAGTTTTTCCATATAGTACTAAGGGTAAAAATTCATATTTTTTTAAAATCGATATATCTCAAAAACCTAACGAGTGATTTTCATATTTTTCATCTTTTCGTAAACTATTAGTGCACGTCTATAAGCCCTCATATAGGGCTAAGCCCCTGATCGAACCATTTTGTCCAATTATGTCATTTAGTTTTTCCATATACTACTAGGGAAAAAAATTCATATTTTTTTCAAATCGATATTTCTCAAAAACGTAACGAGCGATTTTCATATTTTTCATCTTTTTGTAAACTATTAGTGCTCATCTATAAGCCCTCGTATAGGGCTAAGCCCCTGATCGAACCATTTTGTCCAATTATGTCATTTAGTTTTTCCATATAGTACTGAAAAAATTCACATTTTTTTAAAATCGATATTTCTCAAAAACAACGAGCGATTTTCATATATTTGATCTTTTTCGAAACTATTAGTGCTCGTCTATAAACTCTCATATAGGGCTAAGCCCCTGATCGAACCATTTTGTCCAATTATGTCATTTAGTTTTTCCATATAGTACTAGGGAAAAAAATTCATATTTTTTCAAATCGATTTCTCAAAAACGTAAGGAGCGATTTTCATATTTTTGATCTTTTTCGAAACTATTAGTGCTCGTCATAAACCCTCATATAGGGCTAAGGCCCTGATCGAACCATTTTGTCCAATTATGTCATTTAGTTTTTCCATATAGTACTGAAAAAATTCATATTTTTTTAAAATCTATATTTCTCAAAAACGTAACGAGCGATTTTCATATTTTTGATCTTTTTCGAAACTATTAGTGCTTGTCTATAAACCCTCGTATAGGGCTAAGCCCCTGATCGAACCATTTTGTCCAATTATGTCATTTAGTTTTTCCATATAGTACTAGGGAAAAAAATTCATATGTTTTTAAAATCGATATATCTCAAAAAAGTAACGAAAGATTTTCATAGTTTTGATATTTTTCTAAACTATTAGTGCTTGTCTATAAACCCTCATATAGGGCTAAGCCCCTGATCGAACCGTTTTGTCCAATTATTTCATTTAGTTTTTCCATATAGTACTAGGGAAAAAAATTCATATTTTTTTAAAATCGATATATCTCAAAAAAGTAACGAAAGATTTTCATAGTTTTGATCTTTTTCAAAACTATTAGTGCTTGTCTATAAACCCCCGTATAGGGCTAAGCCCCTGATCGAACCATTTTGTCCAATTATGTCATTTAGTTTTTCCATATAGTACTAGGGGAAACAATTCATATTTTTTTAAAATCGATATTTCTCAAAAACGTAACGAGCGATTTTCATATTTTTGATCTTTTTCTAAACTATTAGTGCTTGCCTATAAACCCTCGTATAGGGCTAAGCCCCTGATCGAACCATTTTGTCCAATTATTTAGTTTTTCCATATAGTACTAAGGGTAAAAATTCATATTTTTTTTAAATCGATATATCTCAAAAACCTAACGAAAGATTTTCATAGTTTTGATCTTTTTCTAAACTATTAGTGCTTGTCTATAAACCCCCGTATAGGGCTAAGCCCCTAATCGAACCATTTTGTCCAATTATGTCATTTAGTTTTTCCATATAGTACTAGGGGAAAAATTCCTATTTTTTTAAAATCGATATTTCTCAAAAACGTGAGCGATTTTCATATTTTTGATCTTTTTCTAAACTATTAGTGCTTGTCTATAAACCCTCATATAGGGCTAAGCCCCTGATCAAACCATTTTGTCCAATTATGTCATTTAGTTTTCCCATATAGTACTAGGGAAAAATGCATATTTTTTTAAAATCGATATTTCTCAAAAACGTAGCGAGCGATTTTCATATTTTTGATCTTTTTCGAAACTATTAGTGCTCGTCTATAAACTCTCATATAGGGATAAGCCCCTGATCGAACCATTCTGTCCAATTATGTCATTTAGTTATTCCATATAGTACTAGGGAAAAAAATTTATATATTTATTTAAAATCGATTTTTCTCAAAAACGTAACGAGCGATTTTCATATTTTTGATCTTTTTCGAAACTATTAGTGCTCGTCTAGGGGAAAAAATTTATATATTTATTTAAAATCGATTTTTCTCAAAAACTTAACGAGCTATTTTCATATTTTTGATCTTTTTCGAAACTATTAGTGCTCGTCTATATAAACCCTCATATAGGGCTAAGTCCCTGATCGAACCATTTTGTCCAATTATGTCACATAGTTTTTCCATATAGTACTAGGGAAAAAAATTCATATTTTTTTAAAATCGATATTTCTCAAAAACATAACGAGCGATTTTCATATTTTTGATCTTTTTCTAAACTATTAGTGCTTGTCTATAAACCCTCATATAGGGCTAAGCCCCTGATCTAACCATTTTGTCCAATTATGTCATTTAGTTTTTCCATATAGTACTGAAAAAAATTCATATTTTTTTAAAATCGATATTTCTCAAAAACGTAACGAGCGATTTTCATATTTTTGATCTTTTTCGAAACTATTAGTGCTTGTCTATAAACCCTCGTATAGGGCTAAGCCCCTGATCGAACCATTTTGTCCAATTATGTCATTTAGTTTTTCCATATAGTACTGAAAAATTCATATTTTTTTAAAATCAATATTTCTCAAAAACGTAACGAGCGATTTTCATATTTTTGATCTTTTTCGAAACTATTAGTGCTTTTCTATAAATCCTCGTATAGGGCTAAGCCCCTGATCGAACCATTTTGTCCAATTATGTCATTTAGTTTTTCCATGTAGTACTAGGGGAAACAATTCATATTTTTTTAAAATCGATATTTCTCAAAAACGTAACGAGCGATTTTCATATTTTTGATCTTTTTCTAAACTATTAGTGCTTGCCTATAAACCCTCGTATAGGGCTAAGCCCCTGATCGAACCATTTTGTCCAATTATTTAGTTTTTCCATATAGTACTAAGGGTAAAAATTCATATTTTTTTTAAATCGATATATCTCAAAAACCTAACGAGTGATTTTCATATTTTTCATCTTTTCGTAAACTATTAGTGCACTTCTATAAGCCCTCATATAGGGCTAAGCCCCTGATCGAACCATTTTGTCCAATTATGTCATTTAGTTTTTCCATATAGTACTAGGGAAAAAATTCATATTTTTTTCAAATCGATATTTCTCAAAAACGTAACGAGCGATTTTCATATTTTTCATCTTTTTGTAAACTATTAGTGCTCGTCTATAAGCCCTCGTATAGGGCTAAGCCCCTGATCGAACCATTTTGTCCAATTATGTCATTTAGTTTTTCCATATAGTACTGAAAAAATTCATATTTTTTTAAAATCGATATTTCTCAAAAACAACGAGCGATTTTCATATTTTTGATCTTTTTCGAAACTATTAGTGCTCGTCTATAAACTCTCATATAGGGCTAAGCCCCTGATCGAACCATTTTGTCCAATTATGTCATTTAGTTTTTCCATATAGTACTAGGGAAAAAATTCATATTTTTTCAAATCGATATTTCTCAAAAACGTAAGGAGCGATTTTCATATTTTTGATCTTTTTCGAAACTATTAGTGCTTGTCTATAAACCCTCATATAGGGCTAAGCCCCTGATCAAACCATTTTGTCTAATTATGTCATTTAGTTTTTCCATATAGTACTAGGGAAAAAATGCATATTTTTTTAAAATCGATATTTCTCAAAAACGTAGCGAGCGATTTTCATATTTTTGATCTTTTTCGAAACTATTAGTGCTCGTCTATAAACTCTCATATAGGGATAAGCACCTGATCGAACCATTCTGTCCAATTATGTCATTTAGTTATTCCATATAGTACTAGGGAAAAAAATTTATATATTTATTTAAAATCGATTTTTCTCAAAAACGTAACGAGCGATTTTCATATTTTTGATCTTTTTCGAAACTATTAGTGTTCGTCTATAAACCCTCATATAGGGCTAAGCCCCTGATCGAACCATTTTGTCCAATTATGTCATATAGTTTTTCCATATAGTACTAGGGAAAAAAATTCATATTTTTTTAAAATCGATATTTCTCAAAAACATAACGAGCGATTTTCATATTTTTTATCTTTTTCTAAACTATTAGTGCTTGTCTATAAACCCTCATATAGGGCTAAGCCCCTGATCGAACCATTTTGTCCAATTATGTCATTTAGTTGTTCCATATAGTACTGAAAAAAATTCATATTATTTTAAAATCGATATTTCTCAAAAACGTAACGAGCGATTTTCATATTTTTGATCTTTTTCGAAACTATTAGTGCTTGTCTATAAACCCTCGTATAGGGCTAAGCCCGTGATCGAACCATTTTGTCCAATTATGTCATTTAGTTTTTCCATATAGTACTAGGGGAAACAATTCATATTTTTTTTAAATCGATATTTCTCAAAAACGTAACGAGCGATTTTCATATTTTTGATCTTTTTCTAAACTATTAGTGCTTGTCTATAAACCCTCATATAGGGCTAAGCCCCTGATCGAACCATTTTGTCCAATTATGTCATTTAGTTTTTCCATATAGTACTGAAAAAAATCATATTTTTTTTAAATCAATATTTCTCAAAAACGTAACGAGCGATTTTCATATTTTTAATCTTTTTCAAAACTATTAGTGCTTGTCTATAAACCCTCGTATAGGGCTAAGCCCCTGATCGAACCATTTTGTCCAATTATGTCATTTAGTTTTTCCATGTAGTACTAGGGGAAACAATTCGTATTTTTTTAAAATCGATATTTCTCAAAAACGTAACGAGCTATTTTCATATTTTTGATCTTTTTCTAAACTATTAGTGCTTGCCTATAAACCCTCGTATAGGGCTAAGCCCCTGATCGAACCATTTTGTCCAATTATTTAGTTTTTCCATATAGTACTAAGGGTAAAAATTCATATTTTTTTAAAATCGATATATCTCAAAAACCTAACGAGTGATTTTCATATTTTTCATCTTTTCGTAAACTATTAGTGCACGTCTATAAGCCCTCATATAGGGCTAAGCCCCTGATCGAACCATTTTGTCCAATTATGTCATTTAGTTTTTCCATATAGTACTAGGGAAAAAAATTCATATTTTTTTCAAATCGATATTTCTCAAAAACGTAACGAGCGATTTTCATATTTTTCATCTTTTTGTAAACTATTAGTGCTCGTCTATAAGCCCTCGTATAGGGCTAAGCCCCTGATCGAACCATTTTGTCCAATTATGTCATTTAGTTTTTCCATATAGTACTGAAAAAATTCATATTTTTTTAAAATCGATATTTCTCAAAAACAACGAGCGATTTTCATATATTTGATCTTTTTCGAAACTATTAGTGCTCGTCTATAAACTCTCATATAGGGCTAAGCCCCTGATCGAACCATTTTGTCCAATTATGTCATTTAGTTTTTCCATATAGTACTAGGGAAAAAAATTCATATTTTTTCAAATCGATATTTCTCAAAAACGTAAGGAGCGATTTTCATATTTTTGATCTTTTTCGAAACTATTAGTGCTCGTCATAAACCCTCATATAGGGCTAAGCCCCTGATCGAACCATTTTGTCCAATTATGTCATTTAGTTTTTCCATATAGTACTGAAAAAATTCATATTTTTTTAAAATCGATATTTCTCAAAAACGTAACGAGCGATTTTCATATTTTTCATCTTTTTGTAAACTATTAGTGCTCGTCTATAAACTCTCATATAGGGCTAAGCCTCTGATCGAACCATTTTGTCCAATTATGTCATTTAGTTTTTCCATATAGTACTAGGGAAAAAAATTCATATGTTTTTAAAATCGATATATCTCAAAAAAGTAACGAAAGATTTTCATAGTTTTGACATTTTTCTAAACTATTAGTGCTTGTCTATAAACCCTCATATAGGGCTAAGGCCCTGATCGAACCGTTTTGTCCAATTATTTCATTTAGTTTTTCCATATAGTACTAGGGAAAAAAATTCATATTTTTTTAAAATCGATATATCTCAAAAAAGTAACGAAAGATTTTCATAGTTTTGATCTTTTTCAAAACTATTAGTGCTTGTCTATAAACCCCCGTATAGGGCTAAGCCCCTGATCGAACCATTTTGTCCAATTATGTCATTTAGTTTTTCCATATAGTACTAGGGGAAACAATTCATATTTTTTTTAAATCGATATTTCTCAATAACGTAACGAGCGATTTTCATATTTTTGATCTTTTTCTAAACTATTAGTGCTTGTCTATAAACCCTCATATAGGGCTAAGCCCCTGATCGAACCATTTTGTCCAATTATGTCATTTAGTTTTTCCATATAGTACTGAAAAAATTCATATTTTTTTAAAATCAATATTTCTCAAAAACGTAACGAGCGATTTTCATATTTTTAATCTTTTTCAAAACTATTAGTGCTTGTCTATAAACCCTCGTATAGGGCTAAGCCCCTGATCGAACCATTTTGTCCAATTATGTCATTTAGTTTTTCCATGTAGTACTAGGGGAAACAATTCGTATTTTTTTAAAATCGATATTTCTCAAAAACGTAACGAGCGATTTTCATATTTTTGATCTTTTTCTAAACTATTAGTGCTTGCCTATAAACCCTCGTATAGGGCTAAGCCCCTGATCGAACCATTTTGTCCAATTATTTAGTTTTTCCATATAGTACTAAGGGTAAAAATTCATATTTTTTTAAAATCGATATATCTCAAAAACCTAACGAGTGATTTTCATATTTTTCATCTTTTCGTAAACTATTAGTGCACGTCTATAAGCCCTCATATAGGGCTAAGCCCCTGATCGAACCATTTTGTCCAATTATGTCATTTAGTTTTTCCATATAGTACTAGGGAAAAAAATTCATATTTTTTTCAAATCGATATTTCTCAAAAACGTAACGAGCGATTTTCATATTTTTCATCTTTTTGTAAACTATTAGTGCTCATCTATAAGCCCTCGTATAGGGCTAAGCCCCTGATCGAACCATTTTGTCCAATTGTCATTTAGTTTTTCCATATAGTACTGAAAAAATTCACATTTTTTTAAAATCGATATTTCTCAAAAACAACGAGCGATTTTCATATATTTGATCTTTTTCGAAACTATTAGTGCTCGTCTATAAACTCTCATATAGGGCTAAGCCCCTGATCGAACCATTTTGTCTAATTATGTCATTTAGTTTTTCCATATAGTACTAGGGAAAAAAATTCATATTTTTTCAAATCGATTTCTCAAAAACGTAAGGAGCGATTTTCATATTTTTGATCTTTTTCGAAACTATTAGTGCTCGTCATAAACCCTCATATAGGGCTAAGGCCCTGATCGAACCATTTTGTCCAATTATGTCATTTAGTTTTTCCATATAGTACTGAAAAAATTCATATTTTTTTAAAATCTATATTTCTCAAAAACGTAACGAGCGATTTTCATATTTTTGATCTTTTTCGAAACTATTAGTGCTTGTCTATAAACCCTCGTATAGGGCTAAGCCCCTGATCGAACCATTTTGTCCAATTATGTCATTTAGTTTTTCGATATAGTACTAGAGAAAAAAATTCATATATTTTAAAATCGATATTTCTCAAAAACGTAACGAGCGATTTCCATATTTTTCATCTTTTTGTAAACTATTAGTGCTCGTCTATAAACCCTCATATAGGGCTAAGCCCCTGATCGAACCATTTTGTCCAATTATTTCATTTAGTTTTTCCATATAGTACTAGGGAAAAAAATTCATATTTTTTTAAAATCAATATTTCTCAAAAACGTAACGTGCGATTTTCATATTTTGGATATTTTTCGAAACTATTAGTGCTCGTCTATAAACCCACATATAGGGCTAAGCCCCTGATCGAACCATTTTGTCCAATTATGTCATTTAGTTTTTCCATATAGTACTAGGGAAAAAAATTGATATGTTTTTAAAATCGATATATCTCAAAAAAGTAACGAAAGATTTTCATAGTTTTGATATTTTTCTAAACTATTAGTGCTTGTCTATAAACCCTCATATAGGGCTAAGCCCCTGATCGAACCGTTTTGTCCAATTATTTCATTTAGTTTTTCCATATAGTACTAGGGAAAAAATTCATATTTTTTTAAAATCGATATATCTCAAAAAAGTAACGAAAGATTTTCATAGTTTTGATCTTTTTCAAAACTATTAGTGCTTGTCTATAAACCCCCGTATAGGGCTAAGCCCCTGATCGAACCATTTTGTCCAATTATGTCATTTAGTTTTTCCATATAGTACTAGGGGAAAAAATTCCTATTTTTTTAAAATCGATATTTCTCAAAAACGTAAGGAGCGATTTTCATATCTTTGATCTTTTTCTAAACTTTTAGTGCTCGTCTATAAACCCTCATATAGGGCTAAGCCCCTGATCGAACCATTTTGTCCAATTATGTCATTTAGTTTTTCCATATAGTACTAGGGAAAAAATGCATATTTTTTAAAAATCGATATTTCTCAAAAACGTAGCGAGCGATTTTCATATTTTTGATCTTTTTCGAAACTATTAGTGCTCGTCTATAAACTCTCATATAGGGATAAGCCCCTGATCGAACCATTCTGTCCAATTATGTCATTTAGTTATTCCATACAGTACTAGGGAAAAAAGTTTTATATATTTATTTAAAATAGATTTTTCTCAAAAACGTAACGAGCGATTTTCATATTTTTGATCTTTTTCGAAACTATTAGTGCTCGTCTATAAACCCTCATATAGGGCTAAGCCCCTGATCGAACCATTTTGTCCAATTATGTCATTTATTTTTTCCATATAGTACTAGGGAAAAATGCATATTTTTTTAAAATCGATATTTCTCAAGAACGTAGCGAGCGATTTTCATATTTTTGATCTTTTTCGAAACTATTAGTGCTCGTCCATAAACTCTCATATAGGGATAAGCCCCTGATCGAACCATTCTGTCCAATTATGTCATTTAGTTTTTCCATATAGTACTAGGGAAAAAATTCATATTTTTTTAAAATCGATATTTCTCAAAAACGTAACGAGCGATTTTCATATTTTGTATCTTTGTAAACTATTAGTGCTCGTCTATAAGCCCTCATATAGGGCTAAGCCCCTGATCGAACCATTTTGTCCAATTATTTCATTTAGTTTTTCCATAAAGTACTAAGGAGAAAATTCATATTTTTTTAAATCGATATTTCTCAAAAACGTAACGAGCGATTTTCATAGTTTTGATCTTTTTCGAAACTATTAGTGCTTGTCTATAAACCCTCGTATAGGGCTAAGCCCCTGATCGAACCATTTTGTCCAATTATGTCATTTAGTTTTTCCATATAGTACTAAGGGAAACAATTCATATTTTTTTTAAATCGATATTTCTCAAAAACGTAACGAGCGATTTTCATATTTTTGATCTTTTTCTAAACTATTAGTGCTTGTCTATAAACCCTCATATAGGGCTAAGCCCCTGATCGAACCATTTTGTCCAATTATGTCATTTAGTTTTTCCATATAGTACTGAAAAAATTCATATTTTTTTAAAATCGATATATCTCAAAAACGTAACGAGCGATTTTCATATTTTTGATCTTTTTCGAAACTATTAGTGCTTGTCTATAAACCCTCGTATAGGGCTAAGCCCCTGATCGAACCATTTTGTCCAATTATGTCATTTAGTTTTTCCATATAGTACTAGGGGAAACAATTCATATTTTTTTAAAATCGATATTTCTCAAAAACGTAACGAGCGATTTTCATATTTTTGATCTTTTTCTAAACTATTAGTGCTTGCCTATAAACCCTCGTATAGGGCTAAGCCCCTGATCGAACCATTTTGTCCAATTATTTAGTTTTTCCATATAGTACTAGGGGTAAAAATTCATATTTTTTTAAAATCGATATATCTCAAAAACCTAACGAGTGATTTTCATATTTTTCATCTTTTCGTAAACTATAAGTGCACGTCTATAAGCCCTCATATAGGGCTAAGCCCCTGATCGAACCATTTTGTCCAATTATGTCATTTAGTTTTTCGATATAGTACTAGTGAAAAAAATTCATATTTTTTAAAATCGATGTTTCTCAAAAACGTAACGAGCGATTTCCATATTTTTCATCATTTTGTAAACTATTAGTGCTCGTCTATAAGCCATCGTATAGGGCTAAGCCCCTGATCGAACCATTTTGTCCAATTATGTCATTTAGTTTTTCCATATAGTACTAGGGAAAAAAATTCATATGTTTTTAAAATCGATATATCTCAAAAAAGTAACGAAAGATTTTCATAGTTTTGATATTTTTCTAAACTATTAGTGCTTGTCTATAAACCCTCATATAGGGCTAAGCCCCTGATCGAACCGTTTTGTCCAATTATTTCATTTAGTTTTTCCATATAGTACTAGGGAAAAAAATTCATATTTTTTTAAAATCGATATATCTCAAAAAAGTAACGAAAGATTTTCATAGTTTTGATCTTTTTCAAAACTATTAGTGCTTGTCTATAAACCCCCGTATAGGGCTAAGCCCCTGATCGAACCATTTTGTCCAATTATGTCATTTAGTTTTTCCATATAGTACTAGGGGAAACAATTCATATTTTTTTTAAATCGATATTTCTCAAAAACGTAACGAGCGATTTTCATATTTTTGATCTTTTTCTAAACTATTAGTGCTTGTCTATAAACCCTCATATAGGGCTAAGCCCCTGATCGAACCATTTTGTCCAATTATGTCATTTAGTTTTTCCATATAGTACTGAAAAAATTCATATTTTTTTAAAATCAATATTTCTCAAAAACGTAACGAGCGATTTTCATATTTTTAATCTTTTTCAAAACTATTAGTGCTTGTCTATAAACCCTCGTATAGGGCTAAGCCCCTGATCGAACCATTTTGTCCAATTATGTCATTTAGTTTTTCCATGTAGTACCAGGGGAAACAATTCGTATTTTTTTAAAATCGATATTTCTCAAAAACGTAACGAGCGATTTTCATATTTTTGATCTTTTTCTAAACTATTAGTGCTTGCCTATAAACCCTCGTATAGGGCTAAGCCCCTGATCGAACCATTTTGTCCAATTATTTAGTTTTTCCATATAGTACTAAGGGTAAAAATTCATATTTTTTTAAAATCGATATATCTCAAAAACCTAACGAGTGATTTTCATATTTTTCATCTTTTCGTAAACTATTAGTGCACGTCTATAAGCCCTCATATAGGGCTAAGCCCCTGATCGAACCATTTTGTCCAATTATGTCATTTAGTTTTTCCATATAGTACTAGGGAAAAAAATTCATATTTTTTTCAAATCGATATTTCTCAAAAACGTAACGAGCGATTTTCATATTTTTCATCTTTTTGTAAACTATTAGTGCTCGTCTATAAGCCCTCGTATAGGGCTAAGCCCCTGATCGAACCATTTTGTCCAATTATGTCATTTAGTTTTTCCATATAGTACTGAAAAAATTCATATTTTTTTAAAATCGATATTTCTCAAAAACAACGAGCGATTTTCATATATTTGATCTTTTTCGAAACTATTAGTGCTCGTCTATAAACTCTCATATAGGGCTAAGCCCCTGATCGAACCATTTTGTCCAATTATGTCATTTAGTTTTTCCATATAGTACTAGGGAAAAAAATTCATATTTTTTCAAATCGATATTTCTCAAAAACGTAAGGAGCGATCTTCATATTTTTGATCTTTTTCGAAACTATTAGTGCTCGTCATAAACCCTCATATAGGGCTAAGCCCCTGATCGAACCATTTTGTCCAATTATGTCATTTAGTTTTTCCATATAGTACTGAAAAAATTCATATTTTTTTAAAATCTATATTTCTCAAAAACGTAACGAGCGATTTTCATATTTTTGATCTTTTTCGAAACTATTAGTGCTTGTCTATAAGCCCTCGTATAGGGCTAAGCCCCTGATCGAACCATTTTGTCCAATTATGTCATTTAGTTTTTCGATATAGTACTAGAGAAAAAAATTCATATATTTTAAAATCGATATTTCTCAAAAACGTAACGAGCGATTTCCATATTTTTCATCTTTTTGTAAACTATTAGTGCTCGTCTATAAACCCTCATATAGGGCTAAGCCCCTGATCGAACCATTTTGTCCAATTATTTCATTTAGTTTTTCCATATAGTACTAGGGAAAAAAATTCATATTTTTTTAAAATCAATATTTCTCAAAAACGTAACGTGCGATTTTCATATTTTGGATATTTTTCGAAACTATTAGTGCTCGTCTATAAACCCACATATAGGGCTAAGCCCCTGATCGAACCATTTTGTCCAATTACGTCATTTAGTTTTTCCATATAGTACTAGGGAAAAAATTCATATTTTTTTCAAATCGATATTTCTCAAAAACGTAACGAGCGATTTTCATATTTTTCATCTTTTTGTAAACTATTAGTGCTCGTCTATAAACTCTCATATAGGGCTAAGCCTCTGATCGAACCATTTTGTCCAATTATGTCATTTAGTTTTTCCATATAGTACTAGGGAAAAAAATTCATATTTTTTTCAAATCGATATTTCTCAAAAACGTAACGAGCGATTTTCATATTTTTGATCTTTTTCGAAACTATTAGTGCTCGTCTATAAACCCTCATATAGGGCTAAGCCCCTGATCGAACCATTTTGTCCAATTATGTCATTTATTTTTTCCATATAGTACTAGGGAAAAATGCATATTTTTTTAAAATCGATATTTCTCAAGAACGTAGCGAGCGATTTTCATATTTTTGATCTTTTTCGAAACTATTAGTGCTCGTCCATAAACTCTCATATAGGGATAAGCCCCTGATCGAACCATTCTGTCCAATTATGTCATTTAGTTTTTCCATATAGTACTAGGGAAAAAATTCATATTTTTTTAAAATCGATATTTCTCAAAAACGTAACGAGCGATTTTCATATTTTGTATCTTTGTAAACTATTAGTGCTCGTCTATAAGCCCTCATATAGGGCTAAGCCCCTGATCGAACCATTTTGTCCAATTATTTCATTTAGTTTTTCCATAAAGTACTAAGGAGAAAATTCATATTTTTTTAAATCGATATTTCTCAAAAACGTAACGAGCGATTTTCATAGTTTTGATCTTTTTCGAAACTATTAGTGCTTGTCTATAAACCCTCGTATAGGGCTAAGCCCCTGATCGAACCATTTTGTCCAATTATGTCATTTAGTTTTTCCATATAGTACTAAGGGAAACAATTCATATTTTTTTTAAATCGATATTTCTCAAAAACGTAACGAGCGATTTTCATATTTTTGATCTTTTTCTAAACTATTAGTGCTTGTCTATAAACCCTCATATAGGGCTAAGCCCCTGATCGAACCATTTTGTCCAATTATGTCATTTAGTTTTTCCATATAGTACTGAAAAAATTCATATTTTTTTAAAATCGATATATCTCAAAAACGTAACGAGCGATTTTCATATTTTTGATCTTTTTCGAAACTATTAGTGCTTGTCTATAAACCCTCGTATAGGGCTAAGCCCCTGATCGAACCATTTTGTCCAATTATGTCATTTAGTTTTTCCATATAGTACTAGGGGAAACAATTCATATTTTTTTAAAATCGATATTTCTCAAAAACGTAACGAGCGATTTTCATATTTTTGATCTTTTTCTAAACTATTAGTGCTTGCCTATAAACCCTCGTATAGGGCTAAGCCCCTGATCGAACCATTTTGTCCAATTATTTAGTTTTTCCATATAGTACTAGGGGTAAAAATTCATATTTTTTTAAAATCGATATATCTCAAAAACCTAACGAGTGATTTTCATATTTTTCATCTTTTCGTAAACTATAAGTGCACGTCTATAAGCCCTCATATAGGGCTAAGCCCCTGATCGAACCATTTTGTCCAATTATGTCATTTAGTTTTTCGATATAGTACTAGTGAAAAAAATTCATATTTTTTAAAATCGATGTTTCTCAAAAACGTAACGAGCGATTTCCATATTTTTCATCATTTTGTAAACTATTAGTGCTCGTCTATAAACCCTCATATAGGGCTAAGCCCCTGATCGAACCATTTTGTCCAATTATTTCATTTAGTTTTTCCATATAGTACTAGGGAAAAAAATCATATTTTTTTAAAATCGATATTTCTCAAAAACGTAACGAGCGATTTTCATATTTTGGATATTTTTCGAAACTATTAGTGCTCGTCTATAAACCCACATATAGGGCTAAGCCCCTGATCGAACCATTTTGTCCAATTACGTCATTTAGTTTTTCCATATAGTACTAGGGAAAAAAATTCATATTTTTTTAAAATCGATATTTCTCAAAAACGTAACGAGCGATTTTCATATTTTTCATCTTTTTGTAAACTATTAGTGCTCGTCTATAAACTCTCATATAGGGCTAAGCCTCTGATCGAACCATTTTGTCCAATTATGTCATTTAGTTTTTCCATATAGTACTAGGGAAAAAAATTCATATTTTTTTTCAAATCGATATTTCTCAAAAACGTAACGAGCGATTTTCATATTTTTCATCTTTTTGTAAACTATTAGTGCTCGTCTATAAGCCCTCGTATAGGGCTAAGCCCCTGATCGAACCATTTTGTCCAATTATGTCATTTAGTTTTTCCATATAGTACTGAAAAAATTCATATTTTTTTAAAATCTATATTTCTCAAAAACGTAACGAGCGATTTTCATATTTTTGATCTTTTTCGAAACTATTAGTGCTTGTCTATAAACCCTCGTATAGGGCTAAGCCCCTGATCGAACCATTTTGTCCAATTATGTCATTTAGTTTTTCCATATAGTACTAGGGGAAACAATTCATATTTTTTTAAAATCGATATTTCTCAAAAACGTAACGCGCGATTTTCATATTTTTGATCTTTTTCTAAACTATTAGTGCTTGCCTATAAACCCTCGTATAGGGCTAAGCCCCTGATCGAACCATTTTGTCCAATTATTTAGTTTTTCCATATAGTACTAGGGGTAAAAATTCATATTTTTTTAAAATCGATATATCTCAAAAACCTAACGAGTGATTTTCATATTTTTCATCTTTTCGTAAACTATTAGTGCACGTCTAAAAGCCCTCATATAGCGCTAACCCCCTGATCAAACCATTTTGTCCAATTATGTCATTTAGTTTTTCGATATAGTACTAGGGAAAAAAATTCATATTTTTTAAAATCGATATTTCTCAAAAACGTAACGAGCGATTTCCATATTTTTCATCTTTTTGTAAACTATTAGTGCTCGTCTATAAACCCTCATATAGGGCTAAGCCCCTGATCGAACCATTTTGTCCAATTATTTCATTTAGTTTTTCCAGAGAGAAAAATTCATATATTTTTAAAATCGATATTTCTCAAAAACGTAACCAGCGATTTTCATATTTTGGATATTTTTCGAAACTATTAGTGCTCGTCTATAAACCCACATATAGGGCTAAGCCCCTTATCGAACCATTTTGTCCAATTACGTCATTTAGTTTTTCCATATAGTACTAGGGAAAAAAATTCATATTTTTTTCAAATCGATATTTCTCAAAAACGTAACGAGCGATTTTCATATTTTTCATCTTTTTGTAAACTATTAGTGCTCGTCTATAAACTCTCATATAGAGCTAAGCCTCTGATCGAACCATTTTGTCCAATTATGTCATTTAGTTTTTCCATATAGTACTAGGGAAAAAATTCCTATTTTTTTCAAATCGATATTTCTCAAAAACGTAACGAGCGATTTTCATATTTTTCATCTTTTTGTAAACTATTAGTGCTCGTCTATAAGCCCTCGTATAGGGCTAAGCCCCTGATCGAACCATTTTGTCCAATTATGTCATTTAGTTTTTCCATATAGTACTGAAAAAATTCATATTTTTTTAAAATCGATATTTCTCAAAAACAACGAGCGATTTTCATATTTTTGATCTTTTTCGAAACTATTAGTGCTCGTCTATAAACTCTCATATAGGGCTATGCCCCTGATCGAACCATTTTGTCCAATTATGTCATTTAGTTTTTCCATATAGTACTAGGGAAAAAAATTCATATTTTTTTCAAATCGATATTTCTCAAAAACGTAAGGAGCGATTTTCATATTTTTGATCTTTTTCGAAACTATTAGTGCTCGTCATAAACTCTCATATAGGGCTAAGCGCCTGATCGAACCATTTTGTCCAATTATGTCATTTAGTTTTTCCAAATAGCACTAGGGAAAAAAATTCATATATTTTTAAAATCGATATTTCTCAAAAACGTAACGAGCGATTTTCATATTTTTGATCTTTTTGAAACTATTAGTGCTCGTCTATAAACCCTCATACAGGGCTGAGCCCCTGATCGAACCGTTTTGTCCAATTATTTCATTTAGTTTTTCCATATAGTACTAGGGAAAAAAATTCATATGTTTTTAAAATCGATATATCTCAAAAAAGTAACGAAAGATTTTCATAGTTTTGATATTTTTCTAAACTATTAGTGCTTGTCTATAAACCCTCATATAGGGCTAAGCCCCTGATCGAACCGTTTTGTCCAATTATTTCATTTAGTTTTTCCATATGTCAAAGGATGGTTGCGGGATATTCTTCCGTACTATAACGTCTAATAAGGAATGAACAATCGAATATGTTTTAATTTATTTAAAACATTTATTAAAAGAAAAACTTTAAATTATTTTACAAGAAACAAAAACGATATTAAAAAGTGCGCGTTGATTCGCTAGCGTCGTATTCTAGAATGTTCTTTTCTCGTCCACGTAAACTGATAGCCCAAATAAACTAGCGACATTCACTCATTGTAGCATGTTATGATTTACGGGGTATTCACACTTGACAGTTCGGCCAATCCTGGTTCTAAGTTGTCCTCGACTTCGCCATCATCATTTATATCAAGATCAGGAGACACCTCACACCATCGTCTCATCTTATCCGTACTAAAAACTGAACAGAATTTTCTGGAGGTTATCTGAAGACCAGGTAAGTCCTCAATTAGATATCTGTCGTTCCCGAGGATGCGTGTAACGATGTACGGACCTCGGAATTTCGGTTCCAGCTTCCGCGATTCACCAGTGGCTTGAGGTTAATTTTCAAGTAGTACCAAATCGCCTTCTTTGTACACCGCAGGACGTTTATGTTTGTTGTCAAATCGCTTCTTCCAACGTTCCCGTTCACTTTCGATGTTCTGAATAGCTAGTTTCCGTTTCTCGTCGATTGATGTGGGGTTTTCTGGAAGTACGTCATCTTGTATAGCAGCTAGTATACGATTTTGCACCAAGTCGATAGGCTTGTAGTCGAATATTAGTTCGTTAGGACTAAAACCAGAAGTCGAATTCTTCTGAGAGTTGATTGACCATTGTAGAATATGCAACGATTTGTCCCAGTCCTTTGGTTCATCGGTAGTAGTACGCAGGTGCGACAAAATTATCTGGTTGACACGTTCAACTTGGCCATTGGCCCTGGGTGTGCGTACAGCCGTTTTAACATGTTGAATGTTATGATCATCGCAATATTCCTCAAACACCTTTGCAGTAAATGCAGTGCCACGATCAGAAATAATACGTTTCGGTAAACCAAAATAACTGGTCAGTTCATTTAAAACGTTTAAAACAGGGGCAGATTTAGTATTTCGAACTGCTTTCACCACCACAAATTTCGAAAAAGCATCGGAAATTGCCAGTATATGCGTGTGTCCTCGTTTACTTTTCACGAAAGGTCCCAAATGGTCCATGTGGATCTGGCGAAATGGGAGTGGTTCAAGAACACCATAATGAAGATTTCCCTCAGGTTTACCACAATTAGCCTTGTTGTAGCAGCATTCGGTACATGCGGCGACATATTCTTGAATATATTTCCTCATGCGGGAAAACCAAAATGTTTGGTTGACTCTTTCAAACGTTTTATCAAGTCCATAGTGACCGATATCGTCATGACAATGTTTCAAAATACGCCAACGGATTGCATTGGGAACTACCAATCTTGGTCCATTTTGCGTTTTACGATAAAGACGATTACTCTGTAGAGTATAATCAGCTTTCAGTTGTCGGTGCTGGTCAGATTTCAATTCACCACGTAGGATTTGAACAATATTACCAAGTTTAGCATCATTAATTTGCATTGTGAAGATCCAGTCTTCATTGTCAATGCTAACCCTCATGACGAATCCAGCGGGTTCCGGTTCCGTGGCTGGTAAATCGGGTGATCTGCTCAAAGCGTCAACGTGGGCCATACGTGAACCCTCACGGCGGACGAAATCACAATCGAATTCTAACAATTTCATTAGCCAACGGGCTACTTTCAGTAGTAGTTCCTTGTTGGTCTTCGCCCTAGTGATGGCTGCACAGTCAGTCACCACACGAAAGGGTTTACCCAAAAGGTAAACTCGAAAACGTTCTAACGTTTCCACAACGGCCAGTACCTCTAGCTCATAGCTATGGTACTTTGCCTCAGTATCAGAACAATGTCGGCTAAAATAAAATACTGCTTGCCATTTACCATCACCAGACGACTGCAATAGTACGCCTGCTAGTCCTGAGCCACTTGCGTCAGTATGTACTTCGTGCTGTGCCGATACGTCGTAAATTGCAAGTACAGGCTTATCACAAAGAATCTCAATTAACCTGTTAAACGATTCGGTTTGCGGTTCACCCCATTGAAAATTGCCCTCCATATTCTTTCGCAAAAGTGTCGTGAGTGGTCGTGATATTATCGAGTAATTTTCAACAAATTTCCTGAAAAAACCCGTTAGGCCCAGAAATCGGCGGACCTCGGTGATGTTCGTTGGTACCTTAAAATTTCTTATTGCGCTTACCTTGTCGTTACCGGGTGTTATACCGGACGCACTTACGGTGTGACCCAAATATGTAATTTTCTCTAAAAGGAAATTGCACTTATCGAATCGCAAGGTGAGTCCGCAGTCTTCCAAGATTCGCAAAAATCGACTTAAACGTTCGATACCCTCTTCAATGGTTTTACTGGGAATGATTACGTCGTCCAGATATACCATACCTCACCTGGTTCCATCAGTTCAACAATACGATTCATAACGTTCTGGAAAACAGCAGGGTCGTTAACTAGTCCAAAAGGCATGCGGTTGTACTCGTAATGTCCTTCGGATGTGACGAACGCTGTATACTTTTTGGACTCTTCGGCAATTTCAATTTGGTGGTAGCCCATCCGTAAATCAAGAGTCGTAAAATAACGGTTTCCAGCCAGTCGTGCGAACTGTTCATCAATTACTGGCATGGGGTACGGTGTCTTCACAGTTATCTTGTTCAATTGGCGGTAATCGACGCATAAGCGGTGCTCTCCGTTCTTCTTTTCTACGAGCACTATACCTGAAGCATATGGCGAATTTGATTTCCGTATTATTTCATTATCAAGGAGTTCATTAACGATTTCGGATACAATTGGACGTTTTGCAAAAGCAATTCTATACGGCTTAGTGCATATGGGCTCTTGAGCGGTGAGTTGTATTTCCATTTTTACCAAATTACATTTACCCAATTCATTTATGTTTTCAGCGAAACAAGCTCTACGATTTTCGAGTACTGCCTGGAGTCGTTTACTTTCATCAGATGTCAAAAACTCTTTTGATTCGATTGCGTTTATGTTCTGTACCCAACATTCACCTCCTTCAATAATAGTACGCTTTCCCCGTTGGCACAACAAATTACGACCAATAAGAACATTCATTGGTATCATACAATCCTCTACTAAAAACAATTCAACTTCGGAAACGGTATCATCTATTAACAAATTTACGATCACCTTTTCACAACACATATATTCACCTCCAGCAAAACCTTTCAAAGTTACATTGCATTGGGCGCTTTTACCAATTTTCGTTGCAAACGATTTTCTTATTAAGCTACGATCGCTACCCGAATCAATAAACGCTTCAGTAGCAACACTGTTTATTTTAACGGCTTTGGAAAGTTTTTCAATCGGCTTTGGAGTATCATCTTCTATTTTGATTACATTTGCAGTTTCGTTTTGTTTTGATTTGCAATCACCTGTCTTATGATTTGTACGTTTGCAAATTTCACATCGCTCCTTTTTCTGAGGTTCAGGACACTTGGATGAATAATGTCCAAAATTGGAGCAATTGTAGCATCTAATTTTGTTTGACGGTGTGCTACTCTGCTTTTTTGTTGTTCCGGTGTGTGACGAAAAGATGTCAGATGTATTTTTCTTCGGTCTGTTGTGCACTATGGTAGGTGTTTTTATTTCATTGTAACTACAATAATTGTTGATGTCGATAAGAAGCTGGTTACACACTAAATACTCATTGGAGATTTTCCTCTTCAAATCTTCATCGTTTATGCCATTAACAATATGGCGAGCGATTGCCCGTTTACCAATCGCATACATCTTGTAATAGTACTCCTGTGGAGTCTCGTGTGTGCGGCGTATACTCGAAGACATTTTGATGTGTATATCGGCAGCATTTCCCACGAACGGAAAATCTGAAAGAAATTTATTAGTAAACTGTTGCCAAGATTTGAATACCTCTTGCAATGAATCGACCCAATATTTTGCAGGGCCTTTCATTTTCTGTTGTACTGCAAAAATGACAGATAATTCATTCCAACCATAGTTCGTTCTCAATACATCTACACGCTTTACAAATTGCTCCGAATTCAATGATTCATCTGACGAAGGGTTGAAGTCTGGCAACAAAGGAATAATTTCTCTTACTTGAACGTAGGGGTTGCCAGTATCAAGGTTAGGTTGAAAACTTTGCTGTGCCGTGGAAAACATTGGACGTTGTACTAGCGGACGTTGTATGTAGGTTGGTGGTGCCATTTGTTGATAATAAGTCGTAGGTGGTGGCATTTGTTGAACGTAACAGGGTGGCTGCATGTTGTGAACGTAAGTGGCAGGTGACGTGCCCTGTTGAACAAATGTCGTTGTTGACGGAAAATTTTGAACGTAGTTGGTCGATGGTAAAGTGACGGTTGGAACGTTGTAGTAAGACGGAACGAAATTCGGTGTAACACGTGGACGATGAGTGTCTGTTACATAACATGATGCTGTCGGTTGTGTATTCTGCTGTTCACCATAAACGGGGTGACGTGCGTCGGACGTAGAAACTACGTTTTGTTGCTGTACAGACGTTTGTGTGGAAGGAAAACCATTATCATGTGATGTTGTCGGAACACCATTTAAATAATTCTGTTCCACCAAGTTCGATGTCGGTTCCTGAGATGTCAAAAATGTTTGCAATGGTGATGACGCAGCAGACGGATCAAAATCGGACGGTCGGTAACGTTCGGCCGCTGATTGCATATTTGCCAACATACTCTCCAATTGCAAAACTCGTTGAGACAAATCAGGCGTTGTTGCCTTTGCATCATTTTGTTCTTCGTTGTGCGTTTCGATACGCTCTACCAATAGATGTTTCTTGCCGGACGATGGAATACCCATTTCCCGGCACTTCGCCTGCAGTTGCTTTACAGTAAGTGAATGAAGATTCTCCATGTTATCAAGAAGGTTATATTTTCATCGGCTCGATCCCACTTCTGAAAATGTCAAAGGATGGTTGCGGGATATTCTTCCGTACTATAACGTCTAATAAGGAATGAACAATCGAATATGTTTTAATTTATTTAAAACATTTATTAAAAGAAAAACTTTAAATTATTTTACAAGAAACAAAAACGATATTAAAAAGTGCGCGTTGATTCGCTAGCGTCGTATTCTAGAATGTTCTTTTCTCGTCCACGTAAACTGATAGCCCAAATAAACTAGCGACATTCACTCATTGTAGCATGTTATGATTTACGGGGTATTCACACTTGACACATATAGTACTAGGGAAAAAATTCATATTTTTTTAAAATCGATATATCTTAAAAAAGTAACGAAAGATTTTCATAGTTTTGATCTTTTTCTAAACTATTAGTGCTTGTCTATAAACCCCCGTATAGGGCTAAGCCCCTGATCGAACCATTTTGTCCAATTATGTCATTTAGTTTTTCCATATAGTACTAGGGGAAAAAATTCCTATTTTTTTAAAATCGATATTTCTCAAAAACGTAACGAGCGATTTTCATATTTTTGATCTTTTTCTAAACTTTTAGTGCTCGTCTATAAACCCTCATATAGGGATAAGCCCCTGATCGAACCATTCTGTCCAATTATGTCATTTAGTTATTCCATATAGTACTAGGGAAAAAAGTTTTATATATTTATTTAAAATAGATTTTTCTCAAAAACGTAACGAGCGATTTTCATATTTTTGATCTTTTTCGAAACTATTAGTGCTCGTCTATAAACCCTCATATAGGGCTAAGCCCCTGATCGAACCATTTTGTCCAATTATGTCATTTAGTTTTTCCATATAGTACTAGGGAAAAATGCATATTTTTTTAAAATTGATATTTCTCAAGAACATAGCGAGCGATTTTCATATTTTTGGTCTTTTTCGAAACTATTAGTGCTCGTCCATAAACTCTCATATAGGGATAAGCCCCTGATCGAACCATTCTGTCCAATTATGTCATTTAGTTTTTCCATATAGTACTAGGGAAAAGATTCATATTTTTTTAAAATCGATATTTCTCAAAAACGTAACGAGCGATTTTCATATTTTGTATCTTTGTAAACTATTAGTGCTCGTCTATAAGCCCTCATATAGGGCTAAGCCCCTGATCGAACCATTTTGTCCAATTATTTCATTTAGTTTTTCCATATAGTACTAAGGAGAAAATTCATATTTTTTTAAATCGATATTTCTCAAAAACGTAACGAGCGATTTTCATATTTTTGATCTTTTTCGAAACTATTAGTGCTTGTCTATAAACCCTCGTATAGGGCTAAGCCCCTGATCGAACCATTTTGTCCAATTATGTCATTTAGTTTTTCCATATAGTACTGAAAAAATTCATATTTTTTTAAAATCGATATATCTCAAAAACGTAACGAGCGATTTTCATATTTTTGATCTTTTTCGAAACTATTACTGCTTGTCTATAAACCCTCGTATAGGGCTAAGCCCCTGATCGAACCATTTTGTCCAATTATGTCATTTAGTTTTTCCATATAGTACTAGGGGAAACAATTCATATTTTTTTAAAATCGATATTTCTCAAAAACGTAACGAGCGATTTTCATATTTTTGATCTTTTTCTAAACTATTAGTGCTTGCCTATAAACCCTCGTATAGGGCTAAGCCCCTGATCGAACCATTTTGTCCAATTATTTAGTTTTTCCATATAGTACTAGGGGTAAAAATTCATATTTTTTTAAAATCGATATATCTCAAAAACCTAACGAGTGATTTTCATATTTTTCATCTTTTCGTAAACTATAAGTGCACGTCTATAAGCCCTCATATAGGGCTAAGCCCCTGATCAAACCATTTTGTCCAATTATGTCATTTAGTTTTTCGATATAGTACTAGTGAAAAAAATTCATATTTTTTAAAATCGATGTTTCTTAAAAAACGTAACGAGCGATTTCCATATTTTTCATCTTTTTGTAAACTATTAGTGCTCGTCTATAAACCCTCATATAGGGCTAAGCCCCTGATCGAACCATTTTGTCCAATTATTTCATTTAGTTTTTCCATATAGTACTAGGGAAAAAAATCATATTTTTTTAAAATCGATATTTCTCAAAAACGTAACGAGCGATTTTCATATTTTGGATATTTTTCGAAACTATTAGTGCTCGTCTATAAACCCACATATAGGGCTAAGCTCCTGATCGAACCATTTTGTCCAATTACGTCATTTAGTTTTTCCATATAGTACTAGGGAAAAATTCATATTTTTTTAAAATCGATATTTCTCAAAAACGTAACGAGCGATTTTCATATTTTTTATCTTTTTGTAAACTATTAGTGCTCGTCTATAAACTCTCATATAGGGCTAAGCCTCTGATCGAACCATTTTGTCCAATTATGTCATTTAGTTTTTCCATATAGTACTAGGGAAAAAAATTCATATTTTTTTTCAAATCGATATTTCTCAAAAACGTGACGAGCGATTTTCATATTTTTCATCTTTTTGTAAACTATTAGTGCTCGTCTATAAGTCCTCGTATAGGGCTAAGCCCCTGATCGAACCATTTTGTCCAATTATGTCATTTAGTTTTTCCATATAGTACTGAAAAAATTCATATTTTTTTAAAATCGATATTTCTCAAAAACAACGAGCGATTTTAATTTTTTTGATCTTTTTCGAAACTATTAGTGCTCGTCTATAAACTCTCATATAGTGCTAAGCCCCTGATCGAACCATTTTGTCCAATTATGTCATTTAGTTTTTCCATATAGTACTAGGGAAAAAAATTCATATTTTTTCAAATCGATATTTCTCAAAAACGTAACGAGCGATTTTCATATTTTTGATCTTTTTCGAAACTATTAGTGCTTGTCTATAAACCCTCGTATAGGGCTAAGCCCCTGATCGAACCATTTTGTCCAATTATATCATTTAGTTTTTCCATATAGTACTAGGGAAAAAAATTCATATTTTTTCAAATCGATATTTCTCAAAAACGTAACGAGCGATTTTCATATTTTTGATCTTTTTCGAAACTATTAGTGCTCGTCTATAAACTCTCATATAGTGCTAAGCCCCTGATCGAACCATTTTGTCCAATTATGTCATTTAGTTTTTCCATATAGTACTAGGGAAAAAAATTCATATTTTTTCAAATCGATATTTCTCAAAAACGTAACGAGCGATTTTCATATTTTTGATCTTTTTCTAAACTATTAGTGCTTGCCTATAAACCCTCGTATAGGGCTAAGCCCCTGATCGAACCATTTTGTCCAATTATGTCATTTAGTTTTTCCATATAGTACTAGGGGTAAAAATTCATATTTTTTTAAAATCGATGTATCTCAACAACCTAACGAGTGATTTTCATATTTTTCATCTTTTCGTAAACTATTAGTGCACGTCTATAAGCCCTCATATAGGGCTAAGCCCCTGATCGAACCATTTTGTCCAATTATTTCATTTAGTTGTTCCATATAGTACTAGGGAAAAAAAGTCATATTTTTTTAAAATCGATATTTCTCAAAAACGTAACGAGCGATTTTCATATTTTTGATCTTTTTCGAAACTATTAGTGCTCGTCATAAACTCTCATATAGGGCTAAGCGCCTGATCGAACCATTTTGTCCAATTATATCATTTAGTTTTTCCAAATAGTACTAGGGAAAAAAATTCATATATTTTTAAAATCGATATTTCTCAAAAACGTAACGAGCGATTTTCATATTTTTGATCTTTTTGAAACTATTAGTGCTCGTCTATAAACCCTCTTATAGGGCTACGCCCCTGATCGAACCGTTTTGTCCAATTATTTCATTTAGTTTTTCCATATAGTACTAGGGGAAAAAATTCATATTTTTTTAAAATCGATATATCTCAAAAAAGTAACGAAAGATTTTCATAGTTTTGATATTTTTCTAAACTATTAGTGCTTGTCTATAAGCTCTCATATAGGGCTAAGCCCCTGATCGAACCGTTTTGTCCAATTATTTCATTTAGTTTTTCCATATAGTACTAGGGAAAAAATTCATATTTTTTTAAAATCGATATTTCTCAAAAACAACGAGCGATTTTCATTTTTTTGATCTTTTTCGAAACTATTAGTGCTCGTCTATAAACTCTCATATAGTGCTAAGCCCCTGATCGAACCATTTTGTCCAATTATGTCATTTAGTTTTTCCATATAGTACTAGGGAAAAAAATTCATATATTTTCAAATCGATATTTTTCAAAAACGTAACGAGCGATTTTCATATTTTTGATCTTTTTCGAAACTATTAGTGCTTGTCTATAAACCCTCGTATAGGGCTAAGGCCCTGATCGAACCATTTTGTCCAATTATATCATTTAGTTTTTCCATATAGTACTAGGGGAAACAATTCATATTTTTTTAAAATCGATATTTCTCAAAAACGTAACGAGCGATTTTCATATTTTTGATCTTTTTCTAAACTATTAGTGCTTGCCTATAAACCCTCGTATAGGGCTAAGCCCCTGATCGAACCATTTTGTCCAATTATTTAGTTTTTCCATATAGTACAAGGGGTAAAAATTCATATTTTTTTAAAATCGATGTATCTCAAAAACGTAACTAGCGATTTCCATATTTTTCATCTTTTTGTACACTATTAGTGCTCGTCTATAAACCCTCATATAGGGCTAAGCCCCTGATCGAACCATTTTGTCCAATTATTTCATTTAGTTGTTCCATATATGTAGTACTAGGGAAAAAAATTCATATTTTTTTAAAATCGATATTTCTCAAAAACGTAACGAGCGATTTTCATATTTTGGATATTTTTCGAAACTATTAGTGCTCGTCTATAAACCCACATATACGGCTAAGCCCCTGATCAAACCATTTTGTCCAATTATGTCATTTAGTTTTTAGTTTTTCTAGGGGAAAAAATTCCTTTTTTTTTTAAATCGATATTTCTCAAAAACGTAACGAGCGATTTTCATATTTTTCATCTTTTTGTAAACTATTAGTACTCGTCTATAAGCCCTCGTATAGGGCTAAGCCCCTGATCGAACCATTTTGTCCAATTATGTCTTTAGTTTTTCCATATAGTACTGAAAAAATTCATATTTTTTTAAAATCGATATTTCTCAAAAACAACGAGCGATTTTCATATTTTTGATCTTTTTCGAAACTATTAGTGCTCGTCTATAAACTCTCATATAGGGCTAAGCCCCTGATCGAACCATTTTGTCCAATTATGTCATTTAGTTTTTCCATATAGTACTAGGGAAAAAAATTCATATTTTTTTCAAATCGATATTTCTCAAAAACGTAAGGAGCGATTTTCATATTTTTGATCTTTTTCGAAACTATTAGTGCTCGTCATAAACTCTCATATAGGGCTAAGCGCCTGATCGAACCATTTTGTCCAATTATGTCATTTAGTTTTTCCAAATAGTACTAGGGAAAAAAATTCATATATTTTTAAAATCGATATTTCTCGAAAACGTAACGAGCGATTTTCATATTTTTGATCTTTTTGAAACTATTAGTGCTCGTCTATAAACCCTCTTATAGGGCTACGCCCCTGATCGAACCGTTTTGTCCAATTATTTCATTTAGTTTTTCCATATAGTACTAGGGAAAAAAATTCATATTTTTTTAAAATCGATATATCTCAAAAAAGTAACGAAAGATTTTCATAGTTTTGATATTTTTCTAAACTATTAGTGCTTGTCTATAAACCCTCATATAGGGCTAAGCCCCTGATCGAACCGTTTTGTCCAATTATTTCATTTAGTTTTTCCATATAGTACTAGGGAAAAAAATTCATATTTTTTTAAAATCGATATATCTCAAAAAAGTAACGAAAGATTTTCATAGTTTTGATCTTTTTCTAAACTATTAGTGCTTGTCTATAAACCCCCGTATAGGGCTAAGCCCCTGATCGAACCATTTTGTCCAATTATGTCATTTAGTTTTTCCATATAGTACTAGGGGAAAAAATTCCTATTTTTTTAAAATCGATATTTCTCAAAAACGTAACGAGCGATTTTCATATTTTTGATCTTTTTCTAAACTTTTAGTGCTCGTCTATAAACCCTCATATAGGGCTAAGCCCCTGATCGAACCATTTTGTCCAATTATGTCATTTAGTTTTTCCATATAGTACTAGGGAAAAAATGCATATTTTTTTAAAATCGATATTTCTCAAAAACGTAGCGAGCGATTTTCATATTTTTGATCTTTTTCGAAACTATTAGTGCTCGTCATAAACTCTCATATAGGGCTAAGCGCCTGATCGAACCATTTTGTCCAATTATTTCATTTAGTTGTTCCATATAGTACTAGGGAAAAAAATTCATATTTTTTTAAAATCGATATTTCTCAAAAACGTAACGAGCGATTTTCATATTTTGGATATTTTTCGAAACTATTAGTGCTCGTCTATAAACCCACATATACGGCTAAGCCCCTGATCAAACCATTTTGTCCAATTATGTCATTTAGTTTTTCCATATAGTACTAGGGGAAAAAATTCCTATTTTTTTTAAATCGATATTTCTCAAAAACGTAACGAGCGATTTTCATATTTTTCATCTTTTTGTAAACTATTAGTGCTCGTCTATAAGCCCTCGTATAGGGCTAAGCCCCTGATCGAACCATTTTGTCCAATTATGTCATTTAGTTTTTCCATATAGTACTGAAAAAATTCATATATTTTTAAAATCGATATTTCTCAAAAACAACGAGCGATTTTCATATTTTTGATCTTTTTCGAAACTATTAGTGCTCGTCTATAAACTCTCATATAGGGCTAAGCCCCTGATCGAACCATTTTGTCCAATTATGTCATTTAGTTTTTCCATATAGTACTAGGGAAAAAAATTCATATTTTTTTCAAATCGATATTTCTCAAAAACGTAAGGAGCGATTTTCATATTTTTGATCTTTTTCGAAACTATTAGTGCTCGTCATAAACTCTCATATAGGGCTAAGCGCCTGATCGAACCATTTTGTCCAATTATGTCATTTAGTTTTCCCAAATAGTACCAGGGAAAAAAATTCATATATTTTTAAAATCGATATTTCTCAAAAACGTAACGAGCGATTTTCATATTTTTGATCTTTTTGAAACTATTAGTGCTCGTCTATAAACCCTCTTATAGGGCTACGCCCCTGATCGAACCGTTTTGTCCAATTATTTCATTTAGTTTTTCCATATAATACTAGGGAAAAAAATTCATATTTTTTTAAAATCGATATATCTCAAAAAAGTAACGAAAGATTTTCATAGTTTTGATATTTTTCTAAACTATTAGTGCTGGTCTATAAACCCTCATATAGGGCTAAGCCCCTGATCGAACCGTTTTGTCCAATTATTTCATTTAGTTTTTCCATATAGTACTAGGGAAAAAAATTCATATTTTTTTAAAATCGATATATCTCAAAAAAGTAACGAAAGATTTTCATAGTCTTGATCTTTTTCTAAACTATTAGTGCTTGTCTATAAACCCCCGTATAGGGCTAAGCCCCTGATCGAACCATTTTGTCCAAGTATGTCATTTAGTTTTTCCATATAGTACTAGGGGAAAAAATTCCTATTTTTTTAAAATCGATATTTCTCAAAAACGTAACGAGCGATTTTCATATTTTGTATCTTTGTAAACAATTAGTGCTCGTCTATAAGCCCTCATATAGGGCTAAGCCCCTGATCGAACCATTTTGTCCAATTATTTCATTTAGTTTTTCCATATAGTACTAAGGAGAAAATTCATATTTTTTTAAATCGATATTTCTCAAAAACGTAACGAGCGATTTTCATATTTTTGTTCTTTTTCGAAACTATTAGTGCTTGTCTATAAACCCTCGTATAGGGCTAAGCCCCTGATCGAACCATTTTGTCCAATTATGTCATTTAGTTTTTCCATATAGTACTAGGGGAAACAATTCATATTTTTTTTAAATCGATATTTCTCAAAAACGTAACGAGCGATTTTCATATTTTTGATCTTTTTCTAAACTATTAGTGCTTGTCTATAAACCCTCATATAGGGCTAAGCCCCTGATCGAACCATTTTGTCCAATTATGTCATTTAGTTTTTCCATATAGTACTGAAAAAATTCATATTTTTTTAAAATCGATATATCTCAAAAACGTAACGAGCGATTTTCATATTTTTGATCTTTTTCGAAACTATTACTGCTTGTCTATAAACCCTCGTATAGGGCTAAGCCCCTGATCGAACCATTTTGTCCAATTATGTCATTTAGTTTTTCCATATAGTACTCGGGGAAACAATTCATATTTTTTTAAGATCGATATTTCTCAAAAACGTAACGAGCGATTTCCATATTTTTCATCTTTTTGTAAACTATTAGTGCTCGTCTATAAACCCTCATATAGGGCTAAGCCCCTGATTGAACCATTTTGTCCAATTATTTCATTTAGTTTTTCCATATAGTACTAGGGAAAAAAAATCATATTTTTTTAAAATCGATATTTCTCAAAAACGTAACGAACGATTTTCATATTTTGGATATTTTTCGAAACTATTAGTGCTCGTCTATAAACCCACATATAGGGCTAAGCCCCTGATCGAACCATTTTGTCCAATTATGTAATTTAGTTTTTCCATATAGTACTAGGGAAAAAATGCATATTTTTTTAAAATCGATATTTCTCAAAAACGTAGCGAGCGATTTTCATATTTTTGATCTTTTTCGAAACTATTAGTGCTCGTCATAAACTCTCATATAGGGCTAAGCGCCTGATCGAACCATTTTGTCCAATTATTTCATTTAGTTGTTCCATATAGTACTAGGGAAAAAAATTCATATTTTTTTAAAATCGATATTTCTCAAAAACGTAACGAGCGATTTTCATATTTTGGATATTTTTCGAAACTATTAGTGCTCGTCTATAAACCCACATATACGGCTAAGCCCCTGATCAAACCATTTTGTCCAATTATGTCATTTAGTTTTTCCATATAGTACTAGGGGAAAAAATTCCTATTTTTTTTAAATCGATATTTCTCAAAAACGTAACGAGCGATTTTCATATTTTTCATCTTTTTGTAAACTATTAGTGCTCGTCTATAAGCCCTCGTATAGGGCTAAGCCCCTGATCGAACCATTTTGTCCAATTATGTCATTTAGTTTTTCCATATAGTACTGAAAAAATTCATATTTTTTTAAAATCGATATTTCTCAAAAACAACGAGCAATTTTCATATTTTTGATCTTTTTCGAAACTATTAGTGCTCGTCTATAAACTCTCATATAGGGCTAAGCCCCTGATCGAACCATTTTGTCCAATTATGTCATTTAGTTTTTCCATATAGTACTAGGGAAAAAAATTCATATTTTTTTCAAATCGATATTTCTCAAAAACGTAAGGAGCGATTTTCATATTTTTGATCTTTTTCGAAACTATTAGTGCTCGTCATAAACTCTCATATAGGGCTAAGCGCCTGATCGAACCATTTTGTCCAATTATGTCATTTAGTTTTTCCAAATAGTACCAGGGAAAAAAATTCATATATTTTTAAAATCGATATTTCTCAAAAACGTAACGAGCGATTTTCATATTTTTGATCTTTTTGAAACTATTAGTGCTCGTCTATAAACCCTCTTATAGGGCTACGCCCCTGATCGAACCGTTTTGTCCAATTATTTCATTTAGTTTTTCCATATAATACTAGGGAAAAAAATTCATATTTTTTTAAAATCGATATATCTCAAAAAAGTAACGAAAGATTTTCATAGTTTTGATATTTTTCTAAACTATTAGTGCTGGTCTATAAACCCTCATATAGGGCTAAGCCCCTGATCGAACCGTTTTGTCCAATTATTTCATTTAGTTTTTTCATATAGTACTAGGGAAAAAAATTCATATTTTTTTAAAATCGATATATCTCAAAAAAGTAACGAAAGATTTTCATAGTCTTGATCTTTTTCTAAACTATTAGTGCTTGTCTATAAACCCCCGTATAGGGCTAAGCCCTTGATCGAACCATTTTGTCCAAGTATGTCATTTAGTTTTTCCATATAGTACTAGGGGAAAAAATTCCTATTTTTTTAAAATCGATATTTCTCAAAAACGTAACGAGCGATTTTCATATTTTGTATCTTTGTAAACAATTAGTGCTCGTCTATAAGCCCTCATATAGGGCTAAGCCCCTGATCGAACCATTTTGTCCAATTATTTCATTTAGTTTTTCCATATAGTACTAAGGAGAAAATTCATATTTTTTTAAATCGATATTTCTCAAAAACGTAACGAGCGATTTTCACATTTTTGTTCTTTTTCGAAACTATTAGTGCTTGTCTATAAACCCTCGTATAGGGCTAAGCCCCTGATCGAACCATTTTGTCCAATTATGTCATTTAGTTTTTCCATATAGTACTAGGGGAAACAATTCATATTTTTTTTAAATCGATATTTCTCAAAAACGTAACGAGCGATTTTCATATTTTTGATCTTTTTCTAAACTATTAGTGCTTGTCTATAAACCCTCATATAGGGCTAAGCCCCTGATCGAACCATTTTGTCCAATTATGTCATTTAGTTTTTCCATATAGTACTGAAAAAATTCATATTTTTTTAAAATCGATATATCTCAAAAACGTAACGAGCGATTTTCATATTTTTGATCTTTTTCGAAACTATTACTGCTTGTCTATAAACCCTCGTATAGGGCTAAGCCCCTGATCGAACCATTTTGTCCAATTATGTCATTTAGTTTTTCCATATAGTACTCGGGGAAACAATTCACATTTTTTTAAGATCGATATTTCTCAAAAACGTAACGAGCGATTTCCATATTTTTCATCTTTTTGTAAACTATTAGTGCTCGTCTATAAACCCTCATATAGGGCTAAGCCCCTGATTGAACCATTTTGTCCAATTATTTCATTTAGTTTTTCCATATAGTACTAGGGAAAAAAAAATCATATTTTTTTAAAATCGATATTTCTCAAAAACGTAACGAGCGATTTTCATATTTTGGATATTTTTCGAAACTATTAGTGCTCGTCTATAAACCCACATATAGGGCTAAGCCCCTGACCGAACCATTTTGTCCAATTACGTCATTTAGTTTTTCCATATAGTACTAGGGAAAAAAATTCATATTTTTTTAAAATCGATATTTCTCAAAAACGTAACGAGCGATTTTCATATTTTTCATCTTTTTGTAAACTATTAGTGCTCGTCTATAAACTCTCATATAGGGCTAAGCCTCTGATCGAACCATTTTGTCCAATTATGTCATTTAGTTTTTCCATATAGTACTAGGGAAAAAAATTCATATTTTTTTTCAAATCGATATTTCTCAAAAACGTAACGAGCGATTTTCATATTTTTCATCTTTTTGTAAACTATTAGTGCTCGTCTATAAACTCTCATATAGTGCTAAGCCCCTGATCGAACCATTTTGTCCAATTATGTCATTTAGTTTTTCCATATAGTACTAGGGAAAAAAATTCATATTTTTTCAAATCGATATTTCTCAAAAACGTAACGAGCGATTTTCATATTTTTGATCTTTTTCGAAACTATTAGTGCTTGTCTATAAACCCTCGTATAGGGCTATGCCCCTGATCGAACCATTTTGTCCAATTATATCATTTAGTTTTTCCATATAGTACTAGGGGAAACAATTCATATTTTTTTAAAATCGATATTTCTCAAAAACGCAACGAGCGATTTTCATATTTTTGATCTTTTTCTAAACTATTAGTGCTTGCCTATAAACCCTCGTATAGGGCTAAGCCCCTGATCGAACCATTTTGTCCAATTATTTAGTTTTTCCATATAGTACTAGGGGTAAAAATTCATATTTTTTTAAAATCGATGTATCTCAACAACCTAACGAGTGATTTTCATATTTTTCATCTTTTCGTAAACTATTAGTGCACGTCTATAAGCCCTCATATAGGGCTAAGCCCCTGATCGAACCATTTTGTCCAATTATGTCATTTAGTTTTTCGATATAGTACTAGGGAAAAAAATTCATATTTTTTAAAATCGATATTTCTCAAAAACGTAACGAGCGATTTCCATATTTTTCATCTTTTTGTACACTATTAGTGCTCGTCTATAAACCCTCATATAGGGCTTAGCCCCTGATCGAACCATTTTGTCCAATTATTTCATTTAGTTGTTCCATATAGTACTAGGGAAAAAAATTCATATTTTTTTAAAATCGATATTTCTCAAAAACGTAATGAGCGATTTTCATATTTTGGATATTTTTCGAAACTATTAGTGCTCGTCTATAAACCCACATATACGGCTAAGCCCCTGATCAAACCATTTTGTCCAATTATGTCATTTAGTTTTTCCATATAGTACTAGGGGAAAAAATTCCTATTTTTTTTAAATCGATATTTCTCAAAAACGTAACGAGCGATTTTCATATTTTTCATCTTTTTGTAAACTATTAGTGCTCGTCTATAAGCCCTCGTATAGGGCTAAGCCCCTGATCGAACCATTTTGTCCAATTATGTCATTTAGTTTTTCCATATAGTACTGAAAAAATTCATATTTTTTTAAAATCGATATTTCTCAAAAACAACGAGCGATTTTCATATTTTTGATCTTTTTCGAAACTATTAGTGCTCTTCTATAAACTCTCATACAGGGCTAAGCCCCTGATCGAACCATTTTGTCCAATTATGTCATTTAGTTTTTCCATATAGTACTAGGGAAAAAAATTCATATTTTGTTCAAATCGATATTTCTCAAAAACGTAAGGAGCGATTTTCATATTTTTGATCTTTTTCGAAACTATTAGTGCTCGTCATAAACTCTCATATAGGGCTAAGCGCCTGATCGAACCATTTTGTCCAATTATGTCATTTAGTTTTTCCAAATAGTACTAGGGAAAAAAATTCATATATTTTTAAAATCGATATTTCGTAAAAACGTAACGAGCGATTTTCATATTTTTGATCTTTTTGAAACTATTAGTGCTCGTCTATAAACCCTCTTATAGGGCTACGCCCCTGATCGAACCGTTTTGTCCAATTATTTCATTTAGTTTTTCCATATAGCACTAGGGAAAAAAATTCATATTTTTTTAAAATCGATATATCTCAAAAAAGTAACGAAAGATTTTCATAGTTTTGATATTTTTCTAAACTATTAGTGCTTGTCTATAAACCCTCATATAGGGCTAAGCCCCTGATCGAACCATTTTGTCCAATTATGTCATTTAGTTTTTCCATATAGTACTGAAAAATTCATATTTTTTTAAAATCGATATATCTCAAAAACGTAACGAGCGATTTTCATATATTTGATCTTTTTCTAAACTATTAGTGCTTGTCTATAAACCCTCATATAGGGCTAAGCCCCTGATCGAACCATTTTGTCCAATTATGTCATTTAGTTTTTCCATATAGTACTGAAAAAATTCATATTTTTTTAAAATCGATATATCTCAAAAACGTAAAGAGCGATTTTCATATTTTTGATCTTTTTCTAAACTATTAGTGCTTGCCTATAAACCCTCGTATAGGGCTAAGCCCCTGATCGAACCATTTTGTCCAATTATTTAGTTTTTCCATATAGTACTAGGGGTAAAAATTCATATTTTTTTAAAATCGATGTATCTCAACAACCTAACGAGTGATTTTCATATTTTTCATCTTTTCGTAAACTATTAGTGCACGTCTATAAGCCCTCATATAGGGCTAAGCCCCTGATCGAACCATTTTGTCCAATTATGTCATTTAGTTTTTCGATATAGTACTAGGGAAAAAAATTCATATTTTTTAAAATCGATATTTCTCAAAAACGTAACGAGCGATTTCCATATTTTTCATCTTTTTGTACACTATTAGTGCTCGTCTATAAACCCTCATATAGGGCTAAGCCCCTGATCGAACCATTTTGTCCAATTATTTCATTTAGTTGTTCCATATAGTACTAGGGAAAAAAATTCATATTTTTTTAAAATCGATATTTCTCAAAAACGTAACGAGCGATTTTCATATTTTGGATATTTTTCGAAACTATTAGTGCTCGTCTATAAACCCACATATACGGCTAAGCCCCTGATCAAACCATTTTGTCCAATTATGTCATTTAGTTTTTCCATATAGTACTAGGGGAAAAAATTCCTATTTTTTTTAAATCGATATTTCTCAAAAACGTAACGAGCGATTTTCATATTTTTCATCTTTTTGTAAACTATTAGTGCTCGTCTATAAGCCCTCGTATAGGGCTAAGCCCCTGATCGAACCATTTTGTCCAATTATGTCATTTAGTTTTTCCATATAGTACTGAAAAAATTCATATTTTTTTAAAATCGATATTTCTCAAAAACAACGAGCGATTTTCATATTTTTGATCTTTTTCGAAACTATTAGTGCTCGCCTATAAACTCTCATACAGGGCTAAGCCCCTGATCGAACCATTTTGTCCAATTATGTCATTTAGTTTTTCCATATAGTACTAGGGAAAAAAATTCATATTTTGTTCAAATCGATATTTCTCAAAAACGTAAGGAGCGATTTTCATATTTTTGATCTTTTTCGAAACTATTAGTGCTCGTCATAAACTCTCATATAGGGCTAAGCGCCTGATCGAACCATTTTGTCCAATTATGTCATTTAGTGTTTCCAAATAGTACTAGGGAAAAAAATTCATATATTTTTAAAATCGATATTTCGTAAAAACGTAACGAGCGATTTTCATATTTTTGATCTTTTTGAAACTATTAGTGCTCGTCTATAAACCCTCTTATAGGGCTACGCCCCTGATCGAACCGTTTTGTCCAATTATTTCATTTAGTTTTTCCATATAGTACTAGGGAAAAAAATTCATATTTTTTTAAAATCGATATATCTCAAAAAAGTAACGAAAGATTTTCATAGTTTTGATATTTTTCTAAACTATTAGTGCTTGTCTATAAACCCTCATATAGGGCTAAGCCCCTGATCGAACCATTTTGTCCAATTATGTCATTTAGTTTTTCCATATAGTACTGAAAAAATTCATATTTTTTTAAAATCGATATATCTCAAAAACGTAACGAGCGATTTTCATATTTTTCATCTTTTTGTAAACTATTAGTGCTCGTCTATAAGCCCTCGTATAGGGCTAAGCCCCTGATCGAACCATTTTGTCCAATTATGTCATTTAGTTTTTCCATATAGTACTGAAAAAATTCATATTTTTTTAAAATCGATATTTCTCAAAAACAACGAGCAATTTTCATATTTTTGATCTTTTTCGAAACTATTAGTGCTCGTCTATAAACTCTCATATAGGGCTAAGCCCCTGATCGAACCATTTTGTCCAATTATGTCATTTAGTTTTTCCATATAGTACTAGGGAAAAAAATTCATATTTTTTTCAAATCGATATTTCTCAAAAACGTAAGGAGCGATTTTCATATTTTTGATCTTTTTCGAAACTATTAGTGCTCGTCATAAACTCTCATATAGGGCTAAGCGCCTGATCGAACCATTTTGTCCAATTATGTCATTTAGTTTTTCCAAATAGTACCAGGGAAAAAAATTCATATATTTTTAAAATCGATATTTCTCAAAAACGTAACGAGCGATTTTCATATTTTTGATCTTTTTGAAACTATTAGTGCTCGTCTATAAACCCTCTTATAGGGCTACGCCCCTGATCGAACCGTTTTGTCCAATTATTTCATTTAGTTTTTCCATATAATACTAGGGAAAAAAATTCATATTTTTTTAAAATCGATATATCTCAAAAAAGTAACGAAAGATTTTCATAGTTTTGATATTTTTCTAAACTATTAGTGCTGGTCTATAAACCCTCATATAGGGCTAAGCCCCTGATCGAACCGTTTTGTCCAATTATTTCATTTAGTTTTTTCATATAGTACTAGGGAAAAAAATTCATATTTTTTTAAAATCGATATATCTCAAAAAAGTAACGAAAGATTTTCATAGTCTTGATCTTTTTCTAAACTATTAGTGCTTGTCTATAAACCCCCGTATAGGGCTAAGCCCTTGATCGAACCATTTTGTCCAAGTATGTCATTTAGTTTTTCCATATAGTACTAGGGGAAAAAATTCCTATTTTTTTAAAATCGATATTTCTCAAAAACGTAACGAGCGATTTTCATATTTTGTATCTTTGTAAACAATTAGTGCTCGTCTATAAGCCCTCATATAGGGCTAAGCCCCTGATCGAACCATTTTGTCCAATTATTTCATTTAGTTTTTCCATATAGTACTAAGGAGAAAATTCATATTTTTTTAAATCGATATTTCTCAAAAACGTAACGAGCGATTTTCACATTTTTGTTCTTTTTCGAAACTATTAGTGCTTGTCTATAAACCCTCGTATAGGGCTAAGCCCCTGATCGAACCATTTTGTCCAATTATGTCATTTAGTTTTTCCATATAGTACTAGGGGAAACAATTCATATTTTTTTTAAATCGATATTTCTCAAAAACGTAACGAGCGATTTTCATATTTTTGATCTTTTTCTAAACTATTAGTGCTTGTCTATAAACCCTCATATAGGGCTAAGCCCCTGATCGAACCATTTTGTCCAATTATGTCATTTAGTTTTTCCATATAGTACTGAAAAAATTCATATTTTTTTAAAATCGATATATCTCAAAAACGTAACGAGCGATTTTCATATTTTTGATCTTTTTCGAAACTATTACTGCTTGTCTATAAACCCTCGTATAGGGCTAAGCCCCTGATCGAACCATTTTGTCCAATTATGTCATTTAGTTTTTCCATATAGTACTCGGGGAAACAATTCATATTTTTTTAAGATCGATATTTCTCAAAAACGTAACGAGCGATTTCCATATTTTTCATCTTTTTGTAAACTATTAGTGCTCGTCTATAAACCCTCATATAGGGCTAAGCCCCTGATTGAACCATTTTGTCCAATTATTTCATTTAGTTTTTCCATATAGTACTAGGGAAAAAAAATCATATTTTTTTAAAATCGATATTTCTCAAAAACGTAACGAGCGATTTTCATATTTTGGATATTTTTCGAAACTATTAGTGCTCGTCTATAAACCCACATATAGGGCTAAGCCCCTGACCGAACCATTTTGTCCAATTACGTCATTTAGTTTTTCCATATAGTACTAGGGAAAAAAATTCATATTTTTTTAAAATCGATATTTCTCAAAAACGTAACGAGCGATTTTCATATTTTTCATCTTTTTGTAAACTATTAGTGCTCGTCTATAAACTCTCATATAGGGCTAAGCCTCTGATCGAACCATTTTGTCCAATTATGTCATTTAGTTTTTCCATATAGTACTAGGGAAAAAAATTCATATTTTTTTTCAAATCGATATTTCTCAAAAACGTAACGAGCGATTTTCATATTTTTCATCTTTTTGTAAACTATTAGTGCTCGTCTATAAACTCTCATATAGTGCTAAGCCCCTGATCGAACCATTTTGTCCAATTATGTCATTTAGTTTTTCCATATAGTACTAGGGAAAAAAATTCATATTTTTTCAAATCGATATTTCTCAAAAACGTAACGAGCGATTTTCATATTTTTGATCTTTTTCGAAACTATTAGTGCTTGTCTATAAACCCTCGTATAGGGCTATGCCCCTGATCGAACCATTTTGTCCAATTATATCATTTAGTTTTTCCATATAGTACTAGGGGAAACAATTCATATTTTTTTAAAATCGATATTTCTCAAAAACGCAACGAGCGATTTTCATATTTTTGATCTTTTTCTAAACTATTAGTGCTTGCCTATAAACCCTCGTATAGGGCTAAGCCCCTGATCGAACCATTTTGTCCAATTATTTAGTTTTTCCATATAGTACTAGGGGTAAAAATTCATATTTTTTTAAAATCGATGTATCTCAACAACCTAACGAGTGATTTTCATATTTTTCATCTTTTCGTAAACTATTAGTGCACGTCTATAAGCCCTCATATAGGGCTAAGCCCCTGATCGAACCATTTTGTCCAATTATGTCATTTAGTTTTTCGATATAGTACTAGGGAAAAAAATTCATATTTTTTAAAATCGATATTTCTCAAAAACGTAACGAGCGATTTCCATATTTTTCATCTTTTTGTACACTATTAGTGCTCGTCTATAAACCCTCATATAGGGCTTAGCCCCTGATCGAACCATTTTGTCCAATTATTTCATTTAGTTGTTCCATATAGTACTAGGGAAAAAAATTCATATTTTTTTAAAATCGATATTTCTCAAAAACGTAATGAGCGATTTTCATATTTTGGATATTTTTCGAAACTATTAGTGCTCGTCTATAAACCCACATATACGGCTAAGCCCCTGATCAAACCATTTTGTCCAATTATGTCATTTAGTTTTTCCATATAGTACTAGGGGAAAAAATTCCTATTTTTTTTAAATCGATATTTCTCAAAAACGTAACGAGCGATTTTCATATTTTTCATCTTTTTGTAAACTATTAGTGCTCGTCTATAAGCCCTCGTATAGGGCTAAGCCCCTGATCGAACCATTTTGTCCAATTATGTCATTTAGTTTTTCCATATAGTACTGAAAAAATTCATATTTTTTTAAAATCGATATTTCTCAAAAACAACGAGCGATTTTCATATTTTTGATCTTTTTCGAAACTATTAGTGCTCTTCTATAAACTCTCATACAGGGCTAAGCCCCTGATCGAACCATTTTGTCCAATTATGTCATTTAGTTTTTCCATATAGTACTAGGGAAAAAAATTCATATTTTGTTCAAATCGATATTTCTCAAAAACGTAAGGAGCGATTTTCATATTTTTGATCTTTTTCGAAACTATTAGTGCTCGTCATAAACTCTCATATAGGGCTAAGCGCCTGATCGAACCATTTTGTCCAATTATGTCATTTAGTTTTTCCAAATAGTACTAGGGAAAAAAATTCATATATTTTTAAAATCGATATTTCGTAAAAACGTAACGAGCGATTTTCATATTTTTGATCTTTTTGAAACTATTAGTGCTCGTCTATAAACCCTCTTATAGGGCTACGCCCCTGATCGAACCGTTTTGTCCAATTATTTCATTTAGTTTTTCCATATAGCACTAGGGAAAAAAATTCATATTTTTTTAAAATCGATATATCTCAAAAAAGTAACGAAAGATTTTCATAGTTTTGATATTTTTCTAAACTATTAGTGCTTGTCTATAAACCCTCATATAGGGCTAAGCCCCTGATCGAACCATTTTGTCCAATTATGTCATTTAGTTTTTCCATATAGTACTGAAAAATTCATATTTTTTTAAAATCGATATATCTCAAAAACGTAACGAGCGATTTTCATATATTTGATCTTTTTCTAAACTATTAGTGCTTGTCTATAAACCCTCATATAGGGCTAAGCCCCTGATCGAACCATTTTGTCCAATTATGTCATTTAGTTTTTCCATATAGGGTAAAAACATATGAAATCAACCAATGAGTTGACCGCACCGATTTCGAATTGAATGAATTTTGGTACGAAGGGAAAGTTAAACATAATAATAGCGTTTGCCAACTTTCAGTGTCGTAGCTCTCGTATTTTCAGAATTATGGCCATTCCAAGTTGGCAAAAATCAATAAAAATGCACTCAGATACCTTAACACAATTTTTAATATCTCGAAAAGTATTCATTGTACGTTAATAATCAAGGGCTCATTTTACAGACTAAAACATGCGCCATTCCAAAAAAATTTTTTTTTTCAAATTTTCGATCAAGGATAATGTAAATAAAAAAGGACTAAAATTTCCAAAGGATATTTCTCGAAAATCAATATTTTTAAAAATTTCAAAAAAATATATGTTAATTCTTATTATGTTTTGTACAAGTCTGTCAAATTTCAATGTGGAGTCTTTATTACAACATGAGTTATTAAGAAAAAAGCAGGCGAAGGTTTATGTATTTCATGAAATGTACCAAAATACAAAAAGGTGACAAATTACAAAAAGAAGGACATATCAAATGTAACGGAACTTTTTCGACTTTACAACCTAGACGAAATATTTATTGCCTGTTCAAACAAAAAATTTACAAATATTTTATGACCTGTGGTCGGCTTATTGGCAGTAGCAAATTCAGTCCCTATTTAAAAAACATTTTATGACCCGTAGTTCACGCAAATTTTCCAATTCAAGAAAAGCAAGGCGTGTATTTTTTTACCTGTAATCTATTTTTTGTACCAAAAAAAACAGTATAAATCGTTCAGAGACTGTAAGTCAAACTTCAGTTGAATTCTAGATTTCATAAGTGCTAAACGTCAAAGTGTTATAGTGTTAAAGTGACTTGATCGTTTGAAAAAACAAAAAAAGAGACTAAATATTTAAATAAATTATAATTATTGTCAATACAAAAAAGTCGTGCACAATTCATTCGGTTGTGGTATTTAAAAAAAAAAATATGCCATTCCATTCAACATTTTGCTGTAATCCTTTTAAAAAATCCGGTCACACTGGGTGCAATAAAAGTTTAAGACAAGTCCAAGAATGGATGCTACAGTATACTAAGGATAAAAACATTACGATCTCAAATAAAATTTGTGGGACATGTAGAATAAAATTTTCGCATCTGAAGAAATCTAATAAATGTAATTTGGAAGAAGGTTCAGACATAAACGAAAATGTAGATACTTTCGATGACATTGCGTCAGGCACGGAAGAAGATGTCATTGCGTCAGGCACGGAAGAAGTTGCTATTTCAAAATTAAACCAATCTTTACCGTATCTGGAACAATCTCCGATAAAAAAGAAGAAGTTACATCAAAAACGGTACAGAGATGGAAAATTCAGGAAAATAAGTGATTCGATTCAAGACAAAATTTTCCACGGTTCAGCACAATCAACTTCGCATATGTGCCCACAATCCGAAATAATAGAACAATTAACAGAAAAGTTTAAAACATTAACAAAAAATAGCGAGAAAATCCAACTGCTAACAATTTTACCAAAAAGCTGGGCAATACATAAAATTGAGGAAGAATTCCTGGTTACAAACTATATCGCGCGAAAAGTTAAGCATTTGGTTGAAACAAAGGGTGTGATGAGTACGCCTAACCCAAAACTGGGAAGTCCAATTTCACCAGTGACAAGCGATTTAGTAAAATCCTTTTATGAATCCGATGACGTCAGCAGGTGTATGCCCGGACAGAAAGATTTCGTGTCTTTTTTTAAAAATGGTACAAAAGTCAGGAAAAATAAAAGACTTTTGCTTGGAAACTTAAGAGAAATGTACGCCTTATTCAAGGAACGACATGATGGAATAAAAATAGGTATTTCCAAGTTTTGCCAACTTCGTCCGAGGAATATAATTCTAGCAAATGCGAGTGGATCTCATAACGTGTGTGTTTGTACAAAGCATCAAAATGTGAAGCTGATGATTGATGCCATAAATTTAAAAAAATTAACTGCTGGTGTTCCGAATTATCAGCTTGAATGTTACAAATATTGTTTGAAACAAATGACATGCATTCCATCTTCTTCAAAGTGTCACCTACGTAAATGTAACAAGTGTCCAGGAATTGAAAATTTAAAAACAAAACTAAATCAATTACTAGAGCAAAATGATATTGATGAAATAACATATAAACAATGGGTAAGTGTAGATAGGGATAATTTGGAGACCATGATTGGCCAAGCCGACGTTTTTGTGGATTCCCTATGTGAAAAACTTGAAATTCTATTACCTCATTCATTTATTGCAAAACAGCAGGCAGCATATCTGAGCGAAAGAAAATCAAATTTGGAAGAAAATGAGTATATAGCAGTTTGCATTTTTCAGAAAATGCTTCTTTTACTATTCAGGATGCAGTCCAGGGATTTCACTGGAACAACTCTCAGGCCACTTTATACCCAATTGCTATTTATTTTAAATCAGATGGAAAAACACAACATACAAACTTCATAATAATATCTGATTGTCTTGTACACGATTCTGTAGCTGTTCACCTGTTCCATCGCCAACTGAATGTATTTTTGAGAAAAAAGTTTAAAACAACCCCGAAGAAAATCATGTATTTTTCAAACGGTAGTACTGCCCAGTTTAAAAATAAAAAGAACTTTATCAATTTATGTTATCATATGGAAGATTTTGGATGTAATGCTGAGTGGCATTTTTTTGCAACAAGCCATGGAAAAGGCCCAAGTGACGGTCTTGGAGGTACCGTAAAGAGAGAGGCACGTCGAGCTAGTTTACAGCGTCCATTACAAGGTCAAATAACTTCTCCAAAACAATTATATGAATGGTGCCTGCAAAATCTTTTGAACTGTAATTTCGAGTTTTTAACTCTAGAAGACCACGAAGAGGAAGCACGGTTCCTTCAAATTCGTTTTAAAGATTTGCGTACTATTCCTGGAACTCAAAAGCTGCATTCTATTGAACCTGTAGATAAAAAAAAAATTAAAGTCAAGCGGTACGCGGCAGATGCAGATTTTTTAATTGAAATCCTTCAGAAATAAATAAATTTGCTGTAATAAAGTGTTTAATAATGATAATACATTATGTTGTACTTTTTATTAAAGGTTTAGCAATGGAGAAAAAGAGTTTAAGCAAAGAAAAGTCGAAAAAGTTCCGTTACATTTGATTTGTCCTTCTTTTCGTAATTTGTCACCTTTTTGTATTTTGGTACATTTCATGAAATACATAAACCTTCGCCTGCTTTTTTCTTAATAACTCATGTTGTAATAAAGACTCCACATTGAAATTTGACAGACTAGTACAAAACATAATAAGATTTAACATATATTTTTTTGAAATTTTTAAAAATATTGATTTTCTAGAAATATCCTTTGGAAATTTTAGTCCTTTTTTATTTACATTATCCTTGATTGAAAATTTGAAAAAAAATTTTTTTTGGAATGGCGCATGTTTTAGTCTGTAAAATGAGCCCTTGATTATTAACGTGCAATGAATACTTTTCGAGATATTAAAAATTATGTTAAGGCATCTGAGTGCATTTTTATTGATTTTTGCCAACTTGGAATGGCCATAATTCTGAAAGTTCGAAGGCTATATGTCTGAAAGTTGGCAAATATTATTGTGCCGATCCATAGATCATGTGTACAAAATCTTATCAAATTTGGAGGTGATGAGGTCACAAATGTTAATATTTTCGGTTGATTTCATATGTTTTTACCCTATAGTACTGAAAAAATTCATATTTTTTTAAAATCGATATATCTCAAAAACGTAAAGAGCGATTTTCATATTTTTGATCTTTTTCTAAACTATTAGTGCTTGCCTATAAACCCTCGTATAGGGCTAAGCCCCTGATCGAACCATTTTGTCCAATTATTTAGTTTTTCCATATAGTACTAGGGGTAAAAATTCATATTTTTTTAAAATCGATGTATCTCAACAACCTAACGAGTGATTTTCATATTTTTCATCTTTTCGTAAACTATTAGTGCACGTCTATAAGCCCTCATATAGGGCTAAGCCCCTGATCGAACCATTTTGTCCAATTATGTCATTTAGTTTTTCGATATAGTACTAGGGAAAAAAATTCATATTTTTTAAAATCGATATTTCTCAAAAACGTAACGAGCGATTTCCATATTTTTCATCTTTTTGTACACTATTAGTGCTCGTCTATAAACCCTCATATAGGGCTAAGCCCCTGATCGAACCATTTTGTCCAATTATTTCATTTAGTTGTTCCATATAGTACTAGGGAAAAAAATTCATATTTTTTTAAAATCGATATTTCTCAAAAACGTAACGAGCGATTTTCATATTTTGGATATTTTTCGAAACTATTAGTGCTCGTCTATAAACCCACATATACGGCTAAGCCCCTGATCAAACCATTTTGTCCAATTATGTCATTTAGTTTTTCCATATAGTACTAGGGGAAAAAATTCCTATTTTTTTTAAATCGATATTTCTCAAAAACGTAACGAGCGATTTTCATATTTTTCATCTTTTTGTAAACTATTAGTGCTCGTCTATAAGCCCTCGTATAGGGCTAAGCCCCTGATCGAACCATTTTGTCCAATTATGTCATTTAGTTTTTCCATATAGTACTGAAAAAATTCATATTTTTTTAAAATCGATATTTCTCAAAAACAACGAGCGATTTTCATATTTTTGATCTTTTTCGAAACTATTAGTGCTCGCCTATAAACTCTCATACAGGGCTAAGCCCCTGATCGAACCATTTTGTCCAATTATGTCATTTAGTTTTTCCATATAGTACTAGGGAAAAAAATTCATATTTTGTTCAAATCGATATTTCTCAAAAACGTAAGGAGCGATTTTCATATTTTTGATCTTTTTCGAAACTATTAGTGCTCGTCATAAACTCTCATATAAGGCTAAGCGCCTGATCGAACCATTTTGTCCAATTATGTCATTTAGTGTTTCCAAATAGTACTAGGGAAAAAAATTCATATATTTTTAAAATCGATATTTCGTAAAAACGTAACGAGCGATTTTCATATTTTTGATCTTTTTGAAACTATTAGTGCTCGTCTATAAACCCTCTTATAGGGCTACGCCCCTGATCGAACCGTTTTGTCCAATTATTTCATTTAGTTTTTCCATATAGTACTAGGGAAAAAAATTCATATTTTTTTAAAATCGATATATCTCAAAAAAGTAACGAAAGATTTTCATAGTTTTGATATTTTTCTAAACTATTAGTGCTTGTCTATAAACCCTCATATAGGGCTAAGCCCCTGATCGAACCATTTTGTCCAATTATGTCATTTAGTTTTTCCATATAGTACTGAAAAAATTCATATTTTTTTAAAATCGATATATCTCAAAAACGTAACGAGCGATTTTCATATATTTGATCTTTTTCTAAACTATTAGTGCTTGTCTATAAACCCTCATATAGGGCTAAGCCCCTGATCGAACCATTTTGTCCAATTATGTCATTTAGTTTTTCCATATAGTACTGAAAAAATTCATATTTTTTTAAAATCGATATATCTCAAAAACGTAAAGAGCGATTTTCATATTTTTGATCTTTTTCGAAACTATTACTGCTTGTCTATAAACCCTCGTATAGGGCTAAGCCCCTGATCGAACCATTTTGTCCAATTATGTCATTTAGTTTTTCCATATAGTACTAGGGGAAACAATTCATATTTTTTTAAAATCGATATTTCTCAAAAACGTAACGAGCGATTTCCATATTTTTCATCTTTTTGTAAACTATTAGTGCTCGTCTATAAACCCTCATATAGGGCTAAGCCCCTGATCGAACCATTTTGTCCAATTATTTCATTTAGTTTTTCCATATAGTACTAGGGAAAAAAAATCATATTTTTTTAAAATCGATATTTCTCAAAAACGTAACGAGCGATTTTCATATATTGGATATTTTTCGAAACTATTAGTGCTCGTCTATAAACCCACATATAGGGCTAAGCCCCTGATCGAACCATTTTGTCCAATTACGTCATTTAGTTTTTCCATATAGTACTAGGGAAAAAAATTCATATTTTTTTAAAATCGATATTTCTCAAAAACGTAACGAGCGATTTTCATATTTTTCATCTTTTTGTAAACTATTAGTGCTCGTCTATAAACTCTCATATAGGGCTAAGCCTCTGATCGAACCATTTTGTCCAATTATGTCATTTAGTTTTTCCATATAGTACTAGGGAAAAAATTCATATTTTTTTTCAAATCGATATTTCTCAAAAACGTAACGAGCGATTTTCATATTTTTCATCTTTTTGTAAACTATTAGTGCTCGTCTATAAGTCCTCGTATAGGGCTAAGCCCCTGATCGAACCATTTTGTCCAATTATGTCATTTAGTTTTTCCATATAGTACTGAAAAAATTCATATTTTTTTAAAATCGATATTTCTCAAAAACAACGAGCGATTTTCATTTTTTTGATCTTTTTCGAAACTATTAGTGCTCGTCTATAAACTCTCATATAGTGCTAAGCCCCTGATCGAACCATTTTGTCCAATTATGTCATTTAGTTTTTCCATAACGAGCGATTTTCATATTTTTGATCGTTTTCGAAACTATTAGTGCTTGTCTATAAACCCTCGTATAGGGCTATGCCCCTGATCGAACCATTTTGTCCAATTATATCATTTAGTTTTTCCATATAGTACTAGGGGAAACAATTCATATTTTTTTAAAATCGATATTTCTCAAAAACGTAACGAGCGATTTTCATATTTTTGATCTTTTTCTAAACTATTAGTGCTTGCCTATAAACCCTCGTATAGGGCTAAGCCCCTGATCGAACCATTTTGTCCAATTATTTAGTTTTTCCATATAGTACTAGGGGTAAAAATTCATATTTTTTTAAAATCGATGTATCTCAACAACCTAACGAGTGATTTTCATATTTTTCATCTTTTCTTAAACTATTAGTGCACGTCTATAAGCCCTCATATAGGGCTAAGCCCCTGATCGAACCATTTTGTCCAATTATGTCATTTAGTTTTTCGATATAGTACTAGGGAAAAAAATTCATATATCTTAAAATCGATATTTCTCAAAAACGTAACGAGCGATTTCCATATTTTTCATCTTTTTGTACACTATTAGTGCTCGTCTATAAACCCTCATATAGGGCTAAGCCCCTGATCGAACCATTTTGTCCAATTATGTCATTTAGTGTTTCCAAATAGTACTAGGGAAAAAAATTCATATATTTTTAAAATCGATATTTCGCAAAAACGTAACGAGCGATTTTCATATTTTGGATATTTTTCGAAACTATTAGTGCTCGTCTATAAACCCTCTTATAGGGCTACGCCCCTGATCGAACCGTTTTGTCCAATTATTTCATTTAGTTTTTCCATATAGTACTAGGGAAAAAAATTCATATTTTTTTATAATCGATATATCTCAAAAAAGTAACGAAAGATTTTCATAGTTTTGATATTTTTCTAAACTATTAGTGCTTGTCTATAAACCCTCATATAGGGCTAAGCCCCTGATCGAATCGTTTTGTCCTATTATTTCATTTAGTTTTTCCATATAGTACTAGGGAAAAAAATTCATATTTTTTTAAAATCGATATATCTCAAAAAAGTAACGAAAGATTTTCATAGTTTTGATATTTTTCTAAACTATTAGTGCTTGTCTATAAACCCTCATATAGGGCTAAGCCCCTGATCGAACCATTTTGTCCAATTATGTCATTTAGTTTTTCCATATAGTACTGAAAAAATTCATATTTTTTTAAAATCGATATATCTCAAAAACGTAACGAGCGATTTTCATATTTTTGATCTTTTTGTAAACTACTAGTGCTTGTCTATAAACCCTCATATAGGGCTAAGCCCCTGATCGAACCATTTTGTCCAATTATGTCATTTAGTTTTTCCATATAGTACTAGGGAAAAAAATTCATATTTTTTTTCAAATCGATATTTCTCAAAAACGTAACGAGCGATTTTCATATTTTTCATCTTTTTGTAAACTATTAGTGCTCGTCTATAAGTCCTCGTATAGGGCTAAGCCCCTGATCGAACCATTTTGTCCAATTATGTCATTTAGTTTTTCCATATAGTACTAGGGAAAAAAAATCATATTATTTTAAAATCGATATTTCTCAAAAACGTAACGAGCGATTTTCATATTTTGGATATTTTTCGAAACTATTAGTGCTCGTCTATAAACCCACATATAGGGCTAAGCCCCTGATCGAACCATTTTGTCCAATTACGTCATTTAGTTTTTCCATATAGTACTAGGGAAAAAAATTCATATTTTTTTAAAATCGATATTTCTCAAAAACGTAACGAGCGATTTTCATATTTTTCATCTTTTTGTAAACTATTAGTGCTCGTCTATAAACTCTCATATAGGGCTAAGCCTCTGATCGAACCATTTTGTCCAATTATGTCATTTAGTTTTTCCATATAGTACTAGGGAAAAAAATTCATATTTTTTTTCAAATCGATATTTCTCAAAAACGTAACGAGCGATTTTCATATTTTTCATCTTTTTGTAAACTATTAGTGCTCGTCTATAAGTCCTCGTATAGGGCTAAGCCCCTGATCGAACCATTTTGTCCAATTAAGTCATTTAGTTTTTCCATATAGTACTGAAAAAATTCATATTTTTTTAAAATCGATATTTCTCAAAAACAACGAGCGATTTTCATTTTTTTGATCTTTTTCGAAACTATTAGTGCTCGTCTATAAACTCTCATATAGTGCTAAGCCCCTGATCGAACCATTTTCTCCAATTATGTCATTTAGTTTTTCCATATAGTACTAGGGAAAAAAATTCATATTTTTTCAAATCGATATTTCTCAAAAACGTAACGAGCGATTTTCATAATTTTGATCTTTTTCGAAACTATTAGTGCTTGTCTATAAACCCTCGTATAGGGATATGCCCCTGATCGAACCATTTTGTCCAATTATATCATTTAGTTTTTCCATATAGTACTAGGGGAAACAATTCATATTTTTTTAAAATCGATATTTCTCAAAAACGTAACGAGCGATTTTCATATTTGTGATCTTTTTCTAAACTATTAGTGCTTGCCTATAAACCCTCGTATAGGGCTAAGCCCCTGATCGAACCATTTTGTCCAATTATTTAGTTTTTCCATATAGTACTAGGGGTAAAAATTCATATTTTTTTAAAATCGATGTATCTCAACAACCTAACGAGTGATTTTCATATTTTTCATCTTTTCGTAAACTATTAGTGCACGTCTATAAGCCCTCATATAGGGCTAAGCCCCTGATCGAACCATTTTGTCCAATTATGTCATTTAGTTTTTCGATATAGTACTAGGGAAAAAAATTCATATTTTTTAAAATCGATATTTCTCAAAAACGTAACGAGCGATTTCCATATTTTTCATCTTTTTGTACACTATTAGTGCTCGTCTATAAACCCTCATATAGGGCTAAGCCCCTGATCGAACCATTTTGTCCAATTATTTCATTTAGTTGTTCCGTATAGTACTAGGGAAAAAAAATCATATTTTTTTAAAATCGATATTTCTCAAAAACGTAACGAGCGATTTTCATATTTTGGATATTTTTCGAAACTATTAGTGCTCGTCTATAAACCCACATATACGGCTAAGCCCCTGATCAAACCATTTTGTCCAATTATGTCATTTAGTTTTTCCAAATAGTACTAGGGAAAAAAATTCATATATTTTTAAAATCGATATTTCGCAAAAACGTAACGAGCGATTTTCATATTTTTGATCTTTTTGAAACTATTAGTGCTCGTCTATTAACCCTCTTATAGGGCTACGCCCCTGATCTAACCGTTTTGTCCAATTATTTCATTTAGTTTTTCCATATAGTACTAGGGAAAAAAATTCATATTTTTTTAAAATCGATATATCTCAAAAAAGTAACGAAAGATTTTCATAGTTTTGATATTTTTCTAAACTATTAGTGCTTGTCTATAAACCCTCATATAGGGCTAAGCCCCTGATCGAACCGTTTTGTCCAATTATTTCATTTAGTTTTTCCATATAGTACTAGGGAAAAAAATTCATATTTTTTTAAAATCGATATTTCTCAAAAACGTAACGAGCGATTTTCATATTTTTCATCTTTTTGTAAACTATTAGTGCTCGTCTATAAACTCTCATATAGGGCTAAGCCTCTGATCGAACCATTTTGTCCAATTATGTCATTTAGTTTTTCCATATAGTACTAGGGAAAAAAATTCATATTTTTTTTCAAATCGATATTTCTCAAAAACGTAACGAGCGATTTTCATATTTTTTATCTTTTTCTAAACTTTTAGTGCTCGTCTATAAACCCTCATATAGGGCTAAGCCCCTGATCGAACCATTTTGTCCAATTATGTCATTTAGTTTTTCCATATAGTACTAGGGAAAAAATGCATATTTTTTTAAAATCGATATTTCTCAAAAACGTAGCGAGCGATTTTCATATTTTTGATCTTTTTCGAAACTATTAGTGCTCGTGTATAAACTCTCATAGAGGGCTAAGCCCCTGATCGAACCATTTTGTCCAATTATGTCATTTAGTTATTCCATATAGTACTAGGGAAAAAAGTTTTATATATTTATTTAAAATAGATTTTTCTCAAAAACGTAACGAGCGATTTTCATATTTTTGATCTTTTTCGAAACTATTAGTGCTCATCTATAAACCCTCATGTAGGGCTAAGCCCCTGATCGAACCATTTTGTCCAATTATGTCATTTAGTTTTTCCATATAGTACTAGGGAAAAAATGCATATTTTTTTAAAATCGATATTTCTCAAGAACGTAGCGAGCGATTTTCATATTTTTGATCTTTTTCGAAACTATTAGTGCTCGTCCATAAACTCTCACATAGGGATAAGCCCCTGATCGAACCATTCTGTCCAATTATGTCATTTAGTTTTTCCATATAGTACTAGGGAAAAAATTCATATTTTTTTAAAATCGATATTTCTCAAAAACGTAACGAGCGATTTTCATATTTTGTATCTTTGTAAACTATTAGTGCTCGTCTATAAGCCCTCATATAGGGCTAAGCCCCTGATCGAACCATTTTGTCCAATTATTTCATTTAGTTTTTCCATATAGTACTAAGGAGAAAATTCATATTTTTTTAAATCAATATTTCTCAAAAACGTAACGAGCGATTTTCATAGTTTTGATCTTTTTCGAAACTATTAGTGCTCGTCTATAAACTCTCATATAGGGCTAAGCCCCCTGATCGAACCATTTTGTCCAATTATGTCATTTAGTTTATCCATATAGTACTAGGGAAAAAAATCATTTTTTTTTTCGATATTTCCTACTTCGATCTTTTTGTAAAATTCAATTTATTTTTATTTTTTTTTTTATAATTTACTAGTCCTAATATACTAATGCCACTATATATCTAAACCCCTCAACTTATTTGTAAAACGTATTTAATTTTCGTAGTTATCTGCGTAAAAACATATAAACATGTTAGTTCAACATTCTCTATATAATGCATAACATTTTGTAGAACGTATTTAACTTTCGTAGTTATCTTCACAAAAATTTTGTTAATTTAACAGTCGCTGTTAAGTATTTAGCATTTTTGAAAAACGTAGTTATCTTTCGTCGCTAACTTCACACCCTTTATTTATAATAACTGCAATTGAGATGTTTTCGATTGATGCGGTGTTTGATATAAAGAGGTTTTCATGTGCGACAGATATATGAATTAACAGAGCTACTCCTCCTCCTCCTCTTGCATCTGTTCTGTCACTTCTATATAAATAATAATTTTTAAAATATGGTCTATGATTTTCTGAAACAAATGTTTCATTCAAAGGCGCTATTTTAATATTTTCTCGTTCAATTAGTATCTCAAATTGTTTTAATTTCGAAAAGTTTGAAATGCCATTAGCATTCAAGTGAAGCATTTTGAATTCTTTTAAATTAGTATAATCCATGGGCGTATTTCACCATTGACATTACAACTTTGATTTGTTTGTACTTTTGAAGGGCACCTATGCAAATTATCCATAGCTGTAGTGAAAATATCAAAAAGCTCATCGATGCTAAATAAATCGTTGATTGTTCTCAGCTGGTTAGCATATGTGGCTTTGCTGTTATTTATTGTGTTATTATTGATGTTATTATTACAATTTGTGTTATTTCTTAAATTAGGGAAATCTCCTACCTTTAATTGAAATGAGTGATTTTGCTGTTGTTCTGACTTAGAAGTTACTCTTGTTCTAGTTTCCAAATAGAGAGAACGTAACGGACAGTTGATGTCATTTGCAGAGTGATCAGTTCTCTCTTTTCTGTTTTTTTTTGCAATTAAAGCATCTAAAAACAGCTGGTCTTTTTTCGTTGTGTTTTCATTTGTTCTGAACAGATCATACACGCAGCACTTCGATGACAATGTTCACCACCATGGCCATACATTAAACAGTTCCAGCATTGAGTTGGTTTGTTCCTGGATCTCGATTTGTATTTTTTCCAAGAAATTATATTGGAAGTTGTTCTTACATTTTTTAAGACAGTTGGATTAAAATGTTTACAAAAAATTTAACTTTGTAAACTGCATTATTGTTCGAACTGAATTTGGTGACTATTTCAGTTACGGAAGAAGGGGATATGTTGTAGTTTTTTAGCTGTTTCTAGATGTCCTCAGAGTTTTTGCAGGGTAAACCGTGTAATAATGTTGTGTATAACCTATTTTCTTTGGAGCCATCTTACTCTCTTTAAGTATTTGCTTGAAGCATTCGTACATTTCTTTACTGGGAGCAAAAATTTTGGTACCAATTGAAGTACGTTTGAAAATACAATCTTTACCAAGCAGCTTTTGTATTTCTGTAAATGAGGCGTTAGCTTCTACAACAATAGGTGGAGGTTTGTGTTCCTTAACATCGTTAATATTTGATACGGAAGTTACGTCCATATCATTGAGGCCAGCAAGCAGGCTAAATCTGTTGCTTGAAGTTGACGCAATGTTCGGGTTAACAAAACCCGGAGGAAGTTTTGTCATCTTCTTGTTCGCAAGGAGCTTTCTTTTTGATGAAGATTTGGCCCCTCGGGCCATCGCTAAATTTTTATTCCTGTTTTAAGCTGGATTGTCCACCACGTGAGTTCAAATGAGATCAAGAATAGGCAATTGCAAAAGTAAAAATATACACTCGTTTCTAATTTTAAATAGTTGTACTCTAAGCGCTTTTATTATTTACACGACCGTTCCTAAAGAGAATTAGATTCGAACTGATTTACAAAGCTTAAATACTTCATCAACTACAATAAATTAATTCAAAAATAATTATGTTATAAATCGATCTAATGTGATTAAGATTATATTTTATTAAATTATATATTTTTTTATTTTTATTATTATTATTATTATATATTAATTTAATTATTACAAATAAATTAAAGAAAAATAATTTTTCAACATTTCTATAGAAAAAGTTATTTGTTTCCTGAGGTTAACATATTGTGGATATTACAGTATATGTGGGTATGTAATAGGAAAAAATTGAAATTAGTGCATATGCTAAATATTGAAAAACCGTTGTCTTGAGTTACAAAACATTTTTTTTGATAGATATCCCACTCGCATCCCACTAACAGCCATAAAGCTCTAAAAGGAAAAGACCTAAGCTTTCTTTTAAGCAAAAAAGAATTTTTTTTCTTTATTTTTTTTTGCATTTTTTTCTGAAAGACTGAAGAAATATAGCTACATATCTAAACTATTTGGGACACATTTTGCTAAGAACAATAGGTAAAAAGTTACATGGATATGAAAAAACACCTGTTTGGTCAAAATGTCAGGAAACGTCCCATATATAAAACTTCATTAAGGTTTAATTGATTTTTACCAAAATATTTCAATCTAAATTCTTTATAAATTGGACAAATTCCGATGAAATGAAACGTGTTTTCAGTAGCATCTAAATTGCAGATTGAGCAGATACCATTAGTGTTACTTTTGAAACATCTTGCATTGCTATTAAGCAATCCACCTCTGCCCTAATTAATAAACCAGTGATACGCGATGAAAAATGTGCAAGTAAAGTTGCAGAGTTGTAATTTGGTTGCGAATAAAGATCATGAAACTGAGAATTTGTTGCCGATACTATATTATCTTCTCGTTCTTTAGTTTTTAATAAGATTAATATTGATTTCCAATGTGTGCACAACGGACTAGAACCATCAGTAGTGAACTGAACAAAATCGCAGAGTGTGGACCATTCTTTTGTCCAATGAACATTTAATTCAATGACTTTTTTGCAAGAATTTTTGGGAGTCTATTTTGATTCATATTCAGAACTTTGTTTATATAAGAAAAGTGCAGTTTAAGTGTCGAAGTATACAATGAATCCAGGCCAATTTTCAAGTAGATCATGTAATTGGGTGCTGTTTCTGGTAGATATAACATCGTTTTTACAAAAAACTTTCTCCATATCATCATATTTCTGGTATCCCCAAATTTGTGCAGCATAAAACATAATGAATCTGGAAGCAGCATCGAATATTTTAAGTTTATTGTTTTTGGGATATACGCGGATTTTTTGAAACACGGTTTTTTTTGCAAAAAAAAAAAAAAAAAAATAAAAATTATTTTTCAACATAATCTTCTTTTAGCTCAATACACTTAGTCCAACGTCTCTCCAATTTTTATATCCCTTCCAAAAAATAGGATTTTTCGAGGTCCATAAAATAGGCATTTGCTTGATCAATAATTTCATCGTTGGAGCTAAATCTCTTTCCACCGAGCCATTTCTTTAGGTTTGGAAATAGGAAATAGTCAATGGGGGCTAAATCCGGAGAATATGGCGGATGAGGTACCAATTCGTAGCCCAATTCATGGAATTTTAACATTGAGACAGCACACTTGTGCACCCGTGCATTATCTTGATGAAAAAGAACTATTTTCTTGGCCATATGGGGTCGTTTTTTTTTAATCCTCGTTAAATCGGTCCAATATGTTGGCATAATATTCGCCGTTTATTGTTTTTCCCTTTTGAAGGTAATCGATGAGAATTATCCCGCGTGCATCCCAAAAAAAAACTGTTGCAGCTACCTTATTGGCCGACAAACTTACATTAGCCTTCTTCGGAGCCCGTTCACCCGGAGAAACTGCTGCTTGGTCTCCGGAGTATTGTAATGGATCCATGCTTCATCCACAGTTACAAAACGCCGAAAAAACTCATTCGAATTGCGGTTTAACAACTCCAAACAATCCTTTGAAGCTGTCACACGATTACGTTTGTGGTCAATTGAGAGCAAACGCGGCACCCATCTTGCAGACAGCTTTCTTAAACCCAACTGATCATTTAAAATCGAAACCACACTGCCATATGAAATGCCTATGGCATCAACAATCTCACGCACTTTTACTCTTCGATCGGCCAACACCATATCGTGGATTTTTCGACATTTTCGGGTATATTGACCTTAATTGGCCGTCCAGAACGTTCAGCGCCATTTGTATTTGTGTGACCACAACGAATGTCAGTAAACCACTTTTTTACCATTGAAATCGATTTATCAAGCTTTACCTTGGTTTGATTGACGGTTTTTTTTTCTCAAAAAATAACGTTTAATGAGCACTCGAAATTCACTTTTTTCATTTAAAAAAAAAAACCACGAGGTTGTATGTTTTGAACAGCTGTTAAACGCAAAGTAAATGACGGAACTTCCTCAAAATTTTACAGTAGTCTATTAACGGGTGGTACTTGATGGGAGCAGTGTTGCATTTCATATAACTACGAGGGAAGTTCGAAAAGTCACGGACTTATTGATCCGCCCTCGTATTTTGACCAGGTTGAATTAATTGCCAATTTGGATGCAGCTAGTTTGTTGTTTAAACGTTTTTTAAAAGATAAGTTATACGAGATGTCAACACCAAGATAAAGGGGTTTTCAACAGGGACGCTACAAAAGTAGAAAGACAGGGACAGCAGACGACGCCATATTTCTTGCCGTTCTTTTGACATTTCTCTTCAGTAAGGTTTGCCAATTCATGATGGAAAGATATACGGATATACGAGCCAACAACGAGTCGAAATTATTAAAATTTACTACCGAAATTCGGAATCAGTGACCTCAACGTTAAGAGTTCTACGTCCAATTTATGGTCGTCATAAGCGTCCTAGCAGATCAACAATTGAGCGTCTAGTGGAAAAATTTGAATCCACAGACACAGTACAAAATGTTCCCGTGCCAGTGAGACAAAGAAGTGCCGTGAAGAGAATATTGCTGCCGCTGAGGCTTCAGTTGAAGAAAGCCCAAATGTTTCTCACACGTCGTTCTCAAGCGTTGGGCATCTCTGTGACGTCGTTGTGGCAAATTTTGCGAAAAGATCTTGGCCTACATCCTTACAAGATCAAATTGACGCAAAAACTGAAGCCGCTTGACCACCAGAAGCGTATGTTCGTGAATTGGGCTTAGCAACAACTTAATGATTCGGATTTTCATCGAAAAATCATCTTCAGCGATGAGGCTCATTTCTGGCTGAATGGCTTCGTCAATAAACAAAATATGCGTTATTGGTCAGACAGCAATCCACACGTACTCCATGAATCATCATTGCATCCCGAAAAAATTACGGTTTGGTGCGGTTTAAAGGGTGTGAAGTTAAATATCGAAATAAATATCTGTTAAGAATTTTAACAGAGAATGTTAATGTTAACATTTTCTGTTAAGTACTTCACTTCAGCAAACGAAATTTTTTATTCAAGTAAAAAACCAATTATCTAAATATTTTGATAATTAAATTTAGACTACAAACATTATCTGACAAATAATAAATTTGTTTTGTTATTATTTTGTAACTTCATATAAAAAATAATGTATATTCGCATATAACAGCATATAATATTAAAGTAGCTAAAACGGTTATTTCTAGCCGACCTGAATGAGGGTTGTCATATATCAGGTGAAAGGCCCATGGGAGTAGAATCTAATGGCATACCGCCCATATTCAATTGTTTCTCAGGAAAAAAGTTACAAAGGATCAAAATAAAAAAAGCAGATTTTTCCCATAAGAATTATTTTCAAGGGGCCAAAACGGTTATTTCTAGCCGACCTGAATGAGGGTTGTCATATATCAGGTGAAAGCCCCATGGGAGTAGAATCTAATGGCATACCGCCCATATTCAATTGTTTCTCAGGAAAAAAGTTACAAAGGATCAAAATAAAAAAAGCAGATTTTTCCCATAAGAATTATTTTCAAGGGGCTAAAACGCTTATTTCTAGCCGACCTGAACGAGGGTTGTCATATATCAGGTGAAAGCCCCATGGTATTAGAATCTAATGGCATACCGCCCATGTTCAATTGTTCCTCAGGAAAAAAGATACAAATGATCAAGATAAAAAAAAAGCAGATTTTTCCCATAAGAATTATTTTCAAGGGGCCAAAACGGTTATTTCTAGCCGACCTGAATGAGGGTTGTCACATATCAGGGGAAAGCCCCATGGGAGTAGAATCTAGTGGCATACCGCCCATATTCAATTGTTTCTCAGGAAAAAAGTTACAAAGGATCAAAATAAAAAAAAGCAGACTTTTCCCATAAGAATTATTTTCAAGGGCCCAAAACGGCTATTTCTAGCCGACCTGAATGAGGGTTATCATATATCATGTGAAAGCCCCATGGGTGTAGAATCTAATGGCATACCGCCCATACTCAATTGTTTCTCAGGAAAAAAGTTACAAAGGATCAAAATAAAAAAAAGCTGATTTTTCCCATAAGAATTATTTTCAAGGGGCCAAAACGGTTATTTCTAGCCGACCTGAATGAGGGTTGTCATATATCAGGGGAAAGCCCCATGGGAGTAGAATCTAATGGCATACCGCCCATATTCAATTGTTTCTCAGGAAAAAAGTTACAAAGGATCAAAATAAAAATAAGCAGATTTTTCCCATAAGAATTATTTTCAAGGGCCCAAAACGGCTATTTCTAGCCGACCTGAATGAGGGTTGTCATATATCATGTGAAAGCCCCATGGGTGTAGAATCTAATGGCATACCGCCCATACTCAATTGTTTCTCAGGAAAAAAGTTACAAAGGATCAAAATAAAAAAGCAGATTTTTCCCATAAGAATTATTTTCAAGGGGCCAAAACGGTTATTTCTAGCCGACCTGAATGAGGGTTGTCATATATCAGGGGAAAGCCCCATGGGAGTAGAATCTAATGGCATACCGCCCATATTCAATTGTTTCTCAGGAAAAAAGTTACAAAGGATTAAAATAAAAAAAAGCAGATTTTTCCCATAAGAATTATTTTCAAGGGCCCAAAACGGCTATTTCTAGCCGACCTGAATGAGGGTTGTCATATATCACGTGAAAGCCCCATGGGTGTAGAATCTAATGGCATACCGCCCATACTCAATTGTTTCTCAGGAAAAAAGTTACAAAGGATCAAAATAAAAAAAAGCAGATCTTTCCCATAAGAATTATATTCAAGGGGCCAAAACGGTTATTTCTAGCCGACCTGAATGAGGGTTGTCATATATCAGGTGAAAGCCCCATGGGTGTAGAATCTAATGGCATACCGCCCATACTCAATTGTTTCTCAGGAAAAAAGTTACAAAGGATCAAAATAAAAAAGCAGATTTTTCCCATAAGAATTATTTTCAAGGGGCCAAAACGGTTATTTCTAGCCGACCTGAATGAGGGTTGTCATATATCAGGGGAAAGCCCCATGGGAGTAGAATCTAATGGCATACCGCCCATATTCAATTGTTTCTCAGGAAAAAAGTTACAAAGGATTAAAATAAAAAAAAGCAGATTTTTCCCATAAGAATTATTTTCAAGGGCCCAAAACGGCTATTTCTAGCCGACCTGAATGAGGGTTGTCATATATCACGTGAAAGCCCCATGGGTGTAGAATCTAATGGCATACCGCCCATACTCAATTGTTTCTCAGGAAAAAAGTTACAAAGGATCAAAATAAAAAAAAGCAGATCTTTCCCATAAGAATTATATTCAAGGGGCCAAAACGGTTATTTCTAGCCGACCTGAATGAGGGTTGTCATATATCAGGTGAAAGCCCCATGGGAGTAGATTACAATGGCATACCGGCCTTATTCAATTGTTTCTCAGGAAAAAAGTTACAAAGGATCAAAATAAAAAAAGCAGATTTTTCCCATAAGAATTATTTTTAAGCGGCCAAAGCGTTTATTTCTAGCCGACCTGAATGAGGGTTGTCAAGGGGCCAGAACGTGAATTCAATGGGTGTTTTCATATATCGGGTGAAGCATAATCATTTTTTTTTTTGCTAATTTTTCATTTGTTGGAGTACTAATTGTGCGATTTATTTTAGATTATGTATAATAATCAATAATAGAAGTGGTATACTAACAGGTTTTTAATAATGCTAAGTGTTATATGTTATAAGCCTAAAAATATGCAATCTATCGAACATAATGTAGAAAATTTAAAGCAAAACGAAAATGGCAACATTGTTAAAAATTCTAACAGTTTGGCTCATTGTTAAGAAGTTTAATTTGGTGAAATCCCTAAAAATTTATAATCGAAAAGCAACTGACACTATCTACATACCATATTATGCACGCGTGCAATTAGTAATATGTAGTATCAAGGTTGTTTAAAAATAAAAATAATATATGACAACCCTCATTCAGGTCGGCTAGAAATAACCGTTTTGGCCCCTTGAAAATAATTCTTATGGGAAAAATCTGATTTTTTTATTTTGATCCTTTGTAACTTTTTTCCTGAGAAACAATTGAATATGGGCGGTATGCCATTAGATTCTACTCCCAAGGGGCTTTCACCTGATATATGACAACCCTCATTCAGGTCGGCTAGAAATAACTGTTTTGGCCCCTTGAAAATAATTCTTATGGGAAAAATCTGCTTTTTTTTATTTTGATCCTTTGTAACTTTTTTCCTGAGAAACAATTGAATATGGGCGGTATGCCATTAGATTCTAATCCCATGGGGCTTTCACCTGATATATGACAACCCTCATTCAGGTCGGCTAGAAATAACCGTTTTGGCCCCTTGAAAATAATTCTTTTGGGAAAAATCTGCTTTTTTTTTATTTTGATCCTTTGTAACTTTTTTCCTGAGAAACAACTGAATATGGGCGGTATGCCATTAGATTCTACTCCCATGGGGCTTTCACATGATATATGACAACCCTCATTCAGGTCGGCCAGAAATAACCGTTTTGGCCCCTTGAAAATAATTCTTATGGGAAAAATCTGCTTTTTTTATTTTGATCCTTTGTAACTTTTTTCCTGAGAAACAATTGAATATGGGCGGTATGCCTTTAGATTCTACTCCCATGGGGCTTTCACCTGAGATATGACAACCCTCATTCAGGTCGGCTAGAAATAACCGTTTTGGCCCCTTGAAAATAATTCTTATGGGAAAAATCTGTTTTTTTTTATTTTGATCCTTTGTAACTTTTTTCCTGAGAAACAATTGATATGGGCGGTATGCCATTAGATTCTACTCCCATGGGGCTTTCACCTGATATATGACAACCCTCATTCAGGTCGGCTAGAAATAACCGTTTTGGCCCCTTGAAAATAATTCTTATGGGAAAAATCAGCTTTTTTTATTTTGATCCTTGGTAACTTTTTTCCTGAGAAACAATTGAATACAGGCGGTATGCCATTAGATTCTACTCCCATGGGGCTTTCACCTGATATATGACAACCCTCATTCAGGTCGGCTAGAAATAACCGTTTTGGCCCCTTGAAAATAATTCTTATGGGAAAAATCTGCTTTTTTTTATTTTGATCCTTTGTAACTTTTTTCCTGAGAAACAATTGAATATGGGCGGTATGCCATTAGGTTCTAATCCCATGGGGCTTCCACCTGATATATGACAACCCTCATTCAGGTCGGCTGGAAATAACCGTTTTGGCCCCTTGAAAATCATTCTTATGGGAAAAATCTGCTTTTTTTATTTTGATCCTTTGTAACTTTTTTCCTGAGAAACAACTGAATATGGGCGGTATGCCATTAGATTTTACTCCCATGGGGCTTTCACCTGATACATGACAACCCTCATTCAGGTCGGCTAGAAATAACCGTTTTAGCCCCTTGAAAATAATTCTTATGGGAAAAATCTGCTTTTTTTTATTTTGATCCTTTGTAACTTTTTTCCTGAGAAACGACTGAATATGGGCGGTTTGCCATTAGATTCTACTCCCATGGGGCTTTCACCTGATATATGACAACCCTCATTCAGGTCGGCTAGAAATAACCGTTTTAGCCCGTTGAAAATAATTCTTATGGGAAAAATCTGCTTTTTTTTATTTTGATCCTTTGTAACTTTTTTCCTGAGAAACAATTGAATATGGGCGGTATGGCATTAGATTCTACTCCCATGGGCCTTTCACCTGATATATGACAACCCTCATTCAGGTCGGCTAGAAATAACCGTTTTGGCTACTTTAATATTATATGCTGTTATATGCGAATATACATTATTTTTTATATGAAGTTACAAAATAATAACAAAACAAATTTATTATTTGTCAGATACATGTTTATTGTCTAAATTTAATTATTAAAATATTTAGATAATTGGTTTTTTACTTGAATAAAAAATTTCGTTTGCTGAAGTGAAGTACTTAACCCTTTCAGACCCATCACGAAAATATGCTCTAATTTTCACAAAAGTAAATATTTCAAATTTTTCTTTTTACAGACGTTTAAAATTTAATTTTTAAAATTTTTTCACAATCATGACTTTTTGAATAAGGACCTAACACGTTTGTGTATTTTGGACATTTATATGTAAAATAATTATTATTTTTCGAAAACGACCAAGCACAATTATGTACTTTGGTCGTTTAGTGGTAAAGTAAATTTCATATTTTCATAAAAAGGATTCATTGTATTTCAATTTTATTCAACTTAAAAATCAAAAATAAATTAGTTTAATAACAAAACAAAAACCAAATAAATAAATTATACACTAAAAAATGTAGCGTATAAATTGGTATAAAAGAAAAAGAAATTCAATAAAACTTAAAAATATAATTATTTAACGAGATATGTTTTATAAACTTAAGACTAAAATATAGGAACTTTATGATTCATTGAAAACTGAAATTAACGTTTGATATGATATTCCTTAAAACAGTCCTTGCCTTTCGCAACACACAAACTTAGTTTGCACTTTTGACATATTGCCCTTGTTCTGCTTTCACAGAAAGTGTTCCGATATCTTTTTGCGGTTCCATCTACAAATTGGGGCCAATGGTCATAACGATCGTATCTGATGTCATCTGGAGCATTGTGAGGACGGAATTTTGTTCCGTGAATCTCATGAGGTAACTCAAAAGGTTCAGCTATTTCTGGAGGAGCTTCTTTGTACTTAGCTAGCACTTCTCCTATTTCTAATTTGAAAGTGAGGAATGTTTTTATGTTTTTTTTCGGAACACCAACTATTTTTGCATCATTTCTGTATTCCATCCAGCTGTTGTATATCGCCATGTCAAGATAATGAAAAAAAACTTTGACTGGCCATTTCTTAGTCTTCATGCTGATGCGGTAGTATTCCATCATTTGATCTGCTGTATCCACGCCTCCCATTTTTGAATTGTACAATTGAATTACCGCAGGTATTGGGACTGGCAAAGGACGTTTTTTTGCTTTTATCCAACGTTCTACTTCGCCAACCGGGTCCTTTCCACATGCAGTTGAAGCAAACGTTACACACTTTGTGTCACACCACTTTACAACAGCAACTTTGTCGTCTTTAACGAATTGAGTCATACTATCACGTTCCATTTGCTTGTCTGACGAAAAGTTAACTCTTTTTCGTAACCGATTTCCCATAATACCACTTGCTTTAAAACCATTCTCTTCAAGTTTTACCATTAGAGGTATTGTTGTGAAAAATCGATCAAAATAAAGAAAACTGCCTTTGGGTAGGAACTTGGTTAATCTCAACACAATTGATGGTCCATGACCCAGTCCACTATCAGGAAATGTAACAGCCCCTTGAACCATTTCGAAGTCAACGATTAATCCTTCGGAAGTAGCACAAACAAGATTTTTCAAATCCACCGGTCGTGGCTTTGATCTTATGACTTGTCTTGCTGGACATCTGCCAGTAAATGGGACCATTTGCTCATCAATTGAATAGGATGTAACATCGGTAATCGGATGTAACATGTAATTGATTGCAATGATTCCTTACTAAATCAATTACTGGTTGAACTCTCCAAAGCTTGTTCGTTGCATTGGGCATTTGATTATCAACAAAGTGAATCATATTTCTCAGCCTAAAAAATTTGTTTCTCGACATTGCGCTAGATATAAGCTCATTCCTAAAGTCGTTTGACCAGTACATATATACCTGTGGATAATATAGGCAACCCATGATTATGGCGCAGCCGTAAAAATTCTTAATATCGGCTTTTGTGAGATTCATCTCTTCCCCGGTAGTTGCTAGAGCATATATTTTTGTATATTGTACAGTTTCTTCATAGTGGCTTTCCACAAAATATCTTGAAAAATACTCGTAAGGCGATCGTAGTTGAACAACATTTTGACAGCTATATACCGTTGGAATAGTATGAACTGGAAACTCCTTTTGTTTCCATATGTCTGCTCGTGCCTTATTTAAAGTGGTATTTATATTTTAAACAGCAACTGGTTCTAAAAAAAATTTAAATTGATGTTCAAATACATGTAAACACAGTTGCATAAGAAGCGTTTACCTCCTTCAGATCCGCCTATGAATGTTTTTGACGCAGATGGAATGCTTAACACAGGTACATCATCAGCAATATTAGCAAGATTTCCTAAGAGCAATAATAAATAATATCAGATACGAAATATTACAAGAAATAAGTGGTTACCATCTTCAACTTCGTCCTCGGATGAGCTATCATTGCTATGTGCACTGTTAAGAAGAGAATAACTTGGTTTCCAAGCAGTATCGCGGTACTCATCATCAGAGGAAAAATCATCTTCTGAATTTTCGAGAATATTCAGGACTCTTTGCAGGTCTGCATCCGTGGATAAGTTAAATTTCTTACCTATAAAATTTAGATAACACAATTGTGAGTTTGCAAAGAAATGTCAATTTGTGACCGTGGTACACGATTGTGTTATCTGAGTTTTATCTCCATTTAACTATTGATAAAACTTTATATTTTAATTAAATCACTTTCGAACACTATTTTATAAACTATTGGCTACTCAAAATCACTCTCATCAAAAACAAAACACTTTTGCTCTATCTTGTTTTTTACTTACCACGCGACATACTTCTTCTCACTTTGAATGCACTGAGGAAACTGGTTTTTATTCTTTTTTTCAAAAATTTTGCACTTGTTCTCTTTTTTTATAATTGAAAAAGAACCTAACACAGCTACTGCGTTTGGAAGTTTATTCAAAAAATAAAAAATTTGCTTCCCAGAATTTTTTCAATCCACATCGCACAATTGTGTATCCTGGGTCCGAAAGGGTTAATAGAAAATGTTAACATTAACATTCTCTGTTAAAATTCTTAACAGATATTTATTTCGATATTTAACTTCACACCCTTTGCGGTTTATGGGCCGGCGGAATCAATGGGCCGTACTTCTTCCGTGATGATCAAGACCGGCACGTTACTGTGAATGGGAATCGCTACCGTTCAATGATAACCGAACATTTTTTGCCCCAATTGGATGATATGGACTTGGAGGACATGTGGTTCCAACAGGACGGCGCCACAAGCCAGACAGCGAATGTCACAATCAATTTATTGGAAACCAAGTTTGTAGAACGAAATGGTCCAGTCGATTGGCCGCCTCGGTCGTGCGATTTGACGCCGTTGGACTATTTCCTGTGGGGCTACGTCCAGTCTATGGTCTAAAAGAATGGTCTAAAGAATTTCATTGATATCCAAAACCGTTTTTGTTTTATTTAAAAAAACTTTTGTAGCGCTCTTATTGAAAAACCCTTTACTTGTAGCAATTAACAATTTCAATAGCTTCTCTCCCAAAGTGCCAATTCAAGTTTCCAGAAATTATTGTGCCTGAACGAAATACCATGATTTTAGATTTGCTAAGATTAGCATTTAAGCACCAAGTAGAACAATAACTATACAGAACATCAATCATGGTTTGCAGTTAAGCTGGGGATTCTGACAAAATAACAATATCATCCGCATAAAGAAGAATTTTTACATTTATATCTGAGATTTTTACACCACAAGGCAGCTCATCGGCCAAATCGTTAACGTACAACGAAAACAGAATTGGGCTCAACATACAGCACTGTTTTACGCCAATTTCAACAGGAAAAGGATCAGAGAAAGAGTCGACGTCCCAGATTCGGCTTTCATTATTGCCATAAGCACATTGCAAAATTCTTATCATATTTGACGATAGCCCAAGGCAGGAAAGCTTATTATACAAACAATTTTTGGGAGTTGTGTCAAAAGCGCACGAGAAATCCACGGAGAAAACATATGTATTTTTACCATAAGTTTTGTTTAAACTTACAATATTTACTAAATTGAAAATATTGTCTACAGTTGAATAATACTTCCTAAAACCGGCTTGGTATTCATTCAATGTATTATTGTTGCTTATCCATTCTGTTAAAAATTATTATTCCAGCGTAACGTCTAAACATGCAGTCCTTAAATTCATACATAAGGGCATATGATCTGAGTAGGGTTTGGATGCAATCGTGAAATCATCTACATATTTTAAAAAGCTATGTGAACAAATACCATAATCAATGACAGAATTACCCATGCCACCATAAAAACTGTATTCATCTTGTGCATCATTTTTAGTTCTACCATTAAGCACTATGCCACCAACGTTTTCAATCAAATTCATTAGTCTTCTACCTTGGACATTCAATGCTTTGTCCTTTCACGTATATGTGGCAAAACTTGCAAAAACTTTTCATCTAGAACTTGCTCTTCTTGAATTCTAGCATTTAAATCACCAATTATGCAGTAGTTTGTGCGGCTAATATCTTCCAAAAAATTTTCGAACTTGTCCATGTCACATTTCCAGTTAGTGCAGTTCAAATATCTTGGCATAAAATAAAACAAATTTTCTTCTAGTTTTGCAGATAATACATTATTAAAAAGGTTTACAAATGTAAACGCGTAAGTTTTCTGAAGTTTCTTTCTGAAGCCGTATAAACAACCACCACATGCTCGTCCAGCTTTATTATATTTATTTGCTGCTGTCCAATTTAAAGTGTAGTTTTTAAAATACAATGTAAAACGATGTTGGTTTTCAACAGTAACATGAGTTTCAAACAGGAAAAAAATACCGAATTTGTTTATATAAGTTACAAAGTTTCCAAAATTAATTGATTTCGCAAGAATCGCTACGTTATAGGAAACTAAACGGCATATATTAAATTGTTATTGTGTAGAGTTATTTTGATTTGTGTATAAATAATTTTAGTTTACATAGGTAGGTAAATTCATTTGTAATATTTTTATTCTGTTTTTGTAATATTTATTAAAAGGATTTGCTAACAGGACTATTAATTGAATTTACTTAATTCACTTTAGGTTATAGAACAGAGATTTTAAACTCTTGAATTCACGGTGAAAGATTTGATTGCAATTAAGTACGCTAATATACCCTCACCAGTGAAAATTATTATTATCTTGCGGTATCAATTGGGGTGTATAACAAATAGCGTTTGTCTACCATATAAATAGTTGGTTACAACATTCGGGCTTACTAAGTAATGGAAACTTGAGTAATAAAATCGAGAAAATTTAGGCAAGGAATTCTGTACCTTTTGATCCCTTTATGGAAAAGGTTATTAACCAATGATTCCAAGATTTTATCTAGGAGGATAGCATTGGATTAATCAGTGAAAAAGTAGAAAATTAATCAATGAGAATCCTTAATTCATACCAAAAAATCTAAATTAGTAAAACTTGCAAATCTTTTAATAATTAACTAGAAATTTGTTTAATCAAATACTTTAATAAATGAATGTAACATCCTTTTGCTTGATTTGATCACTCAAGTAGCCGAAAAGGTAATTCAAAAATATATAAAACATTAAATTTAATTCAATTATTTAGATGTCAAACAAATCGGCTGAAACACATGCCTTATAAATTAAAGTTAACACTTTTTGAAGGGTTTGAACAAAAGGACAAAAAATTGGGAATTACGACCCTTTGACATTCACTGACATTTACCTTCTTGTTCGCCATATTTGGTGGCATGTCTTTCACAATGAAAGTGAGACATGTCTTATGCATGGTTTTCACTATGTCATATAAGCTGACCACAAACAATTGCCTCAACTGACATCTCGTAATTTTCTATTCATTACGTATTCATTACATCTTATAAACGAACAAAAAATCCGGCTGTAAAACACAAACAAATTGCCAACATGCTGGCAATTTCATTTCAGATGTCAAATGTTGCCAGGGGTTGTAAATGACAAGACATTAAAACCCGTTTTCATACAACTGACAATAATTGACAACAATTGCCATTGAAAATGACATAATGAAAACCAGGCATTAACTTATATAAATGAATATGACACTTACCAACATACCGGAAGCTGATGAAGGCCTTTATCATATTTTTGATCTTTTTATAAGCTAGTAGTCCTAATCTATAAACTCTCATATAATTTTGTCATTTATTTTTCTCAAGAAAAAAATTTCGTATGTTTTTTTAAAACGATATTTCTTAAAATCGTTACTAACGATATTCATATTTTTGATCTTTTTGTAAACTAGTAGCCCTACTCTACAGTCTCATATATGACTAAGCCCCTCCTCGAACCAGTACGTCCCATTTTGTCATTTAGTTTTCTCAAGAAAAAACTTTCATATTTTTTTTAAACGATATTTCTTAAAACGTTTTTTTAAACGATATTTCTTAAAATCGTTACTAACGATTTTCATATTTTTGATCTCTTTGTAAACTAGTAGTCCTAATCTACAAACTCTCATATAGGACTAAGCCCCTCCTCGAACCATTTCGTCCAATTTTGTTATTTAGTTTTCTCATATAGTAGTTGAAAAAATTTCATGTTTTTTTAAAACGATATTTCTTAAAGACGTTACCAACGATTTTCATATTTTTGATCTTTTTGTAAACTACTAGCCTAATCGGATGTGAGAAATGTATCGTAATACATAAAAGGACAATGAAAATTATTGAAAGTCCCAGTGTTTGTATTAACAACCAACAAATTGAAAAGGTAATAAAGTAAAAAATCTTGGTATCATATTTAATAACACTTTCACCTGGTCAGATCACGTAATAGCTGCCTGTGGCAAAACATACAGGATGCTCAGAACACTTTGGCCTACGCAATATTACACACCAATAAAAATAAGGTTACTGCTTGCTGAAACGTATCTGATACCTACTCTTACCTACGAATGTGAGATTTTTGCAAGTTGTGATGGCAGTAGCAAATCAAAATTAAACGTTACTTAGAACAACATTGCAAGATACGTTTATTTATGGTCTCAGTAATTATAGAATTAATGTAGATTACATCAATATAAGTCCTTACTCTAACAGAGTATTTGGTGTGTTGTTCGAAGACCTGCTAAAAATAAGAACTTTTATATTTCTTCATAAAATTATAACAACCCGAAAGCCATGTCATCTTTTTAATCGTTTGGGATTTAGTCAACTCGGAAGAAATAGAAATTTAGTTCAGCTTAGTCATCGTACATTGATATCCGAATGGCAATTTTTATATCTGCAATACGTCTTTGGAATATTATTCCTCCAACAATTAAGCCAGCAAGCAACGCGTTTGAATTAAAAAAAAAATATTTGAATTTTATTCATAGATAACTTTTTTCAATAGAATATGTTTTATTATTTAACTAGCTGTTTTTACCCGGTCTTGCCTGGGATTTAAAGGCCTTTGACTTGAAAAATGGTTCACTATGCTTACCAGGGGCTGACTACTTAGTCCCCAATGAACAAATTCCGCCAAAAAATCAACTCTCTCCCCAAAAATTTGTATGGGATGGGGAATTTATTCATGATGAAAATGTTGTTTACGTTTTTTGGGGAGTAAATTTATTTTTTATTTCAATCTAAAATTTTTTGATTTTTTATAAGACGCTACAGCAAAAATGCTTCAAATATAAGCTGCCAAACAGTAAAATTTTTTTTTTTTTGTTTTTGAAGTTTTTTTATTTTGTAAACATCAAATATAACGGAATCGCTTGCAAATTAAAGGAATCAGAACTTTTAAAAATTAAATTACTGCATTCAATAAGTTTCAAAACTAGTAAATGAATGCGACGTTAAAAATAGTGCTGTTTATAGTATATGTATAGTAATTATTGCACATACGCAGATAAAATTTATCATAAGACTTTTCACTGAGCTGTGTTCCGCGAGTGAGTCGCGTCCGCGAGTTTGGCAGCTACACCCGTGCTGCCGCGCAGTTGTCGTCAACTTATTTTAATCGCCAAAATATACTTTTCACATCATTGCGATATTTTTGCTAAGCTGTGTTCCGCGAACGCGTCGCGTCGCGTCCGCGCACCTAAATGATTCTATTGAAATGAATATAGATTTTAAATACGTTTATTGCAGGACAGATATTGAGAGCTGTATGGGGAATTCGTTCATTTATTTTGGGGAATTTTTTTTTTTTTAAAAAATTTTGGGAATTTGTTCATCATGAAGTTATTCCCCAATTTTTGGGGGAATAAGTTAATTATTTTGCGGAATTTGTTCATTGGGGACTAAGTACTCAGCGCCTGCTTGCCATTACAACTACCTATGTTTATGCATGGATTATTTTGAGTGTATGATGTGTAAAAGTTACGAATTTTAGTTATTTTAGATCTTTGGGATATACAACATTTCTGGTTTTTCATTCTGGTACATTTAGGAAATTGTGCTGGCTCCGAACCAGGCGACATATAATTGTCTATGAGAAAAACAGGAAGATTCTAAGTTTATACCTGCTACCATAAGAGATTGTCCTCTTATGTACATTATGTTAGGAAAAACTTTTTGTACCATCTCTTGCAATGAAGGAACCAACTTACAAAAGTTTTCTGGTAGGGATATTAGAGTCGTTTCAGGAGTTTCACATTCCCAAAGTCAGCTTGTCTTATCCGTTGGGCCTCAAGACATTGTTGTCGCGTTTCAGGAGTTTCATATTCCCTGGAGTCAGCTTATCTTATCCATTGGGCCTGAAGACGTTATTGAGTTGTTTCAGAAGTTTCACATTCCCTCGACTCAGTTTGTCTTAGCCGCTGGATTTCTAGACGCACTTGAGTAGATACAGGCATTTCTGCTACTTTTAACAAAGCTTGTCTTGATCTTTGGTCTTCAAGACGTTATTGGGTTTATTCAGGTGTTTCCGCATTTCTCGACTCAGATTGTCTAACTCATTGAGACTCGATACGAATTTGGGTCTGATCGGGTTCTCTAAGAGTTCTGCTTAATCTAATCTTTTTGCATTTGAGGTAGTACGGCCTATATGCTATACCTTCATGTGCAAGTCACAATGCTAAATAGTTCTTTTTCCACCTTTACAACTCATTTATATAGTAAAAAAGATGAAATGGAAATTTTGTAATAGGTTGCTTTCCAGTATAGCCAAAAGGCGAAATGAAAATAAATGTAATATTTTGTTTTCCAATGTACTTAAAAAGGCGAGTTGGAAATATTTTAACGCATTAACCTCATCGGAGTAATCCTACAATGGTAGTCAACCTGTATCTGTTCACTCATAAAATAAATCTGCACTAATTTTGGGATGTTATAACTCATATAATAAAAAAGGTAAAATGGGAATATTTGTAATAGGTTGATTTGCAATATTTATTTTATAGTGGTGTAAACTCAAGAGTAGTAAGTACAGAGATTTATGCAAAAGTTTTATACAAAGTTTTAGGGAAGTCCATTAAAAAATTAAAATATGTTAACAAGCACTAAAAGCGTATATAGAAAATTAAAAAAAGTGGGCGTGCCCGATAAAAATATATGACGACCTTGCCTGGGATATGAGAATAATGTGCTGTAAATTCGAGCTAAAAGCGTAAAAATTTTTAAAAAGTGTGGGCGTAAAAATAGGCGTGGCCGGTAAGAGCCATATGGCGACCTTCTCTGAGGTATAGAGATCGTGTGTACCAAATTTCAGAGGAATCGGTTAACAAATAAAAATTTGTATAGCGAACAAATATACCAAAAAAACAGAAAATGAATTGTATATAAAAAGTGGGCGTAAAAGTAGGCGTAGCTGAGAAGCATATGGTGACCTTACCTGGAGTACAGAGATCGTGTGTACCAAATTTCAGAGAAATCGGTTAACAAATAAAAATTTGTATAGCGAACAAATATACCATAAAACAGAAAATGAATTGTATATCAAAATGGGCGTAAAAGTAGGCGTGGTCGATAAGAAGCATATGGTGACTTTTCCTGGGATACCGAGAGCGTGTGCACCAAATTTCAGAGAAATCCATTGACAAATAAAATTTGTATAGCGGTCAAACAAACAAACAGAAAATGAATTTTATATATATAGATGAACTAGCTGTCTTTACCCGGTCTTCCCGGGATCCAAAGGCCTTTGACTTGAAAATTGGTTCACTTTGCTTACCAGGCGCTGAGTACTTAGTCCCCAATGAACAAATTCCTAAAAAATGAACTTTCTCCCCAAAAATTTGTATGGGATTGGTGAGTAAAATAATTTTTTATTTCAACCAAAAATATTTGATTTTTTAATTTAGAAGTTTTGTTCTAAGACGCTACAGAAAAAATGCTTCAAAAATGAGCTGCGAAACCGCCTTAAGTTTTTTTGAAGTTTATTTATTTTGCAAACATCAAATATAACGGAATCGTTTGAAATTAAAGGAATCAGAATTTTTAAAAATTGAATTACCTCATTCAATGTGTGACCATCATTGAGCAGAGACATCAAATTTATAGAAGTTTCAAAAATGGAAAATGGATGCGACGTTTAAAATTGTGCTGCAATGTTGCTTTAATCAACTGTTTATAGCATATGTGTGGCCTATTTGGATCAACAGGTAATTATTGCACATACGTAGATCAAATTTATCATAAGACTTTTCACTAAGCTGTGTTCCGCGAGTGCGTTTGGCAGCCACACCCGTGCAGTTGTCAACTTATTTTAATCGCCAAAATATATTTTTCAGATTATTCTGATATTTTAGCTGAGCTGTGTTCCGCGAGCGCGTCGCATCCGCGTTCGCGCGCCGCTTCCGCGCGTTTGGCAGCTACACCCGTGCTGTTGCGCAGTTATCGTCATTTTATTTTAATCGCCAAAATATATTTTTCAGATCATTCTCATATTTTAGCTGAGCTGTGTTCAGTGAGCACGTACGCGTTCGCGCGCCGTTTCCGCGCGTTTGGGAGATACACCTGTGCTGCCGCGCAGTTGTTTTCAACTTATTTAAATTACCGATATTTTAGCTGAGCTGTGTTCCGCGATCGCGTCGCGTCCGCTTCCGCGCACCGAAATGATGCTGTTGAAAAGAATACAGATTTAAAATGCGTTTATTGCAGGACAGATATTAAGAGCAGTATGCAAATTTTCACTTAAATAAATATTTAACAAAATACATTAAATAAAAATATGTAAAAAATTAAGAGCGAATTTGGGGAGTAAGTTCATTTTTTTATTTCGTTTAAAAAAAATGGGGAATTTGTTTATTTCTTTTGGTGACCTTTTTTAAATTTAGGGAATTTGTTAATTGTGAAGTTATTCCCGTGTGTACCAAATTTCAGAGAAATCCGTTGAAAAATACAAATTGGTATAGCGAACAAATGTACCAAAAACAGCAAATGAGTTTTATAAAAAAGTGGGCGTAAAGGTAGGCGTGGCAATAAGTGTATATAAACCGACCTTCGCTGGAGTACACAGATCACGTTTACCAAATTTCAGAGGAAGGCGTTGAAAAATAAAAGTTCGTATAGCAGTAAAACAAAGAAACAAATAAAAGAAAAAAAAAATAATTTTATATATATAGAAGTAGGCGCAAAATTAGGCGTGGCCGATAAGAAGCATATGGCGACAATTCCCGAAGTACAGAGATCGTGCGTACCAATTTTTAGAGAAATCCGTTGAAAAATAAAAATTTTTATAGCAAACAAGTATAAAAAAAAACAGAAAATTAATTTTGTATAAAAAGTGGGCGTAAAAGTAGGCGTGGCAGCATGAATCATATGGTGACCTTGCTTGGAGTACAGTATAGTGATTTTATTCTTCCTATTAGTTTAAATTTTAAAGAAAACTCCAGCTAATTTAAGCTAGTTGTTGTTCTGATCACAAAACCAGAACTTGTTTTATTTTCTAAAAATCTCGCTTATAAATACCCTATGAGAAGTTCTAGACTTCTACTCTATGAGTGACTTTCTAAAGTACACTCAATATCTTATAATTCTAAGAGCGATTTTCTAAAATACGCTCGATAATATTAAATGTAACCAATGCATTTTGTGGTAGGGCGGAGCTTCTCTCCATTTCAGTTTTCATTTATGGAGTTTCATAATCCACTTCAAATCATTCAAATATTGTCCAAATAGAAACTGCATGTATAGCAATTACATTTACTCAAAACAAAATTAAAAATAAATATTAATGGGTCAGTAGTATCAATTGCATTAGTCAATAGTACTGGTTGTTTACCCCACAAACTATATGTGTAATAATTATGTTTACTAGAATAGAAAAAGTGGAAAGAAACTCAACCGCAAAACAAAGCATTGTCTTAAGCATGTTGTCAATGTTTACATTATATCACACGCTATAGCATGCATACATCACACCCCTACCCTTAAGAAAATCATATAATTGTTCTTTAGTACACTTGTATGATTTTCAAGTACGTTGTAGTGTGAAGTGCATTCTTATATTGGTAGCAAAAACATTCAATGTTCATTTGTAATGTGATACATTTGTATAATTGTTCTAAAAAATAAAAATAAAATTCGTTTACTTTGTAATTTGATTTTTCACTTATAGTATTTTATAGTATTTTAGGTGTGAGAAAAAAATATTGTGACGTATTTATAGTACATTTTATGATATAATTATATGTATGCATTTTTTTTTTTTTGTATATTTATATTTATATATTTTTTTTTTTTTTTTTTTTTTTTTTTATATCTTGCTATGAATGGATTTGTCTGATTATTAATTTTAATGACATAATTCTGATTATTAATTTTAATGATTTTCTCTTTTGTTTATGTTATACTTGTTAAAAAAATGTGTTTACATATATAAAAAAAAATTTGGTGTTTTATTTACAATTTCTTATTGTATTTCTTTAGTAAATTCTTATGTACAATTTTTGTTTTATTGTTAGTTTTAATGGTCACATTCAAATCTTCAATACTAATGACCTCGTACGGTCCTTGGTATGGTGACTCATTCTTTTTTCTATTTGTTATTTTGACTAAAACTAAATCTCCTATTTTTAATTCTATACTATTAAAATTTTTATATGAATCTAATTTTCTTTTTAACTTTACTTCTTCTGTCATTCTTTTTGCATTTTGTAATGAATATTTTAGTCTAGTTTTTAATTCGTTAAGGTAATTCTCAAAATCATATACTTTATTGTTGTCTTGAATTATATCATCTCCAGGTAAACTGGGTAATTTACCAAAAATCAATTCAAATGGTGAATAGTCAGTGTCAATATGTGGAGTAGTATTATACGCGAAGGTATAATATGGAATCCAAGCACACCAATTATCATCTTCAACGAAGGATAAGAAATATTCATTTAATACCCTATGATTTCGTTCAACCGTCCCTAGAGTTTCATGATGATAAGGTGTGGAGAATTTTTGCTCCACTTTCAACAATTCACATATTCCTTTTAATAGTTTGTTCGTAAATTCGGTACCATTATCTGATTTTAATGTTTTAAATGTTCCATATTTTAATATTACGTTTTCAACTAGCGCTTTCGCTATTGATTTAGCTTCCTTTGTCTCTAATGGACAAGCTGTTACATATTTGGTGAGCTCGCATTGCATCGTAAGTATGTACCTATATCCTTCCGATGGTCTTAATGGACCCACTGTATCTATTACAATTGTCTCAAAACTTTTACTTGGTGTGTCAGTCTTATTCAATGGTTCTTTAGTGTGTTTTATTTGCTTATTTCTCTGGCAAAGATCACACGTTCCTATAAATTCCTTAACCATTTTGTTCATATTCTTCCAAATATATTTTTGTTTCAATCGGAGTAGTGTCTTCCTTACCCCAAAATGTCCTCCGCATGGTGTATTATGATAACATTCTATTAGTTCCTTTTTTCTATCTTCATTTTCTATTCTTTGAGGATTTCTATATAGCTTTATTCTGACGTCAGTTTTCTTTTCTCTATTTATGATTTCTTTAAATCTCTCATGGGTGACTATGTTGAATATGTTATCACTCTTCTCGAGAGCGTAACTTCTATAATTCAATCTCTCTAATGTAGATATTAGTTTCTCCAATATATTATCTAAATAATATGGATTGTCGCTAAATCTTACGGCCGTTACATTGAGACTATTATCGTCCTCAATTTTTATTTCCTTAGTGCACCTCTTATCTAATACAAATTTTAATTTCCTCGCGCGCTTTATATCATTTATCGATGTACAGTCCCAGACTATGAGTTGATCAGACTCACCTTTGGTCGTCCCATCTGTTACTTCATTTACTATCTTGTTGTGAGTTTTCTTCTCACTCATTCCTCTTGTTATCACCAATGCCTTTTTTATTGATTCGTCAATCTTAGGAGGCATCATGTTCTTTAGTATGTCAGAGTCTAAGTTTATTCTCGAAAGTGCATCTGCATTAGTATTGTTAATGCCTTTCTTGTATACAATCTGAAAGTCATAATCAGATAGTTCTAATCGGATCCTTGTTAATTTTGAACTTGGATTTCGGCGAGAAAATAATGCCACTAAAGGTCTATGGTCAGTTACGACAACAAATTTTCTACCATACAAATACGGTCTAAAAAATTGTATACCCCAATATATGCCAAGTAATTCTTTTTCTATTACTGCTTTATTTTTTTCGTGTTTATTTAATGAACGACTAGCATAAGATATCGGTCTGTCCTCACCAATTTCACCTTGTGATAATATAGCTCCTAAAGCAAATTCGGACGCATCGGTCGTCAAGATAAAGGGTTTTTCAAAATTTGGATATTGCAAAATAGGTGGACTTATCAATTTTTGTTTTAATAACTCAAAAGCAGATTGATGTTGTCCTGTCCATTCAAATTTTGCTTTCTTTCTCAATAATCCATTCAGGCAATTTGCTATGTCAGCGAAGTTAGCGATGAACCTTCTGTAATAGTTACAGAATGCCACGAATCTTCTCACTTCATCCGCGTTTTTAGGTATTGGATATCTTTCTATTGTCCCAAATTTTCCCGGATCTGGCTTAATACCGTTCGGAGTTATCAAATGACCAAGATATATTACCTCAGGCCTTAAAAAACAACATTTACTCGCATTAAGTTTCAAATTATACCTTGTCAACCTGTCCAGAACCTTTGTTAAATTCGCGTTATGATGTTTTAAACTACATCCGAAAACGATTATGTCATCAACATATAGAAAAGCTTCGGATTCTAGGCCAGACAAAGCTATCGTCAACATACGTTGAAAGCTGTTTGATGATATTTTCAAACCAAAAGGTAGTCTTGTATATTGATAATGACCGTCAGGTGTTGAGAATGCAGTATATGGACGTGATTGTCGATCAAGTTCTATTTGGTGGAACGAACTCGTCATATCCAAAGTTGAGAAATATTTGGCTCTGCCAAGTTTGTCCAAAACATCGTCTAATCTCGTCAAAGGAAATTTATCGTTCACAATCTTGTCATTTAATTTTCTAAAATCAACTACCAGTCTCCATTTCTTCAAATCAGTCTGTCCCTTTTTTGGAACTAATAACAATGGAGCATTGTATGGACTAATGGATGGTTCTATTATACCCTTTTTTAACAAATCTTGCACCTGAGAATTTATTTCTGCAGTTTGTGCATGTGGTAAACGGTAGTTCTTTATATACACTGGTTTACCATCGTGTAAATCTATCGTCTGCTCATAGAAATTATTGGTCGTCAAATCCTCACCCTCTAGATGGAATACGGACTGATATCTTCTCAAAATATCTTTTAGTTCTTGTGTTTCCCCATCATCCATATTGCTTAATTTTAAATCCTCAAGTAGCCTTGCAAATCTTGCTGAAGCATTTTCATTCTTTCCTTTATAAATCCTGGATGAAAAAATTTCATAGTTTTTCAATGGTGTTGTTTGTACTCTAAGATTTTCTAATATAGTGGTTTTATCCGTCACGTTCAATAGTTTTATATGTTGATTACCTTCCTTTGGCACTATAATGTTAGCTAAATACACACCTTCCATAATCTCACTATTCAAAATCAAGCTATCCTCATTTAATTTTATCGGAAAAGGTATTATAATTTGACTCCTTGGTGGTATCTCTACATAATTGACGTTAAATGTGTTATCATTGATTGGAATTATAATGTCCTCACCATTCAACTCAAACGTCAATATATATCTATCGTAGTCAATTTTGCACCTTAATTTTGATAGAAAATCTCTACCCAAAATCCCATCCGTGTTTATGGGAAAATTATCCCTAACTAATTGCACTTTATGTCTAATAATATTGTCATTTATTTCAATCCCCATAACAGCTGAACCAAAGGACTTCACCTGTCCGTCTGATATCCCACTCAAATTACATATATCATCGAAATTTATATCATATTGGTCTAATAAATTTTCCTTGCACAGTGATATATCTGCACCTGTGTCTATTAAAAAAGTAAGAATGCGTTCGGTGTTCAGCACATTCAACTTAATGTAATTTCTAAGATTGGATGATATACTATATATTTTCTCGTTATTTATTGGGTTCTCGGAGATACTTGTCGAGTAGTCTCCGGCCCTAGGGAGTTTCCCTGGTCACTAATCTGATTTATATTGTATCTTCTGTTACCATTATAAGAATTTCTATTATTATTATCACGATATCTATTGAAACTGTTGTTGCCTCTATTTCCATTATTATTGTTGTAGTTGTTCCTATTACTGTTGTTGTTTCTATTGGCATTAAAATTTCTATTCCCATTATTATTGTTCATCACGTTAGATCGGCATATTCTCGCAAAGTGACCCAATTTGCCACATTTATTGCATTTCATACCATCAGCAGGACATCTACCATTAAAATGGTTTTGACCACATTTTCCGCATTTTGTCCGTCCTTGTTGATTGTTCGTGAAATTACCTGTAGAATAGAATACTTGGTGCTGTCTCAAATTAGCCTCAGACTCTTCAGCGATTTCCAGTGCCTCGGTGAAAGTCGAAACTCTACTAGCGTTAATGGTTGATAGTACCTGTTGGTCTCTCAAGCCGCTTTTGAATATATTGAACGCTGTTAAATTATTCGTTCGGACTATTGATGCCCTATCATTTTCCCCGATTTGTGAAATCTGGATCTCATTGAGTTCTGCAACTAATTCCTGAACACGGTCTGCAAATTGTCTCACTGATTCACCGTTCTGAGTCAATTTTGATATTTTATTCAGGACAACACTTGTGATCCCAACTGGTCTATATGATTTTTTCAATGCCCTTATTAATTCTGAAATATTGGTTGGAACAGTTTCCTGTCTCACCATATTCTGTACTTTTGTTTCTAAGCAAGTCTTAAATATGTATTCAAAAAAACAATTTTGTTTGGCTTCTGTAATTGTACCATTTGCCAATTCTAATCTTGTTGTAAAATTGTCTAATTCTCCTTTTTTGCCTGTAAATACTGGCACAAGTTTGCTAATGCCATTTAGCTCATGTATATCCATCGTTTCCATTATGATACCTTGTCTTTTTACCTTGTTAATTTTCTTTTCTAAATGTAGGTTTAGTATATCTAACGCCTCTTTCTGTAAGTTCTTAAACTCTTGTGTTAGCAAAGTTTTCTCTTCCTTTGATATAATTTTTAATAGATTATCTACAAATTCTTTTTCTATATTTTCTAGCTCTAGCTTTTTCGCTGTAATCGTATCTTCCGAGTACGGACGTCCTAAGCTCTTCCTTGCATTGACTATTAATGTCTTTAAATTTTCCAAGGCATCCATACGAAGTTATTGTATTAAATCTATGTAATTCTATAATTTATGTAAATTATTTTTTTTTTGTTTTCATAAAAAAAAATTTGTTTTATTTTATAACATTTTCTTTTCTTATTTCTATTAATTTTTCTTTTTCTTAAAAATATTTTTTAATGAAAATAATCTTTCTACAATATTTAAATTTTCTATTTCATCAGCAACTAATTCTCCCAAATGACTGGTTTCCTCTTTAGCTATGTCTGTTATACAACTTTTTATTATTTTCTTTATCATTAGTATGACTATTATTAAAATAACGATGATTATAATCATTCGTATACTACACATTTTTATAGTGTTTTGTAAAAAAAAAAAAATTTATTATTTTTATATTTATTATATTTTTTTTTTTTTTGTGTTCCCTATTTTTGCCACGAGCGAGTTATCGCTTACTGGCCCTACGAGTGCGGATTAGACGCACTTCGTTTATAAGCTAAGTTTTTTTTTTTTTTATATATATATATATATTTTTTTTTATTTCATTTAATTGTTACGATTTTTTAAATATTCTTCGATAAGGAACTCCGTCTCGTCAATCTGCTTCCATATCCTAGATGACTGGCTCCAAGTTGGTGGTGGATTTGTGTTGATTTGCCTTAATAAAATTGCCTTCTGCCGCTTCAATTTTTGGACATAGCCGCCTCTTCGTTTTTTTTTTAACACGCTCGGTATAATTGGTTTATCTGAGGTAGTCTTATTCTTCTGTTGACGTTGCCTGTATTGCTCCAACGTCAAGGGTTGTGGGCCTTCTTTCTTCATCTACGCAGCTGGCGGATTTTTGGCTATCCACGCCAGGACTATTTCAATTTATTTTTTCTAAGTGCAATTAAGCACAGTTAGGTTGCTGCAGAGTCAAACTCTTCAATCAGTGCAGTTAAGCACTATTGTTTCAAGTGCATTTAAGCACAGTCTGGCAGGATTTATTGGTTTTATTATCCTTTCTTTTTCTTTTTGCCAAGTGCACCTAAGCACAGTTTGGCAGGATCGCCATATAGTGATTTTATTCTTCCTATTAGTTTAAATTTTAAAGAAAACTCCAGCTAATTTAAGCTAGTTGTTGTTCTGATCACAAAACCAGAACTTGTTTTATTTTCTAAAAATCTCGCTTATAAATACCCTATGAGAAGTTCTAGACTTCTACTCTATGAGTGACTTTCTAAAGTACACTCAATATCTTATAATTCTAAGAGCGATTTTCTAAAATACGCTCGATAATATTAAATGTAACCAATGCATTTTGTGGTAGGGCGGAGCTTCTCTCCATTTCAGTTTTCATTTATGGAGTTTCATAATCCACTTCAAATCATTCAAATATTGTCCAAATAGAAACTGCATGTATAGCAATTACATTTACTCAAAACAAAATTAAAAATAAATATTAATGGGTCAGTAGTATCAATTGCATTAGTCAATAGTACTGGTTGTTTACCCCACAAACTATATGTGTAATAATTATGTTTACTAGAATAGAAAAAGTGGAAAGAAACTCAACCGCAAAACAAAGCATTGTCTTAAGCATGTTGTCAATGTTTACATTATATCACACACTATAGCATGCATACATCACAACAGAGATTGTGCGTACCAAATTTCAGAGAAATCCGTTGAAAAATAAAAATTTGTATAGCGAACAAATATACCAAAAAACAGAAAATGAATTGTATACAAAAAGTGAGCGGAGTACAGAAATCGTGGGTACCAAATTTCAGAGAAATCCGTTCAAAAATAAAAATTTTTTTAGCGACCAAAAATAAAAATTTTTATAGCGAACAAATATACCAAAAAACAAAATGAATTGTACACAAAAAGTGGGCGTAAAAGTAGGCGTGGCCGGTAAGAATCATATGGCGACCTTTCCTGGAGTACAGAGATCGTGTGTACCAAATTTCAGAGAAATCCGTTGACAAATAAAAATTTGTATAGCGGTCAAACAAACAAACAGAAAATGAATTTTATATATATAGATAAATAGTCGAGCTCGAGGTCTTTGTTGAATTTATTTATTATTCTAAATCTTCTTGGTCTCCAATATTTCGACCAGCTTCGCTGATGATCCTCAGGCATCTAATATATAATATAAAAACAATGTGCTATAAATATGAGCCACTTAAATATAGTTAAACATCAAAGAAAACACAAGACACATTAAAACACATATGTGACCTTCTCCGAGAAAAGGGATCTAGTGTGGCAAAAAACGGGTTGTATCAAAAACGGTGGATTCCGGTACCTAAAAGGGTGTAGAAACTTTAAATGCGTTTTTTTCTCAAAACTTAATTTTCACACACTAGGTCCCTCGGAGAAGGTCACATATATTAATATCTTACACATATATTAATATTTACACTAAAAAATTTTAATAAACTGATGTTAGCGATATTTCGTCATCATAGTCATAATTGCACTGATTTACTTAAAATATAATTATTGCACTCTACCCATCTTTTTGTTTACCAGATGCCTGCAGCTTTGAGCGCAACTCTTAGTGTCAGCTTTGAAGTTCATTCTCTTTTTTGTTGGTACGTTTATTATGTGTAGCATTTCTAACATGTAGCGGCGTCTGTAGTTACTCTCACTTTGTAAAACACATTATCAAAGTCAGGAGTATGTTTATGTTGTGTACAGTGGTTAGTCAATGCCGTTTTTTGTGTAAAATTACTTAATCTTACTCTCTGATCTTATTTGTATGCCGATATTCTTGCTTTCAATTTATTTTTGGTTGTTCCTATATAAATTTGATCACAACTTCCATTTTTATCTCCATTACAAGGTATTTTATATATAACGTTCGCCTTTTCCATAAGTGGTATTTTGTCTTTTGTTCCACTATATCATTTTGACAGTGTGTTATTTGTTTTATGTGCTCTTTTAAAGTTTACGTCATTAAATAACTTTGATTTTGAAACCTTTCTGATGACTTAGGTACATATGTGATTGATTTTTATGTCTTTGGTTCCATATGGGTGTTAATATTCTTTGTCCTTATTTATTTCATGATCCCTATTAAGTTGGTCGGTTTTGTAAAATTAAATTAACAGAATTTTTGTGAAGATAGATTCGTTCTACAAAATGTTATGCACTATATACAGATTGTTGAACTAGCATGGTTTTTTTTTTTTTTTTTCAAATAAATTGAGGGTTTAGATATATAGTGGCATTAGTAGATTAGGACTAGCAAATTATAAAAAAAAAAAATAAAAATATATTGAATTTTACAAAAAGATCGAAGTAAGAAATATCGTTTAAAAAAACATGAAATTTTTTCTACTACTGTATGAAAAAACTAAATGAGAAACTTGGACGAAATGGTTCGAGGAGGGGCTTAGCCCTATATGAGAGTTTGTAGATTAGGACTACTAGTTTACAAAAAGATCAAAAATATGAAAATCGTTGCTAACGTTTTTAAGAAATATCGTTTTAAAAAAACATATGAATTTTTTTTTCTTGAGAAAACTAACTGACAAAATTATATGAGAGTTTGTAGATTAGGACTACTAGTTTACAAAAAGATCAAAAATATGAAAATCGTTATTAACGTTTTTAAGAAATTTCGTTTTAAAAAAAGCGTGGAATTCTTTCCTACTACTATATGAGAAAACTAAATGACAAAATTGGACGAAATGTTACTAAGTAACGTTACTAAGTTACTACAATTTACTAAGTTACTAAGTAACGTAACTAACGATTTTCATATTTTTGATCTCTTTGTAAACTAGTAGTCCTAATCTACAAACGCTCTTAGTAACGTTACTAAGTTACTAAGTAACGTTTCTAACGATTTTCATATTTTTGATCTAACTATCTATCTTCACAAAAATTCTGTTAATTTAACATTATCTTTTAAGTTTTTAAAATTTTTGAAAAACGTAGTTAACTTTCATCGCTAACTTCACACCAATAACTACAAGATAAAAAAGTTTTCAAATGAAAAAGAGCTGCTAATAATCAGTACGTCAGTTCAGTTTACACTCTCATTGAGTGCACACTGAGTTTCAGAAAACGGAAAGCAAATAAAAAAAAAAACAAGTAAGAGTGTTAAATTCGGCTATGCCGAATCTTTGATACCCTCCACCTGGGTTTTACGTTTACATTAATATCTGGACTTCTTGCACTATTTGTAACAAATGTATATAAAATATTTGAGTATGTAAACACTTTGATAAACCTATTACTGAATTATTACAACAAATGCTCTGAATTTTCAGCATTTTATAGAGGTGTCTACATATATTAGGTCATAAATTGGCACAATGACTCCCGATTTATCCCATTTTAAATACTAACCTGATCCAGATAATTACAAACAATATTAAGTTTAACCAGGTAAATGGTTTATTTTGTAATTTTCTTTTTAATTTAAATTTTTTAATATAAAGGTGCATTTTATTTTTTACAAACCTTTTCAATTTCCCAGACCTATTAGTATAGGGCACATTTGTGAGTCCGCATAGATCAACTTTCAACTCTTACTTCTTTTTATTGTATTAAATCTATCTTTGTGTCTTTAAATTAATTAAGATAATTAAGATGAAAATATTTAACAAACTGTTTTTTTTAGTTAATATCTGAACATTTTACTGATACAAGACAAAACTAAAACTGCCAAAAATTTCAGTCAAAACTATTTTGATTGTATTTGTTAAATATCGCATAATTTTTTTCAATTTTAAACTTTAAAGTATTTTTAAGTCTGGTAATAACTCTATAATATGAAGGAAGTAAATATGTGGATTCTTTAATAACAATGACAAGTATAAAAAAACACTTTTTTGTGCATTACATTAAAATATTATAAATTTGAACATAATTAATTTTAGAAACATAATTAATTTTAGAAAAATGTCCGATTCGTTTTTCGATGATGCTGAAAACATATCAAAGAAATACAGAACATAAATCAGATCTAAGTATACATGCTTATAACCACTGCTATAAAAAATCTTTTAAAACCAACAGTATTGCCATAATTTGAAATTGTAAAGATGCTAAATTGCAAGAAAAAGATGCTTAAACGTACTGGATGCTAAATTCTTTTTTCAAATTTCATTACCTTTATACTGAAAAATTATATACTTATTAATAAATTCTTTGGTTTTTAAATCGAAAAATTAATATAAAACATATGTTTCGATTTATATTTTTTAAATTTTAATTAAAATTATTTTGGATTTCATCTGAAATTTTTATTAACATCAAATTGAGTTTATTTTAAACTTAAATTAAATATTATTAATTTTAGAGGGATTTTTTTTTTATTTAAAATATAACAGAAATTACATTATCAAAAGATACGATTATATTAGAATAATTGGTTTATGGAATCTAACATTTCTGTGATGTCTTCATCTTCAAGTTCTTCTTGGCTCTGATATTTTTCTGACGATCGACTCTTATCAACGACATCGGTATATTGTAAATGTGACAGCACCGATTTTTCAATTTCAATCCTTCTTTTATACGTATTACAGAACATAACAACTCGGATTTTATTCTGTTCGAAGTTTGCTTTTAACTAAAGCCATTAAACTAAACAAACGTTCAACTTCGGCTTTTGAGAAAGACAAAACTAATATAGACAATACAAATATTGATAACTCCTAAAATGGATTTTCGCCAATAGAATTTTTCAATCCATAAAGAGGTTGTATTCAGTGTTGTATCCCAGTTTTGTTCTTTGATATAACTCCATTGGATTTGAATTTTTTCTGTTTCAGATGATATAAATTTAAACTCTTCTAATATATTGGTTATCTGTTCTTTTACCCGATTTAATGTGTTTTGTATTGAAAATTTTGGCATTTTTTTAATACAATAATATTTTTTGGCAATCGACTTTCAAATTCATTAAAAACTGTTGTTGGTGTTTACATTCTTCTATTTCAAAATGTTTTGTTATATTTGTTGAAAGAAACGAGCAGTGTGGTAAAAGGAGTAGTACACAAAATTGCTGTACTACACTTTGAGAAATAAAAACATATCAATACCATTAAAATTATATATTCAAAAATTATGAAAAAACAATATCAAAAAAAGATGCTAAAAGCAACTTTTTATTAATAAAAGATTCTAAGTTAGCATCTAGCATCTTTTGATAAATTTTGGATGCTAAACGACAAAAAAAGTTGCTAAATCTAGCAACTAAAAAGCTAAAACGGCAACACTGAAAACCAAGAACAAATATTCTGTTTGAGTTGTAACATCTCATTTGCAAGCCATTTTAATTAAGCTGCGTTCACACTATGTGTTTTGCTTGTGTTTTTCTTATTGTTTTAGCACGTGCAATTTGTACACATAGTGTGCACCCTTTCAAAAACTGTTTATGTACAACACATTTGGCAAAACATATGTAAATTTTTCAATTAGAGCAGGTTCTATTTTGGCATGACAACCATATTAAAATACAATACTGCTTGTGGCGAAAGAAAAACAGAGTAAATTATAAAGATAAATATTGAAAGAAAAATAAATTGTTTAATATTAATTAACAATTAAAAAATATATTACTTTATTTTTAACAATAACTTTTTGTAAATTCACAAATTAAATCAGCTGTTGTTTACATTTAGAGGTTATGTCATACGGAAATACATATGTACGTTTGATCGCAAAAATGATGAATTGTATGTAAAACGCCAATTTTGACACACACGCCGAATTACGTATGGATCGTAAAACTGAATTTACATATGGAAAATACACACCTTTAATTGTGTAAATTTTAAATGCACATCTAACCATATCAAAAAGATGAATTAAACAGAATTGCAAAAATATTTTCTTTATATCTGTATGTTTTTTATATTATTCTTATGTAATTCTCATGATATTTTTATCTTATTTTTTATATTTTTTATTTTTACATAATTGAAATTCAAAATGTACAAATTAAAAATAAATTTTAAAAAAAGTAGTGTAGGGAAAAAAGGGAATTTTTTTTATAAGCGTAGAGATTTCTGAAAAAATCTCCTGGCATCACTAGTACCTATTAAAGAACAATGTAAAAATTCACAAGACAACGCGACATAGACTTGCTTTGTTCAAAAGCTTCCATAAGACTAAATGAAATTGTTGCTTACTTTACTCTTTGGTGAGTATTTTCATTTTTGTTCGGCTGTATACATATAAGAAGCCAATTTGAGTTCGGTTTACTCGTGCTGCTATGCATATGTTTGTGTGTTAACAAAAATATACGATATCCCAGTCATCATTTCGAAGATTGTTTTAAAAAAAATTACCTTACTGTGTCTTCTTCGAGCACTTTTGATGATTAAAAACTGCTTAATCACATGCGCTATTAGACAAAGACTAGATAATGATTTTTTCTTTCTCTTAGAAAGTGATTTAGAGAAAAATTACATTAAATAAGACTCAAAAATGAGTCGAAACTGATTAGAAAAGCGGATAAAAAGGACTCTCAAGAGCGGGTAAGGTAATATTTAATCCCAACAAAAGAATATTTTGTGACCAGCAAAAGGGCGCATTTATAACTGTTTTAATAGCACATATGAGTCAAAAAGACTCTACATGATCATTTATTGCATAAAATGCTTACTGGGATTTTATTCACTATTTGTAGAAACAGGTTTTTTAAGTAAAATAAATCTGCATACAATTTCAATTCTATTTCGTTCACAATGACACGGTCTTTTTGTTTACTAGCTACTAGTAAAATAAGAAAATAGTATTATAATACAGCGTAATGATGAATTGTACTTCTCAATTAGTTTATTTTTAATGTGCCATAAGAAGTTCGGTTTGTGCTAAGAAAAGCATGAATATATGTTTCCCAGGGCGAAGCTTCATCATTGCACTATGATTGAGTTGAGCTCCGCGGCTATTCATAATGTGAATAGCTCGTGTCAAAAATTTTTGGTAGTTGGGAATGGCGTTTGTGTTAAGAAAGGCATAAACGCATGTTTCCCAGGGCAAGGCTCGATCATTGCACATTGATTGAGCTGAGCTCCGCGGTTATTCTTAATGTGGATAACTGTTGAAACAAAATTTTGGAAATGGCGTTTGCCTCCGTTCCGACATTAAATAACAAAGTTTAAAAATTTATTGTAATTAACATCTGACAAAAAATAGTATTTTTCTAAACAACAATTTTTTTTACAGGGTAAATAAATATTTTATGGCTTACCTACCTACTACTTTTGAAAGCAAGTATGCAGGGTTTATACATGTACTAAAAATACAACTCTTAAAACCATACTATTTTTTCAACTCTAAAAATTTCAGAATTTTGTAAAAATAAAATAAAATACCGATTTATTTTAATATGCGCTTATTATGGATATACATATACAGAATATATGAATATTATTTATAGTATTTTGATATTGGCAACAGTAGTATGTATCAATTTGTAACATTTTGTGATGTTATAAAAATCGCAGAATATTGATATTGATTTTATATAGTTTCTTTTATTAATTAATTAACTTAAATATTACACCAAAAAATATTGATATTGATGAATTTTTATCTTATTAACACAACGACCACAAAAACAACATGCACAGCTATGACAAAATACAAAATTTAGGAAAACAATATAGGAAAACGTCATATTTTTTTTACCTTTTCAGTGATTTCTCGGCACCTATGAAACCTATTGTCATGATTTAAAAACAGGAACCTTCTCAAGATGTTAGTGAATCATTCTCACTAAAAACAAGCGCCCTATCTGCCCTATTGAGGGCGTTATCACAAGAACACATATTCAAATCATATTTTCTCATGACTTTTTAATTCTTCGCTCAATTCTCGGGACCAGATTAACCGATTTGGACGATTTTAAATAGCAAACTTCTCAGGATGTTAGTGAATCATTTTTTATACCAAGGAGCACCCTAGCTATCCGATTGAAGCCGTCATCGTGATTTCCACAGACGGACAGACGGACAGCCGGACAGACGGACAGACGGACATCGCTACATCAACTTTGCTTGTTATAAGGATCACAAATATATATATTTTATGGGGTCCAGAATTTTTTTTCTAATTATTACAAACGGAATGACAAACTTATATATACCCTCTGCACACTGGAGTGGAGGGTATAAAAAACACTTCAAAACAAAATCAAAACTCGTTTTAGTTACGCGTGTAAAAAATTTAAAAAAAAAAAAAATTGGTGACAAATCGCAACTGTAACGTGGGCATTTGATTTAACTCCCATAATGGGGGGTCTCCTATTTGATAGGGACAAAAAGGTAGAGAACCCCGAATCTCTTTTACCTGTTTTCCTCTTAATGAGCAGGGCAGGAGTTAAAGCGGACAAAGGATTATCGGACGTATCACCCTTTCTTATTCAACGCTCAATTGATACTGTTGGAGGCAAAGTCAAACTTTGCAAAAAACTAAGGTCAGGACAACTACTTATTCAATGTTTTAATGGAAAACAAGCGAATAAAATAATTAAAATGCTAACATTATCCATTGAAATTTTCGTACAAGTTGAGGAGCATAAATCCCTTAATAAATCTAAAGGAATATTCTACTCCAATGATCTTAGAGAATTGTCTGATGATGAACTCTTAAAAGAAATCAAAGAGCAAAACCCAAATGTCACTGATATTAAAAGATTAAAAAAACGAAACAGCGAAACTAAGGAACTGACAAATGTCGATATTGGTTTGTACATAGTGACTTTTAATGTGTGTGATTTGCCAGAAAGAATTCTGTTGGGATATTTATCAACCCAAATAAAACCTTATATACCAAATCCTCTACGATGCTTTATGTGCTTCCAGTTTGGACACGTATCAGAAAGGTGCTCATCTGAAGTAAAAATTTGCCCACATTGTGGCAATACCGAACATACAAGTGTGGATAAGACTGGTCATCGTGAAAAATGTGACAAACCGGCAAAATGTGCAAATTGTCAACAACAACACAACAGCTTTTCTAAAGAGTGTGCTCTCTATAAAAAAGAATATGCAATTCAAAAAATAAAAATAACACAAAAAAAACTATAGGAGAAGCACGAAAAGAATATGATAGACAAAACCAACTTCCAACAACATATTCTAATGTTGTAAAATCATGTAATTGCGAATGCAAATGCCAAGAGAGCGAGAACAAAAAACTCACCACTGCAAATAAACAACCAAATAATAATAATACAACACCAAAAACAAAGTCCCCCCCCTCCCCAGTTCGCCAAATTACAAAAACAGATGGATCAAAAATTGAGTTGTTACCTAAAAATTTATCAAAGAGAAAAAAACGTGAAATATTAAGCGCAGTAAAAAAGAAGAAAACTCAACAAACACATCATATATAAAATCGAACGACCCAATTGGAAAAAACGAAATGGATATAGATGACGACACATCCAGTTGTTCCAGCATTAGTGATGAGTAGTCAATATAAAATAATACAATGGAACTGCAACGGCTTTTTAAATCATTTTGATGAAATTAAACTTTTATTATCAAAATTCAATTGCCTTGCTATATGTATTCAAGAATCTAGATTTAAATCCAATTATTATTCTAAACTTAAAAACTTCACTTGTTTCTTTAAAAATGTTTGCTCTAATACAAATGCCCACGGTGGTTCTTGTATTTATCTCAATAATATGTTTGATGGTGAAGAATTACCTGTTATTTCACAACTCCAAGTTGTGGCTATAAAAATAAAATTCCCAATTAATTTTATTATTTGCTCCATATATCTTCCTGGTTCCGAAAATCTATCCAAAAATGACCTTGACAATTTAATATCACAATTCGACTTTCCATATCTCCTACTAGGTGATTTTAATTCTCATAACCATATTTGGGGATCAAAAAAAACCGACACAAGAGGAAATACTGTCGCATCTTTTATAGACGCAAATAATCTTAATATTTTAAATAACATAAACTGCGCAACACATTTTAGTTTTGCATATAAAACATTTAGCAATATAGATCTAAGCCTTATTTCTCCCAGCATTCAACATCTGTTTGAATGGAATATAAGTGACGATCTATATTCAAGCGATCACTACCCAATTATTATTTCAATAAATGGACACTCTCCAAACTTCGAACGAAGGTCTAGTTGGAATATAACGCGTGCAAATTGGGAAAATTTTAATTGTAGTTTTACGGAAACTTTAGATAGTTTCAGCGACATAAATGTAGCCGAAAAATATGTTACTACAACAATTTTAAACGCGGCACATAAAGCAATACCACTTAGACAGACAAACCATACCAGAAAAGAAGTCCCTTGGTGGAATGAAAACATTAAAATATTCATAAAACAAAGAAGAAAACTGTTAAAGCTATTTAAAAGGAATGCAAGCTCAGAAAACCTGGCTAAATTCCTTAAAACGAAATCGGAAGTACGCAGAACTATTAGAGAAAGTTAAAGAAAATCCTGGAATGATTTCTGCGATACTATAAACCTACGAACTTCATCATCTGAAGTTTTTAAAAAAATTCGATCCCTAAATGGGACCTCTAACTTTAATCAAATTACAGCACTAGAAAACAACAATATTTTACTGACAGATAGAAAAGATATCGCTAACTACTTAGCCAGTGGTTTTGCCCAAAATTCGTCTTCTATAAACTACTCAACTAATTTTAGACTTTACAGTAGCACAAATAATTTTCCTATTGAAGTATCAAACAATAACGAACCATATAATAACAGACTTACACTATCTGAACTAAAATCAGCCCTGAGATCATGTCATGGGACATCCCCGGAGCAAGATAATATTAGATATGAAATGATAAAAAACCTAGATGGAAAAGCTACACAATACCTTTTAGACTTTTATAACAGTATTTGGGAAAAACAGGTGTTCCCAAGTAATTGGAAAAAAGCTATAGTAATCCCTATTTTAAAACCAGGGAAATACAGTACAAATAAAAACAACTACAGACCAATTTCACTTACAAATTGCCTCTGCAAACTATTAGAAAGAATTAATAAGAGACTGGTTTATTATTTAGAAAAATATAAACTCTTAAATGTCAACCAATCTGGTTTTAGAAAAAGTAGAGGAACAATTGATAACCTTGCGTTACTACACTCTGACATTATGGAAAGTTTTACTCAAAAAAACGACTTAATAGCTGTATTTTTTGATCTTCGTAAAGCGTATGATTGTGTATGGAAACAATTAATTTTTAAGAAAATAAATTCGGCAGGAATACGGGGAAACATGGCTGCTTTCATTTCAAATTTTTTATATGAGCGTGCGTTTTGTTGCATGGTTGGAAACACAAAATCAAGTTATCATCTTGAAAACGGCGTCCCCCAGGGGTCCGTATTAAGCGTTACACTTTTCCTTCTGGCAATAGATGATATTTTAAATAACTGTCATAAAGATGTAAAGGCCTTACTATATGCAGACGACCTTGTTATTTACTGCCCGGGTAAAAAAGCCTCTGCTATAATTAATAAACTCCAAACAACTATTAAAAAACTTGAAAAATGGAATGATACAAGTGGTTTCCAATTTCATGATGAAAAGACTGTAGCAATACATTTTTCCAGACGTTATAAAGTGGTCCCCAACAATACAGCCTTGAAACTATACGGTAAAGATATAAATTTCGTAGCAGAACATTCATTTTTAGGATTAACTTTTGACAAAAAACTAACATTTAAGACCCACATTCAGAACATTAAGGCTAACTCCAAGCTAAATATAATTAAAATGCTAAGATGCTCTCAATACGGATCTGATCCAAAAACCCTTCTTAGAATATTGTGCTCTATTGTTCTTCCAACTATAGACTACGCGTCAATAATATATTCATCTGCCACCAATACAGACTTAAAAACATTGGAACCAATCCTAAACACAGGAATAAGGCTTTCTATTGGAGCCTTTAGAACCAGTCCAGCTAAAAGCCTACAAGTTATAGCCTCATGCCCACCCCTTTACTTGAGAAGATTAAAGTTCTTGCTCAACTACACACTTAAAATATTTTCGCTACAAAATCATCCGCTATACGGAAAAATCACTGATACGACAAAAATTAACCAATTCCGACTTCAATCAAAAAACAAAAAATATATACCCTTTTACGTAACGGAACAAAGTTATTTCAAAATATACAATTAATACAAATAATATAGAAAACATAACGAACTCTCTTATACCACCTTGGAGCTTTTCAAATATTAATATAGATTTCTCCCTTGCATATACAAATAAACGAGATATGACCTCTTTTGAAATTAAACAGAAATTCTTGGAATTAGTTAATATCAAATACTCAAATCATAGTCAGTTTTTTACCGACGGTTCTGTTATGAACGAGAAAGCTGGCTTTGCAGTTTTTGGTGAGAATATCGCCATATCAAAGCGTATTCATAATCTTTCCTCTATATATTCCAGTGAATTATTAGCAATTAAAACATGTCTAGAAAATCTTGAAAACGTTTTTAAAAAAACACTTATTATATCTGACAGTAAAAGCGCCCTAGAAGGACTACAAGATCCTTTTAACAACAACATGATTATACAACAAATACGAACATTAATAACTTCCTTAAATAATCATAAAATTACCCTATTATGGGTACCTAGCCACTTAAACATAGGTGGAAACGAGAAAGTTGACCAAAAATTCTTTAAAAAATGACATATCTACTGAATATAAATTTCAATACTCAGACTACAGGCAATACATTGGAAAATACATTTTTGACATCTGGAATGATTTATGGAAAGATAATAACGAAACAAAATTATTTAAAATTCAAAAAAACATATCGCACAAATTTAGAATACCTAATATACCAAAAACTGACTTTATTAAACTAAATAGACTTAAAATAGGTCATTCTTTATTTTCACATAAATATATTATTAATAAGACACAACCCCCACGTTGTGAGTGCGGGCAAATACTAACCATCTCTCACATATTTAATGAATGCAATCTTCTGCAGGACAAACGTTCAAAATATAAAATAAATAACATTAATATCCTTCTAAGAGAAAATGAATTTGAAAAAATTAAAAAATTCTTGACTGAAATAAATATTTATAATTCGATTTAAATCCACATATGTATATAAAAAAATAATGTAAATATGTATATATTAAATAGAATATAAGTCCCTATGTAAAATTAACTGGCCTATATAACCTAATTGTGTTGGGGCCTCTTATAATACCAAATAAATAATTAAATAATCAGTACGGCCCATACAGCGGTTGTTATTTCGGATAAAATAAAAATAAAAGACCAATGAATGAGGTGGAACAAAGAAAATGAGCTTATTAGTGGGCAGCAAAAAGGTTATGAAGTTTAAAAAGATTTATATAAAAATGAATTTGATAAAATTAACATTAACTATAACATATTATTAACCCATTTTCGGCCGCTGTCCGCACCTGCGAACAAAAAACTTACTGATTTTGAGCAGTAAATTCTTTTGCTTTATGGTACTGTTATATTTATATTTATAATACAGAAACATTGTCCTTAGTTTGAATAATATACACAAAAAAGTCCCATATATACGTTATTCACGATTTTCGCAGGTTTCTAGAGGTTTTTATATTACTCTTCAGATATATACATTGTACAAAAAAAAATATTGTAAGTACTTAATTTCTTCGACAATTAATGAAAAAATCAAAACAAAAAACAAACACAAAACGCCGATGTAGTTGCTCTCGACAACTGTAAACATTGCTGTTCGCAAGCGCGAACGTTGGCTGCTATTCAACATATTTATGTACATAATATGTGTATTTTTTACATTTTGTCATATATTTTTTTTGTAAGTAGCGGTACTATTTTCATAACACTGACTGTTAAACTGAAGACACATATATTATTTGCATTCTTTAGTTGTTATTAGTTCTGCAAGTGATTCAGCATTAGTGATGTACATTTCCATAAAGATAATCGGATAAAAATTAGAAATATACTTAAAGACAACCAATTTCCGACAAAACTGACCAACAAATTAATAAGGGATCGTGAAATAAATAAGGACAAAGAATATAACACCCATATGGAACCAAAGACATATTAATCACTCAGATATGTACCTAAGTTATCAAAAAGGTTTGAAAAATCAAAGTTATTTAATGACGTAAACTTTAAAAGTGCACATTAAACAAATAACACACTGTCAAAATGATATAGTAGAACAAAAGACAAAACACCACTTGGAAAAGGCGAACGTTATATATAAAATACCTTGTAATGGTGATAAAAATGGAAATTGTGATCAAATTTATATAGGAACAACCAAAAATAAATTGAAAACAAGAATATCGGCATAGAAATAAGATCAGAAAGTAAGATTAAGTAATTTTACACAACATAAACATATTCCTGACTTTGATAATGTGTTTTACAAAGTGAGAGTATCTACAGTAACTAGAAATGCTACACATAATAAACGTACCAACAAAAAAGAGAATGAACTTCAAAGCTGACACTGAGAGTTGCGCTCAAAGCTACAGACATTTGGCAAACAAAAAGATGGGTAGAGTGCAATAATTATATTTTAAGTAAATCAGTGCAATTATGACTATGATGATGAATATCGCTTACATCAGTTTATTAAAATTTTTTTGTGTAATATTAACTATGTATGTGTAAGATATTAATATATGTGTTTTAATGTGTCTTGTGTTTTCTTTGACGTTTAACTATATTTAAGTGACTCATATTTATAGCACATTGTTTTCATATTATGTATTAGATCTCTGAGGATGATCAGCGAAGCTGGTCGAGATATTGGAGAAGATTTAGAATAATAAATAAATTCAACAAAGACCTCGAGCTCGACTATTTATTCATTAAATTATAAAACATGTTCTATTGAAAAAAAGTTATCTATGAATAAAATTCAAATATTTTTTTTTTTAATTCTAACGCGTTGCTGGCTTCTTTAATTGTTAGAGGAATAATATTCCAAAGACGTATTGCAGATATAAAAAATTGCCATTCGGATATCAATGTACGATGACTAAGTTGAACTAAATTTCTATTTCTTCCGAGTTGACTAAATCTCAAACGATTAAAAAGATGACATGGCTTTCGGGTTATTATAATTTTATGAAGAAATATAAAAGTTCTTATTTTTAGCAGGTCTTCGAACAACACACCAAATATTCTGTTAGAGTAAGGACTTATATTGATGAAATCTACAATAATTCTATAATTTCTGAGACCATAAACGTATCTTGCATTGTTGTTATAAGTAACGTTTAAATTTGATTTGCTAGTGCCATCACAACTTGCAAAAATCTCACATTCGTAGGTAAGAGTACGTATCAGATACGTTTTAGCAAGCAGTAACCTTATTTTTATTCGTGTGTAATATTGCGTAGGCCAAAGTGTTTTGAGCATCCTGTATGTTTTGCCACAGGCAGCTATTAAGTGATCGGACCAGGTGAGAGTGTTATTTAATATGATACCAAGATTTTTTGCTTTATTACCATTTCAATTTGTTGGTTAGTAATACAAACACTGGGACTTTCAAAAATTTTCTTTGTCCTTTTATGTATAACGATACATTTGGATTTTTTAGGATTTAAACTTAAACCATTCACATCCGCCCAGAGAGAAACACGCTGCAGGTCATCACTTAATTTTGCTGTTTCCTTGTTTATTGCTTGTACACCCCTGATAACGGGAAGAAAGATGGAGGTTGTTAATGATTTTAATTAAAAACACTTCACTCGATCTTTTAGATATGACTCAATTAATTTGGTAAATGTTGAGGAAAAATTCATGATTTTTTCTAATTTTTGAATCAATATGGTGTGTTCAACATTGCGACACAGCCATCGTCAATTTCCTTTCTGAGATCTTCGGCTATATCAGTAAGAGCAGTAATGCAACTATGTTTGGCTCGAAATCCAGATTGTTTAGCGGTCAAAAAATTATGATGATTAATGTAATTAGTTATCTGTAAATGTAGAAGTTTTTCAAATGCTTTGGATAGATATGACAATATGGCTATGGGCCGATAATCAGTGGTTGACTTTGGTATTGGAAGAATTTTAGCCTGCTTCCATCTTAGTGGATAAGTGGATAATAACTATGGTCCGCTTGAGACATGGGTATATTAACAAATTTTTTATTTATAACATCTGGATCTGATATGATATTAACATGATTATTTTTACTATCAACTATTCCAATTTCTTTAATGGTTTTCCATTTATTTTTTGTAGAAATTGAATTTGAAAATTTGTTGGCATAGTATTTTGACTCTACGTTTCTTATGGTTTTGGTTATAATTTTGGATTTTTTAGGATTTAAACTTAAACCATTCACATCCGCCCAGAGAGAAACACGCTGCAGGTCATCACTTAATTTTGCTGTTTCCTTGTTTATTGCTTGTACACCCCTGATAACGGGAAGAAAGATTGAGGTTGTTAATGATTTTAATTAAAAACACTTCACTCGATCTTTTAGATATGACTCAATTAATTTGGTAAATGTTGAGGAAAAATTCATGATTTTTTCTAATTTTTGAATCAATATGGTGTGTTCAACATTGCGACACAGCCATCGTCAATTTCCTTTCTGAGATCTTCGGCTATATCAGTAAGAGCAGTAATGCAACTATGTTTGGCTCGAAATCCAGATTGTTTAGCGGTCAAAAAATTATGATGATTAATGTAATTAGTTATCTGTAAATGTAGAAGTTTTTCAAATGCTTTGGATAGATATGACAATATGGCTATGGGCCGATAATCAGTGACTTTGGTATTGGAAGAATTTTAGCCTGCTTCCATCTTAGTGGATAAGTGGATAATAACTATGGTCCGCTTGAGACATGGGTATATTAACAAATTTTTTATTTATAACATCTGGATCTGATATGATATTAACATGATTATTTTTACTATCAACTATTCCAATTTCTTTAATGGTTTTCCATTTATTTTTTGTAGAAATTGAATTTGAAAATTTGTTGGCATAGTATTTTGACTCTACGTTTCTTATGGTTTTGGTTACAATTTTTCTTGCGTTGTGATAAGTATTATATAGAGCAGCAGTTTTAAAGCGCTTCCAGCGAGAGTAAGCATGGTCAGGATCTGTATGAGATGCTTTATTTCAGCTGTGAACCAAGGTTTCTGGCGGTAACTTACTTCTTTCGTTTGCATTGGCACTGTTGTATTAAATAAAGTTATGTTTTGTTCCGAAAAAGCCAATTGATCATTAACTGAAATCATATGATAATTGCAATCCCAGTCGATTTTGACAAACTCTTCTTCAAGAGTGAGATAGTTTATACGTTTCAAGTTACAAAATTTTATTTTTTCGGTAGAAGTTTCAAGTGGAATGTCAAAAATTAAGAATATCAGATCGATGTGGAAAACTGGTCATATAATAAGATTTTTTCTTCATTGGAGACAAAAAATAGGTCGAGCAAAGTATTATCGGATGATGTAAAATGTGTTGGCGTTAGAGAGATAAGAGGGTTGCAGGAGAAATAAGAGGTGACAGCTTTAAAGTTGGAACATCAATACAAGGAAACGATTTTAAAAAATATTTTGAGACATTACTAAATCAACCACAACTGTCAAACGATATTCATTGTGCACCAATGTGGCACGAAGACCAAGATTTAGACCAAAATATTACTATTGCGGTTATAAAATTTGTACTAAAAAAAAACAAAGCAGAACAAAGCCCCCGGTGGGGATAGAGTGCCTTAGGAAATGTTTAAGTATGCCTCAGACAACTTCCTTATAGAACTTTCAAACATTTTTAATATCATTTTCGAAACTGGAAAATTAGATGGAGAGTTTGAACGCAGCATTATATTTCCAAATTACAAAAAAGGGGATGTAAATTGCACCAATAATTATAGAGGAATCGCTTTTATGAATTGTGTGGCAAAACTGTTAATGGGGATTATAAACACCAGACTAGCAGACTGGGTTGAAAAACACAACATACTAAATGAATTTCAAGCGGGCTTTAGACCTAATTACTCTACGGTTGATAATATAATATATATAATCTATAGTAATAGTTCATTCGAAGTTTAAGGAGAAACATAAGATTTTTGCTTCTTTCGAGGATTTTAAAGCTGCCTTCGATAAGGTAGCAAGCAAATTGCTCATATATAAATTACATGCGTTAGGTATCTCAACAAAACTTGTGAACTTTATTGAAAATGTTTAAATGGTGCGTGGTAAAGAAGAAGAAAGCATATATTTCAAAAATTCATAACTGCACTGTATTCTTAATCGGACCGGTTTCTGGCATTTCAGCCTTCATCAGCGATTTATTGAACATTGTGATAATTGTTATGTTTTAATTGAATAGATTGTTTCTATATGAAAATTTTTTCTACTAAGGGCGGCCGTGAGGTTTTGAACCATGAACCTCACATACACTCGTACTTGCACTTTTTGGTCAGCGCTTTAACACACTCACCTAAAGTCAGGCCTACGAGCAGTGTGGTTAGTTTTCAGTTTTCGTACCATACAGCTTTACTTTGTATTAATTTCAGAAGATACAACTCTGTCCAAACAAACAATCGTTATTTTTGAATTTTGAATATTTTTTGCATTTATACTTCTAATTTCCACTATTCTCAGTTTTCGTAAGAGTTGTCATATGTGATGTACGGTTTTTGTACATAACTACATATGCACTTTACATATATTTGAGATGACGCTTTGAAGCGAAGAAAATTTTTTGTTTTGTTAGTTTTATCGTCATTTTTCAGACATATTGCAATTACTACTGTAATTAATATGCAATTTTTTAATTTTGTTTAAATGGTGCGTGGTAAAGAAGAAGAAAGCATATATTTCAAAAATTCATAACTGCACTGTATTCTTAATCGGACCGGTTTCTGGCATTTCAGCCTTCATCAGCGATTTATTGAACATTGTGATAATTGTTATGTTTTAATTGAATAGATTGTTTCTATATGAAAATTTTTTCTACTAAGGGCGGCCGTGAGGTTTTGAACCATGAAAATGTTTATAGAAAAACGAACTCAGCAGTATGGACGGGATGTGATATATCCGAATATTTTGAAACGTTAACTGGAGTTAAGCAAGGATTTTTCTTGTCACCGTTACTCTTTACTCTATATTTAAATGATCTTTACGAATACTTGGGTAGTGGGCTAATGATATATGATATAAATGTGCGCTTACTTCAGTATGCAGATGATATTGTTTTATTGGCAGATAATAGAAAAACTTTGCAAAATAAGTTAAAGAAGCTGGAAATTTACTGTGACAAATGGAACATGGAACTAAACATGCTGAAGTCAGAAATGATGGTTTTTAGAACTGGGGGAAGACTTGCGCTAAGAGATAAGGTTGAATTTAGAAATGAATAAATAAAAAAGTTAACGAGTACAACTATCTAGGTGTCATTTTGACGCCGAAAATGAGTTTTAAGAAACATATTGAGAAAAGAAATTTGTCCTTTAAAAATAGCATAAACTCAACATAGAGCACTTTCTTAAATAAACCGCACATAAATCTAAAAACTAAATGGAAGCTCTTTCAAGCGGTATGCAACCTTATGCAGCTCAGGTTTGGGGATACTGTTTGTTTGAAGAGGTGGACAAACTACAGCGTTATTTCTGAACTCTTAAATGCATATAGTCTCAGATTTTTGCGAAAATGATATATATAATGAAAACCTATTAAAAAATAACTGCGTTTAAATTTTTTAAAAAAAGTTATATAGTTTATTTTATGAAGAAAAAATTGGTTGTATCTTTTAAGATACAATATGCCCTCCCCGCTAAAATAACAACACATGAGAAAAACAAATACTGTTTACGATTTGAATAACAAAAGTTTATTTTTTATAAATTGTATATATATATATATATATATATATAGACGTAAATGAAAGTTATTTATTATTTATTGGTTGTGGTAATTAAAAAAGCAGTTTTTTATCAGCCATGAGACATAGATTAATTCACATTTACTGCAAAACATCTTTGTTTGACCTGTGCAACCCGTCATCTTGCATCTTCCTTTCTTACTTATCAACGTCCAATGTTGTGTTCCGTCTAGTCTTACATCTTCGGGAGGTGGTACTTGCGAATTCGGCTTATGTTTTTTTTTCTGGATTTCAGTTTCTATGTTTGGTCGTCGAGAAGTATAGTTTGTTTTGATGAATTTTTATAATTGAAAAGTGAATCTGCCACTTTCAATTTGAAATCTATCAATCGTAAATTTTTTTGTTTTTGCTTGATCTTGGTTAATTCTTTTGTAAACAATCCATGCATTGATGCAGGTCATATCTAATAGGTGGTAAAACAATCTGTTTGTCCATTTTCTGCTTTTTAGAGTTATTTTGTGGCGGCTCATGGAACTATCCAATAGATCGACGCCTCCCATATTTTTATTGTAGTATTTCACAATTTGCGGACAAGAGACCGTTGTCGATTTGCTTTCCTTTTTGTCAAATCTACGAACAGATAAACTTTCATTTGGCGTGATTGAGGAAAACGGTGACTTAGTTCCTATATAAGTCGAAACTAAATTGACAATTTTTGTATCCTTCCATGAAATAGAAGTCATATCTATTCCATAGATACTAGCTACAAACTCTGGCTGGTTCCTCGTTCAAACTTCATCATTGTTGTTTCTTCTGGAAGCTTGCCATTTGTTGTCCTATTCCGTCGGATTGTACCAACAGAAAGAATTCTCTGGGTTCTAAGGTATATAAGTAAAGGAATGGTAGTGAAGTAATTCTCAAAGTATATTATGTAGTTTTTAAACTAAGGTACTTCACGAACTAACCTTACCACAATGTTTGCAGATGCTTGCAGATTTGGCTCTTCTGGGCGCATAGTTTCATTTGCACATAACACAAAAAAATTAAATCCCCACTTTTTAGGCTTGTTTGGCAGATATTGTTTCATATAGCTCTTCATTTTTGTGGAACACATTTGTTCATCTACAGATAATCTCGCTTGTTTGGAAGCAGAACCAAATGTATAATTTATGGTGTCAATAACCGGCCTAATAAGGTAGAGTCTATCACGTTTCTTATCGTCGCGTGGTAGGTTTTTTTCTTTATCATTAAAATGTGGATATTGCCTTATTTTTCGAATTGGTTTACTGTCATTTGCTGCTTAACGTCAACTGATCGGTCATTATTGCTTGACCAATAATCTCTGGTATTTGGTAAATTGAAATACGTCATATAAAAGATAACACCAATAAACTTTCGCAACTCCGAAATACTAAAGGGAAACTTTTCATCTAATCCAGCATTCTTCAACTAAAAGGTTTTCTAAGCTTTCTGGAAATAAATAGCTCCAAACTTGATAAGGAGTTACTAATGACTGAATATCTTCACTGAGAGAGCTATCTCCCTGAAAATCTACTTTACTATGAAACTGCAAATTACCTTGTTTCCAGATTATTTTTTCAAATGCTGAGGATTTAGGATCGACTTTTATGTCTTGAAACTTTGAAGGAAATAAATTGAATGTCGAAGAACTTGTCTGAAGCTCTAAAGAATGTTCTAGGGAAGCAGAAGGTCCTGGTATAGATTCAGAATTTTCTTTAGAAACAGGACAGTTAGAAATAACCAAAATTGTTGTAGCACATTTTGTAGGGCAGGTGACTTAATTTTTTTTGAAGTAGAAATTGGCGTACTGGTTTTAGAAAGGTATGAAAAAGAACATTTTGCAGTAACAGGAGACAGAACAGAGGTCGTGGACTTGTTATAATCGTTCATTAGGGCAATAAACGAGTCATGAATTGAGTCATTCAACTCAACTAAGTTCGGCTTCTTCAGAATCGATATCATTATTAATGAGTAATACGTTTTCTGTTTTAGTGGAGCATATTTGTCGAATTTCCCTTTCATCAGTGCTATCATAAGGAAAATCTTCACTGTTGCAAAGTACTTAGCATATATCATCATCGGTCATTCTTTTTTTTTTCTTTGAGAAAAGGCGTTCATAGTTAGGATTTATATGTAACTAGAATACCAAAAATTCTGCAAGAAACAAAAGCAACCTCACAATCCAATAATTGAACCTGGATAAAAATAAATTATTTTCATAGCAACCAAAGCAACCTCTCGTATCAAACGACTGAGAAAGAATAAAAAACCCAAGTAAGTGCACGCAAGAAAAAAAACCTGTTCAACAAAATTTATTTTTCTATTAAAAATTTGTGTTTTCAAACACAATGTATAAAAAAAGTAAAGGAATATTTCGAATTAGTGCGGAGTGCATAGTGTATCTTTTAAGATACAACCACTAAAAGTGATTTTACAACTAAAGTCGGGGTCGCATTTGTTTAAAATTTTATTTGTTATTAAAATACATAGCACTCAAGAACATATTTAATTTTTGGCTAAATTAAAGATACTATTATTGTTAAAATGTGACTATAATAATGGTGTTTCTAAAAATATATGAATTTTGAAATTTTGAGTTAAACGCTATGTAAGCCCAATAAGCTAAAAACAATTGATATAAATATGATACAATATGATAGAAAATATGGTTCTGAGTAATTGTTTACAATATTTTTTAAATTTTGTAAAGAAATTAAGGAATTGCACTGTTTTTTCTGGTTGTATCTTTAAAGATACATCATGCATTTAAGGGTTAAAAAGACTACTAAAACTACCAGATTTTACCAGAAACTATGCTTTACTCTTAGGAAAAAAAGCAGAATGTAGCTTACATTTAAATATATATAAAACACTGTTCCAATATGCACATAACAGGTTACCACACAAACTGTCTCTAACTGTATTAAAAGATAATATTTTTTGGATAAAAGCAATTAAAATAAAACAGAAAATAAAACATCTACATTATGTAATACAGGGGAAGATGAAACTTTACAACATTTTATGGCAAGATGTCCAATTCTCAGACAAATTAGAAACAGACATTTTGGAAAAACATATCTAAATGAAAATGAATTAATTAATATTTTAAATGGCCAAATAAGCAATGGTTGCTTATAACTATGTTTGTAATGCATTAAAGTATAGAAAATTAGTAATTGATGAATTTGTATAATTTATTGAGCTGCTATTTTAATTACATATTTCTAAAACATGTTAATGCCTTTATAAATACATTTATAATTAATATTTATAACAGACGTGTCATTGTTAAGTATTTATTTCCACTCTTTATTTTGTTTTTTTTTTTTTTTTTAATTTATTTATATACATATAGCATTTATTTGTATTTACAGTTGATTATATATTTTAAGAGTTTAGGGACTATGTTCCTTTTCTACTTAGTAATTAAATTTTAGTTTTAATATTTACATTTCAAATTATTAATTGTGGAGGAAAAATTTAAAAAAAAACCTTTTTGAAGCAGGGGTATAAGATAAAATTTAGGATTGGATAAGGGGGTAAAATTACGATGAAAGTATTTCATTAATATGGGAATGTTGAGACAGTTCGCATCTTCTTATGAAATTTTCAGTCAATCTGCTTATTTTTTCATTGATTTGTTCGATGTTAGCAATTATATGCAAACGTCTGGTGGAGTAATGCCAGGGAAGTCGAAATATCATTTTTAACAGTTTGTTCTGAGCTATTTGTAGCTTACTGATATGACATTTTGCAGCAGTGGACCAAACTGGACAACAGTAGAACATGATGGGATGGAAGATAGCTTTTATTATTTGCTTTTTGTTATCAGTATTTAGATCAGAATTCCGGTTTATCAGTGGGTACATAAGCCGTGTAGTTTTGTTTATTTTGTCGAGCAGATAGTGTATATGTTCATTAAAGTTTAATTTGGTATCTAGAATAACTCCAAGATATTTAACTTTACTTTCCCAAGAAATATCATGGCTCATAAACCTGAGCGGTGAATGTGGAATAAAACATGCTTTCCTTTTCCTCGTAAAATATATGGCTTGCGTTTTTTCGGGGTTTACTAGGATGTTCCATTTGTTAAAGTACTTGTTTAACTCAACTAATGCACTTTGTAGATTTGAAACGATGCTAGTTGCGTGAAGATCGGAGCTTAATATTGAAGTATCATCTGCAAAGATTGAAGTGGTACAATTTGGGAAGGTTGGAATGTCTGATGTAAAAATATTATATAATATTGGTGACAGACATGAGCCTTGCGGACAACCTGCTGATATGTAGGTTTGTTGAGAACAAGTTTTACCCAAATATACCTGAAACGACCTGCCATGCAAAAAACTTTGTATAATTTTTATTATTTCCAAAGGAAAGTTACTTCCTTTTAATTTGAAAATGAGGCCATCGTGCCAGACTGAGTCAAAAGCAGCTTTTATGTCTAGCAGGACCATACCGGATGATTTTCCATTTCGAAAATTATTTTTGACCAAATTCCTGATTTTTTTCAAAGGTTGGCATGTATTGTGTTCACTTCTAAATCCAAATTGTTGTCTTGGAAGTATATTATTTGAATCAATAAATATAGATAATTTTTCTTTTATAATTTTTTCTAATATTTTGCTCACAGCAGAAAGCAGACTTATTGGTCTGTATGAAAGAGGTGAGTTAGATGGTTTATTTGGTTTTGGTATTGCTATTGTTTTGGATATTTTCCAGGAATTTGGGAAGTAACATTGTTTTAAACATCCATTAAAGATAGTGCTAAGATATGTTATAGCTTTTTTTGGTAGCTTTTTTAAGCATTTATTATTAATTTGATCCAGTCCTGGTGACTTTTTCGTCTTTAAATTTTTAATAATTTGCGCTATTTTCTCTTGCGTTACGAAGTAACAATTTTGAGGACTTGTTTCCGCTGATCGCACGAAGTCTGCTGTATTGTTCACTTCTAAAACAGTTTCTGTATCGCTAAGATGAGATGAAAGACAATGGTTCATTTTAAAATTTTGAGCTAAGATTTCACACTTATCTTGCTGGGTGTAATACGTTTCATTATTTTGTTTAAGTATCGGCATATTTTTAGATTTCTTTCTTAACATTTTAGAAATTTTCCAAAACGAAGAAGAAAATTTATCCAATGTTGACAGCATACTATTCCAGGACTTATTTTTAAAGTCATTTATTTCTTTTGTGATCTGGTTGTTCAGTCTCGCCATTTGTTGGTGGTCATAACTATCCCTATAGCGTTTCCAATTCCGCCTGAATCTGTTCCTAATTTGTATCATCAATTTGATGTTATGAGGTATTGGTTTTGACGATGGTGTAATTCTGCGTTTAGGCACACTGTTTTCTATTGCTATTTTAATGTTTTCATTGAAAATATTTATCATGCTATCGATCTGAGTGCAATCATTTATTTCACTTACTTCACGTCCTCTTGGCAGATTTCTTTTAATGAACCTAGAAAATCGGGTCCAGTTAGCTTTATTAAAATCGTAGTATAGATCATCCAAAAAAACACACCTTAAATCAATCTCACTACTAATAGGTAGGTGATCAGAGCTTAGATCATTTATCACTATAACTGCAGACATGTTAATCGCTACATTTGTTAGAAAAAAGTCTAGAGTAGACCCTTGTTTATTTGGATCTGATGGTATGTACGTGTGTTCGTGGGGAAAATTTATTTGGGTTTGATTTAATTGCAGTTTTCCATACAATATATTTCCCCAACAATTGTTTCTTATACAGCCCCAGTAGCTGTGCCTGCAGTTGAAATCGCCCCCTATAATATATTTATGATTTGATGCTGTTAATTTTCGAAGATCATTAGTAAAGGCTTGTGTTTTAGATTGGTCGTGTCCCGATGAACCCCCTGGAAAGTAACAGGAGTAGATGTGTACAAAATCATTAACATTTTGGATTATAACACCTACATTTTCAATTAATGATGTATTTATTACAGGTAATAGTTGATGTTTAATATTTTTTTTAACAAGAATTGCTACTCCCCCACCTCTGCCTTCTTGACGGTCATTTCTATAGCAATAGTAATTTTGGTTTCTTATTGAAATATTTTCATTAAGCCATGTTTCGCATAACATACAGACATCAACATTGTTTTCTTCCAAAAACTGAAACAATTCTAATTTTTTGTTGCGTACTCCTCGTGCGTTCCATGATACTATTTTGGTTTTCGCATTCATTGAAAAAGAAATTTACAAGCTAGGTCTGTTACAACCTTAAATTGATCTTCTCTAGATTTGCAATTTCCTAGTCTAGAAATCAGTTCAAACGTAAGATCTTTTATTTCTTCAATAGAAAACATGTTGTTTGTGTTATTATTTCCATTAGTACCATTTGTTGTAGTACTGAATAGTAGATTATGATTTAAATTTGGAGCGTTTGCCCTAACATTTTGGTTTAACGTGTTGGGGAAGTTACCATTGTAATTTGCAGTGGTATTATATGTTCGACTGGCTACCCTGCGCGTTTTCGGTTGTGTGCGCTGTCGTATCTGCATGTAGGTACCTCTACTTGGGCATTCGAGAGACATGGCTTTATGAGGACCATTGCAATTTGCACATTTTTCGAAAGATGCGTTACATTCTACAGTTTTGTGTTCCCCTGCACAGTGGGCACAGAATGATTTTACCTTACATTTACTTGAACCGTGTCCATACATTTGACAGTTATAACATTGTGTCACCCTCGACTTGTTGGGCTTTTGGTACTCCCACCTGACTTTAATATAATTTATGACCGAGTAATTTTCCCGCAATTCCTTTAACGTAATAGTTTTATGTTCGAAATACACAATATATATAACTATTTCATTACGATTTTCTCTCGTTTTTGTAACGATTTTAACATCAGAACATTTCAAACCTAATGATGTAAGTTCATGTTTTATTACTTTTGGGTCTGTTTTATCCAAACCTAAAAGGACAGCTTTATAGGGTTTTTCACTTTTAGTGGCATATGTGAAATATTCCAATTGAAATGTTTTTGTTAATGACTCACAAATGTCGTCAAAGTCTTTTTTATTGGTACAGAAAAGTTTTAGACCAATAGATATTTTTCGTATTGAATATTCTTTTATATTTAATATTCTGCATACTTCATGGACTTGCTCTGTTTTGCATTTAAGTATAGTTATTGGTGGTATTTTAACTTTTACGGTGGTATCGATAACAACTTCGTCATCTTGATCGTCGATTGTTTGTAGAGGTGCATAATAATTTTGATTTGCAGTTCTCTGAGAACTGTTTGGTTTTGTTTTTTTAGTCATGCTCTGACTAGCAGAGGCATCGACATCACTCGCTCGCACGCGTTTAATTTTGTTGTTTTTATAGTTGTTTGTTTTTATTAAAAATGTTTTACAAAAGTAAGGAAAAAAGAAAAAGTAGCTGTAAACTGAGTTTTACAAGAAGACAATAAATCACGACCATACGCATTAAATGCTAGTACGAGACTGTTTATTTTGTTTTAATTTTAAAATTTTTAAATAAAGATACATACATACATCATACCTACATGCATTATTTTTTTACAATGTGTACATGTGTTATTTATAGCGAATAAAAATTTGGGAGTGTCCTATTTTTGTGATCCAATTTAAGTTATCCAACAGCTATTTAAGTAATGTAATTATTATGAATTTTTTTTTTATATTTTATATATTATTTATTCTAAGCGGTATTCACTCTTGGTATTCACTCATATAAGCAATTTCCAGTTGAGTACCAATTGTCCTATACAGACTCGGGTCATCTGGAGAAGGGGCTTTTCATTATTTTGATATATTTTTATTATTTTAATCCATTTACCATAAAATGAAAAATGAAAAAATATACAATTGTTTTGGCAGCTCAACAATCAGCTGTTTCAGTCTTGTAAATGTGTAGTCTTGTAGATGTACTATAGCTTTTGCCCTTGTACTTTAAACACAGCGTAGTAAATTTCAATTTCATACATTTTATTGTGGTATTGTAAATAGTAGTACTTTTACTTATATCTACAACATTTACAAAGGTTACAGGGTTACTTTACTACCAAGACTGAAAAAGTTAGTGTTACTAATTTTTTAAGCCTGTTTAACAGATGAAACTGTCCGATACCGCAAATGAAGGAAGCAAGCATTGCTTAATAAAAAAAGTCAAAATATGATAATTCTTAATCAAATTTTCAATGTTATCTTTCAATGTGTGTTAGAACAAGATAATTTGTTATACTGCTGATTTTTATATCAATTTGTAATGTAATGTAACGGATCTAAATATGAAATGTATTCCAATTAAAGTATGTATTAACAATTTGTTGTCATTTTTAGATGTTTAAAACAACTGGTTATAGAACCGGTAATTGTCACTAGTTGAAGTAGTCCTGTATACTTTTAAATGTACCAATAACTTTGTTTAACTACATAAATATTTATGCAATATTAGCTTTTAGATACTACTTTTTAACAGCCCCTTTCTTTATCACTTTTAAATGCTTTAATTTTAAACTACAATGAATGAAATTAATATTTCTATTATATACCGCTCTGTGGAAAAGAGTATATTGAAGTTGCTGATAATTGTTACCAAAAATACTTTACCTAGATCCACCTTTTATTATACCGATCGATATACGTCCGTCCGTTCTTCTGTGTGTAAATATAAACTACAGGACGCAAATATAAACATATTTCGCTGGAATTTGGCATTTGTGTGCTATCGCTATTGGCTCACATACAAATAAGCCTTATAAAGTCGACCTTCATTGCCGGAAGATCCAGATTATCATATATATATCGGTCAAATTAAGTTTATGTGGGTTTATTTACACCCATTTAACTGTAGTCCAAAAATAAACCCCGTAAGAAAGCTGACTCCCGATCTTCATTTAAGTTTATCTGTGGCCACAAATTAATAACAAAGCCGCTTAAATTTGGTTTATGCTTATTTTCTATTACAAAAGTTGATCTGAGACCCAAGTCGTCCTAGACCGACTATAATTTTCCTACTGGTTTTAATTTCTTATATATAATATTGGAGCATAATCAGAGTCATATGGCAGTGCTTGTTTTAAGACTAAAATCACAATTTCCTCTATACAACAATAACGATGTGTACTCAAGTAGTGAATTCAATTATGAAAGGGAGAGGGAGGGTTGTTTTCTTGTTTAGTTTTAATATACATGCTGTTACAATATTATAATATTTTATAATCATTTTTATTTTGGAATTTTTAAATCGACAAATTAAGTTATGTACAAAATTCTTTTACGGCGAATTTACTTTAAATCACTTATTTCTACATATGTTCTGCTTCCTGATATGTGTTGGGTACTGCTGATATTTATATACGAATTTGAAACATAAAATTACACACATAATCCTGTCGGACGTATGAATGTTAAATCCATGTTAAGTCGTCACACTACAAATATAAGTAAAAACATAGAGAACGTATTTTTACCACTGAGTGGCCATTTTCAATAGTGACCATGCATGGAACCTTTATTGTTTTTGTAACCTTGACACTAAAATATAATCTAAACTGATTTTCTATTCTCTGTCTTCTTTTTATTTTTCTTTTATTAATTTTCTTCATCAATTTGATATTACAATGACAAAACACCTGAAGCAATGAAGTAGCTTACTTAATGTCGAACCTGTACAAAACATGAAATTATAACAACAATCAATACCTTGGTTTTGAATTACTGTTTTGTTCCCTGCTCACCGAAGGAAAATTAAATGGTGTGTTATCAATCGATGACATCTGCATTAAATAATGTAAAGGCTTAATTTAATATTTTCTTGTTCTTTCTTTTTTGCTTTTTAGGATTTATGTTTTTTTCTTTTCTTTTGTATAGCCTGTATTAACTATAACTTAAACTTCGAGAAAGGTTGCTTGCAAATATATTGAGAATAGCTGATTGCCGATAACATATATGGGTAATGTTTAAATCATTACATATTAAAAACAACAAACATTGCTACCATTGATTCTTTTTCTATATTATCGTTTCAGCGTCTTATTTTCATGACTTTTTAATGTATTTTTTCTACGATACCAAAGCGTTTAGATGTTACTGATTCTTTTTTAAATCGATATATAAAACTATTTTATAAATAAGAGATATTACGACATTGTCAGCAATAATCTGAATTTTATTTGAGACCATATTTTCTTTAATTCGTATATGTATATCCATTTCTCTCAAATATTTGGCACGCTCGTAGACCTATTTTAAGCCTTCGTCGAGAGCTGAAAATTGGCACGCGCGACAATTTAATCATTCAAAATTTGAGTCGGAAAAATTTTGTGGAAAACTCTAAAAATTGACAACATAATTAATTAAAATTTAATAAAATCATTCCCCATACTATAAACATAAAATCGCATATATTTCGAACAATAAGCGTCGTAGAAAAAAATGGTTTAAATGTTGCCTCCTCTTGGTAACGCCCCAACCGCATATAACTTCTCTTTTTTAAATCTTATACTATTAGTTAATGGATCTGAGGATCCATTTTAAGTCTTGCAGTCGATGTTATTATTTTTATTTGGAACCACATGAAAAAGTTGTGCATTTGTAATAGTAGACGTTCCTAAAATTCTTCTGGTTCATTCAATGACAAAAATAATAGCTAAAATGGTAATAAAAAATGGATGATTAGCTTGATTGACATTAAAGTCAAGAAGTCCCAAGAATTTTCTTACTAAAATATCTGAATTACACTTGTTAAGATTCAATATATCTAAATTCAATTAATGTAGAATTCCCCTAATATATTACAATAATTAGTGAATGTATTGAATGTTATGTAGTTAATATTGTCTTTCATTTTATTGGCCAATTTAACGTAAATTTTGTTATTAATAGATCAAAGTATAGCATAAATTTTAATTCAATAACATTTAGTTAAGTCAGCATTTTTTATGTTAATTTTAGTATAAATACCTCAAACAAAACATCAATAAACAAAAATAATAAAATAATTTATTTTGTTTTAATTACTGAACACTGATCTCCAAGTTATAAGTGCTTGAAGACCAAACAATTTTTAAGAAACAAGTAAATTAGTACAGACCAAATTTAAGTGTTTGGTTTGACTTACTTTCAACTTACATTAACATTTTGGTGACCCCAAAACGCTCTTGAACTTCAAGTTTCCCCCCACCAGTGGTAAGGAACTTGTAACACTCACGAGTGGATTAAACACGCCCTGCAGCGCTTCATCAGGACATCAATTGTCCACAGCGTACTTGGTTAGCAAATCCTGGTACGCAATTCATCAGGACAGCAATTGTCCACAAGCGTCCTGGTTCAGCAAACCCTGGTATGCGTCCACAGCGTCCTTGTTCAGCAAAACCTGGTACGCAACTCATCAGGACATCAATTGTCCACAAGCGTCCTGGTTCAGCAAATCCTGATACACAACTCATCAGGACATCAATTGCCCACAAGCGTCCTTGTTCAGCAAAACCTGGTACGCAACTCATCAGGACATCAATTGTCCACAAGCGTCCTTGTTCAGCAAAACCTGGTAAGTAACTCATTAGGACATCAATTGTCCACAAGCGTCCTGGTTCAGCAAATCCTGGTACGCAACTCATCAGGACATCAATTGTCCACAAGTATCCGTGTAATCCACATACAATTTTGCAGTCACATACACGATGGAAACCTCAAGCAATTATTAGATGCTCTATCGAAGACAGGCGAATCTATTCAAGCAATAATACGAAACTTTAAAAAAGATTCTTCGGACATAAAAACAACTGCAGGATTCTTTGAAGATCGTAGACGACGATTACAAGAGGCCTGGTATCAATTTGAAGCCCAGGACTCAAAATTACGCCAGTTCGACGATGTTCAAAGCTTGAGAACTGAGCATGCACACTTCACGGATGATAATTATTCCAAAATCTATAAGTTAACCGCCTATATAAAAATATTTGCTACAGAGGCTAACCGACTAAGTGCTTCATCCGAAACCAAACAAAGGCCACCAATGATTGACAATAATGGTGCCCAATCATTGGCTCTTCAGACCACTCAACATGCGTCCGAAAATCATAAAAGCCTGATTCAGAAAACTTAAAAATGGAATGACAGCATTAGAGCGGCTATTAAATGGATTAGCTTCTATCACAGAAATTCAACCGCCCCAATATTATGAGCTTAGAATCAAGAATATCAACGATCTTTGGAACCAGATACAAATTTTATGCTACAATATTTGCGAAGAAATTGAAGATCCATCAGGGGCTGGTTTTATTGTGGATGACTTCTTCGCACTAAATGAAAAAGTTCAAAATCATTTGGGCAATCTGGCGGTGGTACAACAATATATCCAATAATACATCATCATCAACGTCGATGATACAAAATCCATTACCTTTACCAAAAGTAATGATTCCAAAATTTGATGGAGATTACCTAAAATGGAGTCAATTCAATGATCTATTTAGATACACAACACATCCCAGCAGTCCAGAAAATGTGGTATTTAAAGACTAACCTAATTGGAGAGCAAACATTTGATAAGCCAATTCACATTAACGGAGCAAAATTATAGTACTGCATGGAAAACGTTGCAAGAACGCTGTAACAACAAGAGGCTCCTGGTAGCTAACTTTTTGGACTAAATAATTCACCAACAGCCAGTAACGTCATCAGCACCATCACTTAAGGCTCTGCATGATACCACCAACGAATGCTTGCTTGCCTTAAATAACTTAGGAATTACAACATCTTCCTGGGGTGCGGTACTAATACAGTTATTGATTAAAAAACTGGATAAGAATACCCATATCAGATACGTGCAATCATTAGCAAACTCAAGAGATGTGCCAACTGTATCTGAATTTCTGTCATTTTTGGAATTTCAGTTCCAATCTACGGATGCAATAACTCCAAATGAAAATCCGACATACAAGGCGGTGTCAACAATAATTACATCCGCCGGAAACAATATTAGCACATGCAAGTTGTGCAATAATAGTGGTCATAAATTATACCACTGCAGCAAATTTCTGCAATTATCGGAAGCAGAACGGTTACAATGGGTACAACGACAAAATCTATGTATCAATTGCTTCAGAAGTGACCACGTTTCGAAATCCTGCAACTTAAATAGCTGCAGAAAATGTACAAAAAAGCACAATACGTTGCTTTAAATAAAAGGGATAATAAACAAAAAGAAAAAATATCAAATTCGAGTTGAAGAGAAAGCAGTTCACATCCAAATACACCAGTAGAAATGACTACATCAAACATTGTAGCAGTTACATCAACAGCGAAGGTTATCATTACAGCTTCAAACGGTGTATCCAATAAATTTTTGGCAGTATCAGATTCAGGTTCGCAAGTGAATGTTGTATCTAAACGTGTTTGTAAAAAATTGGCAATTTCGCCATGAGAAGCCTCCCTGTGCCTCGACGGTGTTGCAGAAACTCAAAAAATCTAAATATCGCCTAAATATCGCTATGAAGTCCAGGGACCTAAAGTTCTCGGCAAACGTGGAAGCTTATGTACTCCCAAGTATAATTCCCGCACAACCAAGTCAGTTTGACATTTCAACTTGCGATATTCCCAACAACATTCACTTAGCAGATCTGCATTTCTATCAGCAAGAAAAAATAGATTTGCTACTTTGAACAGTTTTATTTCAAATCTATATATAAATAGGCAAGTGAAAAAAGTTAAGAACCATTTTAACTGCCTTAAACTCAACGTATTCGCTTGATTATTTTTTTTTATTTGATAGATTGTCAATAGGAGCAGTGCAGAATGTATTTTTTTTCTACATTTTTGTGCCTAAGATAGGTTAAACCAGTTAAGCCATGATCTCTCTTTCTCAATTTGTTAAAAAATTACAACAAAAAACTCAAAATTAACTAAATTAAATTTGGCTTGGAGAATTTCAACCACTGAGCGAACACTAGTTAACTAAAAATGGAACTGTACATCTAGGTGATGATCTTCCCACACTCCAAAATACTGAACTTGGCTGGATTGTGGGAGGTGCAATGGGAAAAAATCCATCGCCTAACCCGTTATATGCGCCCACATGTGCAATATTTGGAGACACTACAACATTGGAAGAAGCCATAGAACATCTGTGGAAATTGGACGAGATTGAAGCCAACAAAAGGCGCCTGTCACCATCAGAACAACAATGTGAATCACATTTCACCCAACATGTTCACACCAATACAGATGGCCGCTTCATTGTCAGTCTTCCATTTCGTGAGAACCCAACAGCTTTAAGGGACTCCCACGGGATGGCATAAAACAGATTTTTGGGCCTAGAACGTCGACTTCTAAAAAACGAAGATATGCGACTTCAATACATCAAATTTATGCGGGATTATGAACACTTAGGACATATGGAAGAGGTCGATATTGATACCGTATTAATCCAAGATACATTAATCCTCACCACTGCGTTCTGAAAGCAGACAGCTCCACAACGAAACTTAGAGTAGTGTTCGACGCATCAGCAAAAGACTTCATCAGGCTACTGTCCAAAATGAATTATTTTTAATTTTGCTGCGTTTCCGATTACCGAAGTTTGCCTTCACCACTGATATCGAAAAAATGTATAGACAAATTTTACTTCATCCAACCGTTCGGCACTACCAATTAATAATTTGGAGAGAAAATTTATCAGCACCTGTCAATTACTATAGACTTAACACGGTTACATATGGGACACGGACAGCACACACGATGTCTACAAAAAATCGCCGACGAAAATGCTATAAATTATCCATTTGGAGCTCAAATGTTAAAGGATAATTTCTGCATGGATGATGGACTTGGAGGGTCAGACAGCCTTAAGATTACAATTGAGATGCAAAGGGAACTCATCACGATTCTAAAACGGCATGGTTTCAATTTGAAAAAATGGTGTGCAAATCACCCACAACTGCTAAAAAAAACATTCTACTCGGTGATCAGGAGGTGGATTTAAATTTCAACAGTTTCAACACAAGCACGGTAAAAAATCTGGGATTATCATAGCTGCCTAAAACTGACCAGATCTCGCAAGGTTATTTGACCCCCTTGGACTACTAGCACCTGTAGTTGTCAAGGTAAAGATGTTTATTCTTTGTTTTCCGACAAATATTGATTTCCTGCGAAAATTCTGAAGCCTGTATGGTTTTTATAATTATGTGCAATGCACTATCTAGTTCGGCAGGAGTTAGTGATTGATGTGAGGGGCGCTGATATTTTTTGATCCTTGAATTTTTTACGAATCTAATTATATACCCCAATATTCCTTGCAGTGTTTTGAAGGAGTTTTTATGTGGGATTTTGTAAATAAAGTTGTCAGTTTCGGTAACTGTTGAGATTACACTTGTCTTTTTTCTCTTGAGTTCACTGGGGATTTAGAGTTCTTGTCCATGCAGAAACAGTGGTCCATACAACCTTAAATTACATTGAGCAAGTTGAACTGCTGGTAAACCTCTGGATAGCATATCAGCAGGGTTGTCCTTTGATCGGATGTGGCGCCACTGGTCGGGTAACGTCAATGACTGAATTTCGGAAATTCTATTAGCTACGAACGCATGGTACATGGAGGATTAAGTGTTTATCCAGGATAGTACTATTTGTAAATTAGTCCATAAAATTGCAGATTGATTTTTGATTTGAAGATCTGTTTTAATCCTGTGTGTAAGTTGGGCCGCCATAACTGCAGCAGATAATTCTAGGCGAGGTAGTGTCTGTTGTTTTAATGGAGCAACCCGTGTCTTGGCACAGAGCAGTTGTACAATTACTCGTTTATCCTTAAGAATTGCTCGGATGTAAGCAACTGCACCAAAAGCCTTTTCTGAAGCGTCTGAAAATATATGCAACTGTTTTTACTGGTAGTTCTCCTTTAAAAACGTGTCGAGGAATTTTAAAATTGTTTAAACTGTCTAAATCTTTTCTGAATTTAGCCCAGATTGTGTGAAGGTTTGCAGGTAATGGTTTATCCCAGTCTAGCTTTAATTGCCATAGCTGTTGAATAAACATCTTTGCCTTGACAACTACAGGTGCTAGTAGTCCAAGGGGGTCAAATAACCTTGCGAGATCTGACGTTGCCGTGCGTTTTGTGACAGCCTGTTGATGATTCACTTTAACCTTGATGAAAAATGGTCAGTTTTAGGCAGCTATGATAATCCCAGTTTTTACCGTGTTTGTGTTCTCACTGCGGAATTAGCTGAAGGTATCTATTCCGACAAGGGGCAGGATTCAATCATCTCAACTGCTAGCTTAACAGGAATACATATCCACTTTATCCCACCGCATGCACCACACTTTGTGGGATTATAGGAATCGGCAGTGAAATCTGCCAAACATCGATTGTTACGCAGTGTTGCGACGGCATCGTTAACTCAAGAAGAACTAAAAACAATCGTAGTGGAAATTAAAGCAATACTTAACTCCCGCCCACTAACGCCTATGTCAAGTGATCCTAACAATCTTGAGGCTTTGACTCCTGGTCACTTTCTTATTGGCGAAGCGCTCGTATTACAAATAGATAGTAGTGCAACACCAATAAAAGCATCAGGACTCGCTCACTGGAAACTCGTGGCTCATCTCAAACAGGAATTTTGGAAAAGATGGTCCACCGAATATTTAAACCAATTGCAACAACGTCATAAGTGGAATAAACAATTTCCCAACATAAAGATTGGCGATCTGGTAATAATAAAGGAAGATAACACAAAACTCACTCTGGTACTGATAATGTAATAGGAGTCATGGAAGTCAAAACAGCAAATGGACTGCTCAAACGCCCAATACATCGGCTCGCTCTGTTACCCATCGAACAAGACTCCGAAGAGCTCATCTTGTCCGATGACAACACTGCAGCCATCAACAACAGCATCTCAGATTCAACTGAGGAACCTAGGGCCAAAAGGAAAAGGGGGCTATCAACCTATGGCACTTGGAAATCCAGTCAAAAACATAAGATTTGGAACAAGATTAGGTATCCATTTCGAAGAAATCGGGTCAACAGCCATTTCAACCACTGAATGGAACCTTTTTGTATATTACGACCGGGGGTTCCCATTGGTCTGAAACACCAACTTTGGTCAATGGCACGGAAACCCTACAGAATCTGTGCAGAATGATAAAACTAAACGAATCATGTCTCAGCATTATTATCATTTTAAACACATGGAAAACGATATACAACTTGAGAACCAACTATTAAGAAGTAAAAGAGGAGCATTTAATATAATTGGGAATGTTGCTCATTCATTGTTTGGCATATTGAATTCTGAATACGCTGATTATATATCAGATACAATACAACAAGTACAAGGCGCATGAATCGCATCTATTAAATTTACTGAAAAACCAAACATCGATTGTTGATTCAACAATCAATGTCATACAAAAATCACAATTGGCAGCTAAGGCAAGATTTGAACAATTAGAACAAGAAGTTAAAAATTATTCATGAGCAATGCATGACATTAGCAATGTGTTCATCTAGATACAACTTAGCCAACTATTCAATAATGGGGTCTTAGAATTGAACCTAATTTTGAATAACATAAGATACATTCATCTATTCTGGACACTCTCATAGACACGCATCATGGAAAAATTAGCCCATTGTTACTGACTTCACAACAGTTACAAACTGAAGTTTATCAAATTTATCCATCACCAACTTCAGTGACTTCCTGTAGCCGGGAAAGATGAATTACTTCAGATATTCAAACTTATGAAGATTCAAGATAGACTTACGCACCAACATGCAGTTTTCAAAATAACGATACCCTTGGCTGAAGTTGAACAATTTAAGATGTTCCGGTTGATTCCTGTACCCAACATACTAAACACCATGGTAGCCATCAAACCATGTACTGACTTCATGGGCATAACAGCATCCCATAAACAATATATCTTTCTTACAAATTCGGAACTCAGCAATTGTGATAGAAAAAAGAAGATATGTTTCTGTGTTCCAACGTTCATGTTCGCTACGATTATGGGTCAGAAACGTGCATGTGTGAAATCAATTTGTACAACAACAAAATGACACCAACATGCACTCTGGAGAAATCCAACACAAAATGGATAGCCCTCAACAACCCAAATCAATGGATATATGCCACCTTATCATCTTCAAGAGCCACGGCTGTGTGCAATAAAGACATTACTCATTTCCCTTTACGGGGATCCGGGCAACTGATCCTGGATCCAGAATGCATGCTGAAGCATGAATTCGAAAGACAAACTGTCTCTAGTACGATCAGATCATCATACCCTAGTCTTGGCACAGTTTCACCTGTATCACCTCAAACAAACATTACATACCCCATAAGCAATAATCAGTCGAACTCGACAAACTTGGAAGTGTATACGCCAACAATCTCAAAGAGCTATCAATATTACAAAAATCTTTGAAGGAACAAAACATCATGGACCTTCCGAACACATTGAAGTCCCACCAGCAACACAATCATGCAATTGGATATCTGGCACTGTCGATTAGTTTGGTAACAATAATTATAATGCTGTCCAGATGTAAAAAGTGTACAACCAGGCGAAAACCACACACAATGCCAAGAATTTCATCATAAAGGTCTAGGCAACATAAGATCACCACAACATTGTTGAACATCCGTTATACGCGGGGGAGAATGTTAAGATTCAGTATATTTAAATTCAATTAATGTAGAATTCCCCTAACATATTGCAATAATTAGTGAATGTGGAGAATGTTAAGATTCAATATATTTAAATTCAATTAATGTGGAATTCCCCTAACATATTACAATAATTAGGGAATGCATTGAATGTTATGTAGTTAATATTGTCTTTCTTATTATTGGCCAATTTAACGTAAATTTTGTTATTAATAGATCAAATTACATTTATACCTTTTTATACAGTCTGTTTTATTATTGGCCAATATAGCATAAATTTTAATTCAATGACATTTAGTTAAGTCAGCATTTTTGATGTGTAATTTTTGTATAAATACCTCAAAAAAAAACTTCAATAAAGTCAGTAGTTAAAAGAATTTATTTTGTTTTAATTACTGAACACTGGTCTTCAAGTTACAAGTGCTTGAAGACCAAACAATTTTTAAGAAACAAGCAAATTAGTACAGACCAAATTTAAGTGTTTGGTTTGACTTATACTAATAGTTTCAACACACATTAACAACACTTATTTTTTCTTAAAATATATCTGTACTACTTAAAATGTAGGCAATACGCAATAGGGATAACCAAACACAACATATAATGCTTTCTTAGAAAACTATTTAGAATAAATTCTCAATTTTATGAATATATAAAATTGTTTAAGAAGGTTAAAACCTTGGCTCTAGCCCAATGTCCAGCACTGAATAGTTTTCATAGTTTGAAAATTTTTTATCACGAAATATTTAATAAAAGAAATGATTCAACTTTGATAACAAAATCCAAATTATCAAAGCAATAACAAAAATTAATATTTTTATTTCAACTTTTTCTGCTGCTCTGAGGCCTAACAATATGAACTAAAATCTTATATACCAATCCTTATAATAATTATCTTAGTATGTATACCACTTTTTTTTTTATCAACTTTTTTATCTCTGAAGTTGGATACCATAAGTCCTTTTTTTTTTTTTTATATTACAAACTAACGCTCAGGGGATCCTCTACAAATGCGGTGCATTGTGTTGATCTCAGGAAAATAAGATATGGGAAGGAGGAAAGAGGAAGTAGTATCTGTGGATATTTACTAACATTTTATTAAATTTTAACTGTTTAGATACGACGCAGTCACGTCTTTATATTTGTTTATATTTATTGTTTACATACACTGCACTTTTTTACTCACATTTTGCATATGTTTATATATATTGTTACCACACATTTGGTGGATATTCAAATTCATTATTACCAATCATAATAATGCTTAATCAGACTAAAAACTTAGGCCAGTTAATAAACACAATTGACTGACCGTTTATAACTAATAACACTATTAACCATTATTATGGTTGGAAACCAAAACACAAATACAACATACACCGTTTAATTTATAATTATTCTATTATTAAGCAAACAGAGAACATTGTTAAACAAGAACATTGTTAAACAAAATAAAATAAAATTAATACAATTTTAAATATTTAAAACAATATGTAATTTTAATTTAACAATTATTTAATTATGAGTAAAACAACTATAATAGTTATTATAAAATGTTTTTAATTAAGCTAAGTCGCTAAATATATCTGCTTTGAAGTGCGTTTCATTGCTAATAATTTGAATATTGGGGGGTAGTTGGTTACAAAGGCGTTCAGATATTTGCTTTTTATATCGTACAGTGTTAAATTTTTTACCTCGCATGGACCTCGAAAAAGTTATTCTGCAGAGGTATTCAGGTTGACCTGTGTAAACTATTTTATGTAAATACAACAATGTTCGGCATTTTTATAAGTTTTCGAATGATATATTATAGATTTGTTGCTAGTATTGGGAGATGCTGCTGAATCTTTTGCGGCCATATATGTATCTGGCAATGTTATTATAAGTTACATTAAGCCTTTGTTTGCTTAATGAATCGCAACTGGATAAACGCTCACATCCATACATTATTGTTAATATAGGTTAAAATATTTATATATAAAGAAGAACATTTTTATAAAAGCATTCATTAATATTCAATTAACAATCATTATTATTATTATTATTATATTGTTTTATTGAATTGCTATCACAACAAGAACAAATCTTATAAATTACAGTGATAGCAAGTAACATTTGTAGTATTAACATTGAGTTACAGTAAATTTCGAGTTTAATAAAAATAAAGTAAATTTATCATAAAAATTAACATAATAATGAACATAATAAAGTTGACATTTAACATAGATTCAAGGAAAAAATTTTTTAAGTTCCTTTTTGAAAAGTAATGCGTTGCTTTGTACTTGGATATATGATGGTAAATTGTTCCAAAGACACGTGGTGTAGTTGAAAAATTGTCTTGTAGACATTAGGTATTTGTATTTTTGTGATATCAAATTTCTTCCACGAGGCGATTGTGCAAAAATAATTTTGTTAAAAAGATATTCTGGGTTCTTCAGATAAATAATCTTATGCATCATTAAAAGGCTTTTATATTTTAGTAAATCTTTAAAACTTGTATTATGTAACTGGTATGAATATGATGATATACTATCTCGTCTACCTCTGTTGAAAACGTATCTGGCTATATTATTATATGTGACCTCGAGGCGATTAAAGTCAATAGTGTCGCAATTTGCAAATATTTCACACCCGTACAGTAGAACTGGTATTAAATTGGTTTTTGCCAAAAGCATTCTTATTTCAAACGGCGTCGATGATTGCACAGCCCACAAGTTTCTCAACATCCCATGAACTTTACCAGCTGATATATTTATATGGTTAGACCAAGAAAGTTCAGCATTAAATGTGATTCCCAAGTTCGATGATGATTGAACAAAGTCGATTCTTGAGTTGTTAATATGTAGAAAAATATTGTCAGTTAGTCTTTTTTTATTACTTCTTGAAATGAAAATACATTTTGATTTATTAGGGTTTATACATAAGCCATTTGTACATGCCCATTTATGTATATTATCCAAGTCACTATTAATACAGTCAGTACAATGTTGTACATTTTCTATTCTGCTGCTTAAGTACAACTGTACGTCATCAGCATACATTTGTACGCCACAGTAATTCAGAACCTCAGGCAAATCGTTAATATACATACAGAAAAGCAATGGACCAAGAATAGACCCCTGAGGCACACCTCTGTCAACATCCGCTGCTTTAGAAGTCGCTCCATTTAAAGAAACCACTTGTTTGCGATTAATAAGATAAGAGGAAATAAGTTTATTAGCCGAACTTGAGAAATTAAAGATTTTTCTCGAGTTTAGTGAGTAGAATCGAGTGATCAACAGTATCGAAGGCCTTACTGTGATCTAAAAGCACAAGAAATGATACCATATTCTTATCCAGTTTTGATCTTATTTCTTCCACTACATCGATCAAAACCGTAATGCAGCTTCTGTCCTGTCTAAACCCAGATTGTCTATCCGTAAGGAGATGTTGATTCTTTAAATACTTATTCATTTGCCTATACATAAGATTTTCCTTAACCTTGGATAGAAATGGTAGTATCGCAATAGGTCGGAAGTCGCTGTTATTCTTTGGATTAGGAATGATTTTTGCTTTTTTCCACATATCAGGAAAAATTGATTTTGTTAATATTGTATTAATTAAATACGTAAGAAATAGTAGAAGTTTAGGAACGACAATTTTTAAAAATCTTGGATTAATTTCATCTAAGCCCACAGCATTTGTCTTAATTGATGTAATACTTTTAAGAACTTCAGATTGATCCACACATCGAAAATCAAAACAGTTCTCAATAGGCACAGTACGAATTTTTTCGTACTCATTTTCAGTTGGTCTATTCACTTGAATTTCGACAAATTGTTTGTTTAACTTATCAACGTCCACATCAGAACCAACAGTGCAAGGATTTCTTTTCCCAATACCAATTTCACGGATCTCTTTCCATTTTCTCTTGCTATCAATAGCTGAAGAGAATTTCCGTCGATAATAACTGGATTTTGCAATATATGTGCAGTTCACAACTCAGGCGTTTTAAATTTCTTCCAACGTTTATATGCCAAATCTCGTTTATCAATTAAACGTTTTATAATTGAAGTAAACCAAGGAGGCTGTATAGGTTTAAGTGTTCTTGTTTTTTCAGGCACAATTTCATAAAATATTGTGAGAAGGTTATTTTGAATGAAAGCAATTTGATCATTCACATTCTCAAGACCATAAATTGAATCCCAATGAACGCAATCAATAAAGATTGGCGATCTGGTAATAATAAAGGAAGATAACACAAAACTCACTCTGGTACTGATAATGTAATAGGAGTCATGGAAGTCAAAACAGCAAATGGACTGCTCAAACGCCCAATACATCGGCTCGCTCTGTTACCCATCGAACAAGACTCCGAAGAGCTCATCTTGTCCGATGACAACACTGCAGCCATCAACAACAGCATCTCAGATTCAACTGAGGAACCTAGGGCCAAAAGGAAAAGGGGGCTATCAACCTATGGCACTTGGAAATCCAGTCAAAAACATAAGATTTGGAACAAGATTAGGTATCCATTTCGAAGAAATCGGGTCAACAGCCATTTCAACCACTGAATGGAACCTTTTTGTATATTACGACCGGGGGTTCCCATTGGTCTGAAACACCAACTTTGGTCAATGGCACGGAAACCCTACAGAATCTGTGCAGAATGATAAAACTAAACGAATCATGTCTCAGCATTATTATCATTTTAAACACATGGAAAACGATATACAACTTGAGAACCAACTATTAAGAAGTAAAAGAGGAGCATTTAATATAATTGGGAATGTTGCTCATTCATTGTTTGGCATATTGAATTCTGAATACGCTGATTATATATCAGATACAATACAACAAGTACAAGGCGCATGAATCGCATCTATTAAATTTACTGAAAAACCAAACATCGATTGTTGATTCAACAATCAATGTCATACAAAAATCACAATTGGCAGCTAAGGCAAGATTTGAACAATTAGAACAAGAAGTTAAAAATTATTCATGAGCAATGCATGACATTAGCAATGTGTTCATCTAGATACAACTTAGCCAACTATTCAATAATGGGGTCTTAGAATTGAACCTAATTTTGAATAACATAAGATACATTCATCTATTCTGGACACTCTCATAGACACGCATCATGGAAAAATTAGCCCATTGTTACTGACTTCACAACAGTTACAAACTGAAGTTTATCAAATTTATCCATCACCAACTTCAGTGACTTCCTGTAGCCGGGAAAGATGAATTACTTCAGATATTCAAACTTATGAAGATTCAAGATAGACTTACGCACCAACATGCAGTTTTCAAAATAACGATACCCTTGGCTGAAGTTGAACAATTTAAGATGTTCCGGTTGATTCCTGTACCCAACATACTAAACACCATGGTAGCCATCAAACCATGTACTGACTTCATGGGCATAACAGCATCCCATAAACAATATATCTTTCTTACAAATTCGGAACTCAGCAATTGTGATAGAAAAAAGAAGATATGTTTCTGTGTTCCAACGTTCATGTTCGCTACGATTATGGGTCAGAAACGTGCATGTGTGAAATCAATTTGTACAACAACAAAATGACACCAACATGCACTCTGGAGAAATCCAACACAAAATGGATAGCCCTCAACAACCCAAATCAATGGATATATGCCACCTTATCATCTTCAAGAGCCACGGCTGTGTGCAATAAAGACATTACTCATTTCCCTTTACGGGGATCCGGGCAACTGATCCTGGATCCAGAATGCATGCTGAAGCATGAATTCGAAAGACAAACTGTCTCTAGTACGATCAGATCATCATACCCTAGTCTTGGCACAGTTTCACCTGTATCACCTCAAACAAACATTACATACCCCATAAGCAATAATCAGTCGAACTCGACAAACTTGGAAGTGTATACGCCAACAATCTCAAAGAGCTATCAATATTACAAAAATCTTTGAAGGAACAAAACATCATGGACCTTCCGAACACATTGAAGTCCCACCAGCAACACAATCATGCAATTGGATATCTGGCACTGTCGATTAGTTTGGTAACAATAATTATAATGCTGTCCAGATGTAAAAAGTGTACAACCAGGCGAAAACCACACACAATGCCAAGAATTTCATCATAAAGGTCTAGGCAACATAAGATCACCACAACATTGTTGAACATCCGTTATACGCGGGGGAGAATGTTAAGATTCAGTATATTTAAATTCAATTAATGTAGAATTCCCCTAACATATTGCAATAATTAGTGAATGTGGAGAATGTTAAGATTCAATATATTTAAATTCAATTAATGTGGAATTCCCCTAACATATTACAATAATTAGGGAATGCATTGAATGTTATGTAGTTAATATTGTCTTTCTTATTATTGGCCAATTTAACGTAAATTTTGTTATTAATAGATCAAATTACATTTATACCTTTTTATACAGTCTGTTTTATTATTGGCCAATATAGCATAAATTTTAATTCAATGACATTTAGTTAAGTCAGCATTTTTGATGTGTAATTTTTGTATAAATACCTCAAAAAAAAAACTTCAATAAAGTCAGTAGTTAAAAGAATTTATTTTGTTTTAATTACTGAACACTGGTCTTCAAGTTACAAGTGCTTGAAGACCAAACAATTTTTAAGAAACAAGCAAATTAGTACAGACCAAATTTAAGTGTTTGGTTTGACTTATACTAATAGTTTCAACACACATTAACAACACTTATTTTTTCTTAAAATATATCTGTACTACTTAAAATGTAGGCAATACGCAATAGGGATAACCAAACACAACATATAATGCTTTCTTAGAAAACTATTTAGAATAAATTCTCAATTTTATGAATATATAAAATTGTTTAAGAAGGTTAAAACCTTGGCTCTAGCCCAATGTCCAGCACTGAATAGTTTTCATAGTTTGAAAATTTTTTATCACGAAATATTTAATAAAAGAAATGATTCAACTTTGATAACAAAATCCAAATTATCAAAGCAATAACAAAAATTAATATTTTTATTTCAACTTTTTCTGCTGCTCTGAGGCCTAACAATATGAACTAAAATCTTATATACCAATCCTTATAATAATTATCTTAGTATGTATACCACTTTTTTTTTTATCAACTTTTTTATCTCTGAAGTTGGATACCATAAGTCCTTTTTTTTTTTTTATATTACAAACTAACGCTCAGGGGATCCTCTACAAATGCGGTGCATTGTGTTGATCTCAGGAAAATAAGATATGGGAAGGAGGAAAGAGGAAGTAGTATCTGTGGATATTTACTAACATTTTATTAAATTTTAACTGTTTAGATACGACGCAGTCACGTCTTTATATTTGTTTATATTTATTGTTTACATACACTGCACTTTTTTACTCACATTTTGCATATGTTTATATATATTGTTACCACACATATGGTGGATATTCAAATTCATTATTACCAATCATAATAATGCTTAATCAGACTAAAAACTTAGGCCAGTTAATAAACACAATTGACTGACCGTTTATAACTAATAACACTATTAACCATTATTATGGTTGGAAACCAAAACACAAATACAACATACACCGTTTAATTTATAATTATTCTATTATTAAGCAAACAGAGAACATTGTTAAACAAGAACATTGTTAAACAAAATAAAATAAAATTAATACAATTTTAAATATTTAAAACAATATGTAATTTTAATTTAACAATTATTTAATTATGAGTAAAACAACTATAATAGTTATTATAAAATGTTTTTAATTAAGCTAAGTCGCTAAATATATCTGCTTTGAAGTGCGTTTCATTGCTAATAATTTGAATATTGGGGGGTAGTTGGTTACAAAGGCGTTCAGATATTTGCTTTTTATATCGTACAGTGTTAAATTTTTTACCTCGCATGGACCTCGAAAAAGTTATTCTGCAGAGGTATTCAGGTTGACCTGTGTAAACTATTTTATGTAAATACAACAATGTTCGGCATTTTTATAAGTTTTCGAATGATATATTATAGATTTGTTGCTAGTATTGGGAGATGCTGCTGAATCTTTTGCGGCCATATATGTATCTGGCAATGTTATTATAAGTTACATTAAGCCTTTGTTTGCTTAATGAATCGCAACTGGATAAACGCTCACATCCATACATTATTGTTAATATAGGTTAAAATTTTTTGATTTTTAATAAATTAGTCGAGCTCGAGGTCACGTTTTTGTTTATAAAATATCCTTTTTTATTTTATTTTTTCTCCTCCAATATTTCGTCATTCATTGAATGACATCTTCAGGGAGTATGTACAACAACAACAAAATATATACACAAAATTTATTGGAGTGTCTAATATAATATTGACATGAAAGGACCGCAGCGGCAATAAATTTTGTGTATATATTTTGTTGTTGTTGTACATACTCCCTGAAGATGTCATTCAATGAATGACGAAATATTGGAGGAGAAAAAATAAAATAAAAAAGGATATTTTATAAACAAAAACGTGACCTCGAGCTCGACTAATTTATTAAAAATCATAAATTTCAAAGGTCGAATAATAATTCATCATTTATAGGTTAAAATATTTATATATAAAGAAGAACATTTTTATAAAAGCATTCATTAATATTCAATTAACAATCATTATTATTATTATTATTATATTGTTTTATTGAATTGCTATCACAACAAGAACAAATCTTATAAATTACAGTGATAGCAAGTAACATTTGTAGTATTAACATTGAGTTACAGTAAATTTCGAGTTTAATAAAAATAAAGTAAATTTATCATAAAAATTAACATAATAATGAACATAATAAAGTTGACATTTAACATAGATTCAAAGAAAAAATTTTTTAAGTTCCTTTTTGAAAAGTAATGCGTTGCTTTGTACTTGGATATATGATGGTAAATTGTTCCAAAGACACGTGGTGTAGTTGAAAAATTGTCTTGTAGACATTAGGTATTTGTATTTTTGTGATATCAAATTTCTTCCACGAGGCGATTGTGCAAAAATAATTTTGTTAAAAAGATATTCTGGGTTCTTCAGATAAATAATCTTATGCATCATTAAAAGGCTTTTATATTTTAGTAAATCTTTAAAACTTGTATTATGTAACTGGTATGAATATGATGATATACTATCTCGTCTACCTCTGTTGAAAACGTATCTGGCTATATTATTATATGTGACCTCGAGGCGATTAAAGTCAATAGTGTCGCAATTTGCAAATATTTCACACCCGTACAGTAGAACTGGTATTAAATTGGTTTTTGCCAAAAGCATTCTTATTTCAAACGGCGTCGATGATTGCACAGCCCACAAGTTTCTCAACATCCCATGAACTTTACCAGCTGATATATTTATATGGTTAGACCAAGAAAGTTCAGCATTAAATGTGATTCCCAAGTTCGATGATGATTGAACAAAGTCGATTCTTGAGTTGTTAATATGTAGAAAAATATTGTCAGTTAGTCTTTTTTTATTACTTCTTGAAATGAAAATACATTTTGATTTATTAGGGTTTATACATAAGCCATTTGTACATGCCCATTTATGTATATTATCCAAGTCACTATTAATACAGTCAGTACAATGTTGTACATTTTCTATTCTGCTGCTTAAGTACAACTGTACGTCATCAGCATACATTTGTACGCCACAGTAATTCAGAACCTCAGGCAAATCGTTAATATACATACAGAAAAGCAATGGACCAAGAATAGACCCCTGAGGCACACCTCTGTCAACATCCGCTGCTTTAGAAGTCGCTCCATTTAAAGAAACCACTTGTTTGCGATTAATAAGATAAGAGGAAATAAGTTTATTAGCCGAACTTGAGAAATTAAAGATTTTTCTCGAGTTTAGTGAGTAGAATCGAGTGATCAACAGTATCGAAGGCCTTACTGTGATCTAAAAGCACAAGAAATGATACCATATTCTTATCCAGTTTTGATCTTATTTCTTCCACTACATCGATCAAAACCGTAATGCAGCTTCTGTCCTGTCTAAACCCAGATTGTCTATCCGTAAGGAGATGTTGATTCTTTAAATACTTATTCATTTGCCTATACATAAGATTTTCCTTAACCTTGGATAGAAATGGTAGTATCGCAATAGGTCGGAAGTCGCTGTTATTCTTTGGATTAGGAATGATTTTTGCTTTTTTCCACATATCAGGAAAAATTGATTTTGTTAATATTGTATTAATTAAATACGTAAGAAATAGTAGAAGTTTAGGAACGACAATTTTTAAAAATCTTGGATTAATTTCATCTAAGCCCACAGCATTTGTCTTAATTGATGTAATACTTTTAAGAACTTCAGATTGATCCACACATCGAAAATCAAAACAGTTCTCAATAGGCACAGTACGAATTTTTTCGTACTCATTTTCAGTTGGTCTATTCACTTGAATTTCGACAAATTGTTTGTTTAACTTATCAACGTCCACATCAGAACCAACAGTGCAAGGATTTCTTTTCCCAATACCAATTTCACGGATCTCTTTCCATTTTCTCTTGCTATCAATAGCTGAAGAGAATTTCCGTCGATAATAACTGGATTTTGCAATATATGTGCAGTTCACAACTCAGGCGTTTTAAATTTCTTCCAACGTTTATATGCCAAATCTCGTTTATCAATTAAACGTTTTATAATTGAAGTAAACCAAGGAGGCTGTATAGGTTTAAGTGTTCTTGTTTTTTCAGGCACAATTTCATAAAATATTGTGAGAAGGTTATTTTGAATGAAAGCAATTTGATCATTCACATTCTCAAGACCATAAATTGAATCCCAATGAACGCAATCAATACGCTGGTTTAACGCTGTATAGTCAATGCCACGAAAATCTCTATAAGTGTAATGTACATCTTCATTGTTAACAAGGTATGATATATCATAAAAATTAAGTCATGCTTCGAAAAAACAGGGGCAGAAAATTGATCGTAAAGCAGTATTTTGCTTTTATGATTAGTAAAGAATACATCAAGTAAACTGTTCGAGCCACTTGGATAATGGGTTGGAACGATCGTATTAACAGGCAAAAGGCCGAGCGTTTGCATGGGCTCTGAAAGTGACTTATCAACTAGCAAGTTACTATTGAAATCACCAGAAATGATTACGTCATTGTACAATAAGGACAGAGATTCAATTTTATTAAACAAGTCTTTGGTATCAATAAAGTTATACGGTCGATATACGCAGGCGATTAGAATTTTTTCTTTATCCTTCGTGTATAATTCAAGAAATAGGTACTCAATCTCACTAGTAGGCTCTGATCTTAGCTTTACACAACAATTTATCTCCGTTCTCACATAAATTGAGACACCACCAGCGTTTGCTGTCCTATCAGCACGAAATAGTTTAAATCCCGGCAAATTGAAAATTGAATCATTGACTGAGGAATCGAACCAGGTTTCAGATACGCAGATGACGTCAACTCCAGAGGCAACAAAAATATATCTAAACTCATCTATCTTGTTATTAAGACTTTGTGCATTTATGTGAACAATTTTGAGTCCAAATTTTTGTTTCGCCAGAATCCTTACCATGTTAAAAACGTTATCTTTGGAACTATAACTATTACCACAGATCATATATCACAGATTTGAAAGCAACACAATCGTATGTTATTAGAATAAATGGTAATAAAAAAGGAACAAAACTAACACAAATTTTAAAATTAATAAAATAATTGCAAAGAAAAATTAAGGAGAAATAGATTAAAGTTATTTTAAAATGAAAAAATTAGATAAAAAGTAGAAAATCAAAAAATATTTATATAAAATGTATGAAGTGTTAAGAAAATTGTTAAATTTTGTGAAAAATATATCAGGCACCATCATTTCTATCTGGCATCGCTTCATCACGAAATTCATCATTGTTTCGAAAAGGAAATAACTCTTTTAATATTTCTATTGAGAGTATACATAATGATTCATCGCTTCCCAGTTTTCGAATATATACAAGGCCCCTATTTGTATGAGCAGACGATATCTTATTTTCATTTTTCAACTTACGAGCAGCAATTAAAATGCGATGGTTTGCTGGGGTGAGATTTTCGTTGACGAAAAACGGTTTTGAACTCATAATTCCGATTTGATTTATTTTTAATGAAGATTTGGTTGATTTAATATGTGTAGTTATCATTCTAAGAATATAATTTCGGTCATATGGGCTATTGAATTTAATTATTATTGGGGCATCCTCAATATTCTTTCTATTTCCAATATTTTTAACACGATAAATAGTTTTAAATGATATAGGTGCAATTTTAACAGCTTAACACAATTTTTCATAAATTATAAATAAATTGTCATTGTATATGTTCGCACTTGGAATACCAGTAATCGTAATGTCACTGGCAACTATTGAATTTTCTTGCCTTTGCGCGGACAATTTCAGAGTGAATATTTCGTTTTTTAGTTTTTTAATTTCATTATAGTGTGCTAGATTTTTATTTACAACTGTCTCTAGTTCTGTTACTCTGTCTTTTACATTATTTATGTCTATGGTAACAGATTCCAAGAGAGTATCAATATCAGTTTTCATTTCACTGAATCTCTTGTCGAATTCATGTAAGAGATCTTGTTTACACTCATTGAACTTAGAGATTAACATAATTTCAAGTTGGTTCGTAAGTTTATCGAATCGTTTTTCCATGATTGTCATAAATTTAAGAGGCAATTCAGTAAGAGTTAAACGCGGAGTTTTGCACACATTACCAAGCAAAGAGTTTTGCTTGGCTCCAAGATTGAGCTGAAGAATTATTAATAAATAAATACTATTAAATAATAAAATATTAGTACTTGTTATGTTGTTTTGTATATGCGAAGCTTTTTACTATATGGCGATCCTGCCAGTGCTCCTTAGATGAGCATTGTAAAAATATATATATATTACAAAAAATATATATATATAATACAAGGATTATGCTCTCAAATTGAGCAATCCTGAAAATAATACAAAAAAAAAAATTGCATAATAATATTGTGCTGGTGGATCAGCCACAACGATCCATCAGCTGTGCTGAAGGAAGATTTGTCTGGCCTATAGACAGTGGAGATTGCAAAATCAATAGCGGAAGGGTCAAAACCTATCTCCATAGAAGAGTACAGAAGAAGGACGGGCCAGCAGAAAACGAAGGAAGAACACATCAATATACCCCTGGTGACAAAGAAGAGGAGAGGCGGCTACGTCGCAAGACTCAGAAGGGAAAAAGCTATTCTATTGAGAATCCTTAACGAAACACCACCACCGTGGGACCAGGCCACGAGACTCTGGGCGAAAATTTATGATATTAGTCATCTAATAAAGCAACGGACAGGTAGTTCATGCTAGTTTTACTAAATAAAAAAAAAGTGGAGCATCCCGTTATGCACCCGTAGGCCAGAAAGCGTTAACCGCTCTTGGCAAATAAATAAAAAAAAAAAAATAGAAAAGAAAAAACAGTAATTTGTAAGAAAAATCCACAAAGAAATGTAGTTCAATTAATCTGATTTGTTTTGTTTGAAAAGCTTATATTTAGTCCTGATGTAATTATACATATATATAAACAAAAACGCTATTGTAATTATGCTGTTTAAAAAAAAAAAAAAACAGAAATTAAAATAAAATGAAATATTTTATATTTTATAAACTAAATATATACATTAAATAAAACTGATGCATGTAAAATAATATAAGCTATGAGAAAAATTAGTATGGTTAGCCAAATAGGCATGCCAGGAACCGCTACTAGGGAAGATATCATTAGCAAGCCACGCATAGAAGAATCGGTTAGAGCATTGAGGCAGTCAGAAAAATATTTAAATAGAAATAAACAATAAAAAGAGGAAAAAACATTTTTTTTTATAATATAAATAGCGAAGGAAAATGGGAGGTCGTCAAAGAAGGGTGTTAAGGTAAAATTACCAGATACACTACACGAAGAGGTAAAATGCTTAGTAGAAACTGAAAGTTCAGACTTTTGGAACCTTTTTGGAAAGTTCAGAAGTAAAAATGACACGAACAGTCGTTGACTTTCTGAACACAGCTTCAAAGCTGATCATAGAATTTGATGGAAAACCAGAAAATTTACGTTCCTTTATAGACTCATTACAGTTAATAGAATCCATCAAAGGTAACCACGAGTCTATCGCAGTCTCTTTAATAAAAACAAAGCTAAAGGGAAGTGCAAGAAATTTAAAAGGTAATGAACAAACCATTACTGAGATAATACATAAACTAACGGCGAAAACAATGAATACCCGACAAAACAAAACTGCGAATAATTGTTGCAGTGAAATAGAGAATTTAACAAAGTCATTTGAAAATGCCTATTTATCGGATGGTTTGCCATGCGAATTGTAAATATTCAACACAGGTTGCAGTAAAGGCACTAACTAAAAATTGTACCATTGATAAAGTTAGACTTATGGAAGCAGGCCAATTCAGTAACATGAATGAGGCCATTAGCAAATTCATAAATAGTTGCACTGAAGCAACGGGGCAACAAAATGCCGTATTATATTTCGGGCAGAAGTTTAACCGAAATAATAACTACAGACAATACCGTGGAAGGTATGATTACCCACGCAATTATAGTAATAACAGTAACAACGGCAGGCCCCAACAAAGACCTATTCATAACAGAGGTCGACAAGATCAGAACCACAGACGTAACAGAAATTACGTCAGAGCAGCAGAGTCACAATGATTCGGAAAACTGCTAAAATCCTGTGAGATATATCATAATAACAATACTTACTACATATACAACCTTAACCTCAGCTTTAGTTTTTATGTTAATATACACATTAACGACGCGAACAACACGTTAACACTTGGTAGATACAGGCGCAGACATTTCGGTTATAAAAACTGAACATTTTTATCAAACACAAATTAACAGAAACAGAACAACCACATTAAGTGGAATAGGGCAGAGTAAAATCCGTTCAATAGGTAATGTATTTATTGACCGAAAATTTAGATGATTATTGATACCATATGATTTCCTAGTATTAAAAAATAATTTTTCAGTACCTTGCGACGGTATCCTTGGAATGGATTTTTTTAAGAAGTATAAATATATACTGGATTTCAATGGAGACCATGATTACCTCGTACTACGACCATCCAATCTGTCTCATGTAATAGAAACTCCACTTACAAACGACTTCAATGGAATAACACTCCCACCAAGGTCAGAAGTGATTCGTCAAATCAGGTTTCCGGAGCTTGAAGACGAAGTACTAATACCAAATCAAAAAGTAGTACCTGATGTCTTTGTACTAAATACACTGGTAAAATCAAGTAACGCATTGGTTCGTTTTTTAAATACAACAAATAAAATAGTAACAATTAAGCAAAATAACATAAAAACCGAGAAAATGTCTGACTATGAGATAGTGAAACAGGAACCACATAAAAATAGCCAAAGAAAATCGGAAGTTTTGGACCTTTTAAAGGGAAACTTTCCTGAACAGTTTAAGACGATTTTAACTAAGCTTTGTTTAGAATACAATGATATTTTTGGCTTAGGCACTGAAACAATTACTACCAACAATTTCTATGAACAAAAGCTCAGAGGAAGAAATAATTATGCTACCGACGCACTGTCGCGTATTACAATAAATGACTTAAAAAATATAACCGACAAAATTTCATCCGTTTTAAGATCGATGACTAATAAAATGAAAATTAGTAAACCAGTAGTAAATCAGCAAAATATCAATAACAATAATAAGCCATATACCTTAGGCTTACGATTGAATAATAAAGACGTCAAAAGATATTATAAATTAAAGATTTTACCCAACAGATGTTATATCAAAAAAGAAAATTCCATATATGCTAGCATAAGAATAGATGATTTGTTTATTAAAGGGAATATTGACTTAGGACAATTTTTCCCTAGGCTAGAACGAATAGCCTGCAAACTAAATATTAATAAGATTCAAATTTCACCACATGAGAGGATTTTCGAATTAGTCTCGATAAGTGAATTTGAGAATATGGGCAATAAAATACTGAATAAAATCAGAATAGCGCTATTAAACAAAGTAACTCAAATTGATAACACGAATGCTAAGGCAATACGTGAGATAATGCTGAAATACCATGATGATCCTATAGAAGGAGGACATTGTGGGATATATAGAACCACTGAGAAGATCAGGGATACTATTACTGGAAAAATAAGACAAAAGACATTGCAAAATATGTGAAAACATGTCATAAATGTCAGTTAGCTAAAACGGAGAAACATAAAAAGTCCAATGACTATAACGGAGACACCAAATAGGAATTTTGATACGGTGTACGTAGATACAATTGGACCATTTCCAAAGTCAGTTTATGGAAATGAATATGCAGTCACAATGATATGTGACTTAAATAAATATTTGGTAACAATACCAGTAAAAGATTAATCAGCTAAGACGATCGCAAAAGCGGTATTTGAAAATTTTGTGCTTATATACGGTCGAATGAAGACGTTCATTTCGGATATGGGCACAGAATACAAGAACTCAATACTGACAGAACTTTGCAACGTATTGAAGATAGATAAACGCACTTCGACAGCACATCATCACCAGACACTAGGTACGATAGAAAGAAGTCACAGAACTTTTAACTAATACGTACGAAACTACATATCAGCAGATAAAGACGACTGGGATGAATGTCACAAATATTTCACGTACTGTTTTAACACTACACCACCAACAGTACATGATTATTGGCCTTATCAACATATTTTTGGAAAATTCCAAACAATTTTATACAGTTTAGTGAAGTAGATAGAGTTGCACCACTTTATAATATAGATAATTATGCTAAGGAAATTAAATTTAGGTTAGAAGTAGCAATAGATAGAGTTAAAAAACTATTAGATATAAATAAAATAAAACAAAAAACTAATTATGATAAAACAAAATTAGATTATAATTTTAAAATAGGAGATTTAGTCTTAGCAAGAAATGATGCAGGACATAAGTTAGAGATGGCATATAAAGGGCCATATAAAATTAAGAAAATAGTTTTTAGAAATAATGTAACCATAGTTGATAAGAAAACAAATAAAGAACAAATAGTTCATAAGAATAGACTTAAGTAATACAATATTAAATAAACAATATGCATTCTTTTCTTTAATTTTCTTCTTCATAAAATAAATCTATAATTGAAAATAAAATAAAATTATTGTAAAATGTGAAACTTGCACTTAACACAAAAAAAATATAAGAAAACAAATGAATGTCCATAGAACAAAATTGTTATATGAACATTCTTATAAAAAAGGGAGGTGTAGCGTTACACAACTTTTGTAGTGTGCTGTGTAATACCCACAATGCATACAGTACAATATTTGTAAATACGGAAGTAACAAATATCAATATTGTTGACCGCTGCATTTACGAAACATTATATGAATGTGTATGCTGTTGTTGTAGGTTGTTGTTACGCTGGCACACTTATGTTTATGCTGACCCAAGTGCAGGTATCACGTTATTGTTAATATAGGTTAAAATATTTATATATAAAGAACATTTTTATAAAAGCATTCATTAATATTCAATTAATAATCAATTAATAATCAAGAAAAATTTTAACAATAAAAGACAGCTCCAAGATTGAGCTGAAGAATTATTAATAAATAAATACTATTAAATAATAAAATATTAATACTTGTTATGTTGCTTTGTATATGCGAACCTTTTTACTATACAATATTGTGGCCTTTGAGTAAATAATATCAACAATCTTTGGAACTAAATCCAAAGTTTCTGCGATAACATTTGCGAAAAATTTGAAGTTCCATGAACAGCTGGTTTCGATATGAATGCAGTTTACGCATTAAATGAGAAAGTTCAAAATCATTTGGTCAATCTGTCATTAGATAATGCAACAATAGAAAATAACAATACATCCAGTCGATAACAAGCAAGAATGACAGTAAAATTGTCTGCGCCTGTTATACATGTGACGTCATGCAAACTGTATTCCTATTGGCTAATAATTTTCGGCTGTCAAACTGTTATGTTTATGTGTATGTTTAAACATAAACAATAACATTGTAACAGTGGAACTGTTTCTTATTTTCTTTCTCAAATTATTCGTTACTAACAAAATTTTATTTTTATAAATTTGTTAATTTATTTACGGCCGTATTTATAATGAAAACTTATGCGGTATCTAGCATGAGTATTATTTATAATGCACGTGCTGGTGCGTTTGCTAAACTCAGATCAAAACCTTTCAAACACTGACTAAGTATGTTAAAACAGCTGATGTGTGTCAAACTAAACAAAATATACAAATTATTTTTAAGTGCAAACAAATATTTTTTACTTTGCGGATCTTTTAAACATTTTTTTAACATAAGTTTTAAATTAAAATAATTTTGTCGTAAACTTAACACTTGTAAATATAAATTTAAAAAAATGAAGGAGTGAAGTCATACAAATTAAAATGTAAACAGAGTTGATTTTCACTATATCAGGTGGCACTAATGCAAAAAATATGGTGGCATTACAGAGTTGTTTTTAAAGCTATTAGATGACAACAAAAAATTGATTATAAATAAACTATGTGCTAACTAAAAACTAAGACTAATCGGTTGACTAGTAAGAACCTCGTTGAGCGCGACATGCAAGCAGCAGCTAACTTTTCATTATAAATTCGGGGGTTATGTTGTATTCACTAAATAAAAAGGGTCTAACAGTATTTGTACATGTAAATCGGGAGTATTGTCGACCTCGACATTTGCGTTTGTACTTAAAATGACATGTACCCCAGAATATATGATCGAGTCTATTATTTAATTTTAAAAAGATGCAGCTATAGTAAAACATATGGGGTACGTTCGTAAATGCAGTAAATTTGTGCATCACTGTGGCAGTTATGCCAAGTTTTGTTGCAGATGATTTGTTACTGCTCAACAATTGCAATTTGCTTTTTAGAAGTTTTGCAAAAGATAAAAAACATGCTCACCACAATAACATTAACAAATATTATTGAAAATCTTGATTCTAAAAATGACAACTTTCTCTTAACTTATAATAAAAACAGAATTAAAAGAAAGATGACACGACTTTTGGTTATTAGAAATCAATTAAAACGAAAAGAAAGGCGGATTCCCAAAATATTATTTAGATTTGTATTAACAATTTTTATATAATGCACTATTTACACTTCCATTCTGCACCAGTGTTTAATTTTTTTTTTAACTTCGCGCTCTATTGTATCAGTAATTAAAATGATGCCATAGTTGCAAAAATTTGCGGCAGCACTGTCAATTGTTTGCATAAAAAAACTTCTGACGGAAATCAGTGCTGCCAAGTGATGCTTTTTTGAACGTTTTACTTTTATTATGCTGCAGTGATGCATAACTACTGCATTTACGAAATCCAAGCCTTTTATCATTGGCCCACTGCACATCTCATGTTCACGTTTTTTCTGCTCTTTGGTTTTTAGTTTTTTTTATAAAGCGAAGAGCTGATTTAATATTTTTGTGAGAACTGTCAAAGTGATTTTCCAACTATCACATAAAGCATACATTTTTCGAAAGATTTTATAATTTTCACACATGAAACAGACCTCTAAAATAACACCATATTCCTTATCTGTAAATTATTATTCAATGTCAATACAGTGGAACTTCAATGGCTTTTACAACAACCTTCACGAATTTCATATATTAATTCATATAATTTCACCAGATATCATTGCACTTCAGGAAGAACAGCATTCAAAAAATTAATACACCTTAATGGATATACGTCATTTTATCAAATACAAACGGATCCGTAGAGGAGGTACTGCCCAATTCCTAAATACCAACATTAAACACAATGTCATGACTTCCTCAAACAACTTTTCCGTTACAGCCGATGTATTTATTGGTTTTAAACTATCTTAATTCATCAGAACCATTACCAATAACGGAACTAACATCGTTTTTCTTTAACTAAAGGTACAATAATTGAAAAACTGATAATTTCTTCAAACAAACTTACAAGTGCACTCCTTAAGAAAATGGAAAAGGGATTTACAAGTTAATATTTTCACAAATCGAAAATCAAAATTAATCCAAACAAGACCCAAGCAATAATTTTTCCATTCAACAAATGTCCCAAAAGACTGCCAAGACGTCATCTTATTGGAAATAATAGCATAAATGTACTTAACGATATCACGGAGTTGTCTTGGACAAAAAGCTTACTTTTAAACAACATATTATGACTACGTGACAAAAAGCTATAAAATCATTTAAAGCATTATGCCCACTTCTAAATAGAAGGTCATTTCTAAACCACAAAAACAGAAATCTACTCTTCAAAAGTGTTATAAGGCATATATTAACATACGCGTATCCTATTTTTAGTGACGCTGCCAACTGCCACCCAAAACGCTTATAAATTATACAAAACAAATGTCTTAAATGACAAATAAAAAGCCCTGGAGGTATCCTACAAATATTCTTCATTGTGGCAAACTGCCACAATACCTGACCCTGTGCCGTAAGCCAGAACAAACAATTTACAAAAAAGGAAAACTGATTATATTTGTCTTGTCTTGGCACAGAATAGCGTGATTATAAAATTTCAAAGACTTTTAAGCTTGATCATATACAAAGCAAGAACTAAGAGCCATTATATTTTGTTATACACAAAAATTAAACAAATGTGCTAATGTTTTTGCTTTATTTAAAGTAAAAACATTGATCTTGAGCCTGAATAATTTCAAACTCAATCAAAATGTACATACAAATACAAAAATTAAATGTTACTAATACAACTACCAATGAATGCAACAAAACATATAAGAAATACAAATTAATACAAATGCACTCAAGACGGGGTTGCCACAACATCCCCACCCCCGTGAGCCGATACGGTAGGGGAGGACTCACCACCAGTTGTTATCTCAACATCTAAAACAGCTAGCTTAGAGACTGATCTCTTTAAAACTCCCGTATATGTGCTTACGTTCGCTGAGCGTGCTATACCATCTTTTCCCTTAGATAGATCAAGGACTCTACCACGGCGCCAGTGAGATCTGGGTGCGTCAGGGTCACAAATTAAAACGAGGCTACCTATACACATAGGCTTTGTGGAATAGCACCACTTCGTACATTTAGTACGTCCTGGCAAGTATTCTCGAAGCCATTGTCGCCACCATCCGTTTTTTAAGTTTCGTACGACGCGCCATTGTTTACGCAAACAGTTAAGCCTAGGTGTTTGTATCGAATTCGTACAACTAAACAGGAAATGGTTTGGCGTGATGGGCTCCGGTTCATCGGGTGATACAGCCAGGTGCGTGAGTGGGCGAGAATTCACAATGTTTTCAGCTTCAAGGAGCAAACAGCATAAAGTGTCTATACGTGGAGCGCTATCTTTTAACATGGCATATAATAGGTTAGGTTAGGTTGAAAGTGGCTGCTAAACCAAAGGAAAAGCACACTTAGACTCTGGGGTCCATTGTGCTACCACGGGACGAATAGGTGTTCCCCTCAGTCCCCACCGTAGAACCAGTTTGAGCTCCTGATGAAGCCCCTGATATGTGAAATGTCCACATTTGAGAGATCAGAGAGATCGTGAAGAAACGGCGATCCCATTGTTCGAAGTCTCGTTCTGGAGAGCGTCGGGCAATAGCAAAGGAAGTGCTCTATGCTCTCCACCTCCTCCACATCCATGCAGCTACGACAGAAGTCATTTGACGAGACCCTGAGGCGTTCAGCGTGTCTCCCTATGAGGCAGTGCCCAGTGATAACAGCAACTACTGTTGAAATCTCCCCACGGGGGAGTGATAGTAGCGCGCTAGTGCGCTTATGATTTAGAGCCGGCCAGATCTGTCTCGTGATCCTGCACGTTGATCCATTAGCCCATCTGTTGTCGGTTATGCCGGCGGTGTGAAGCCGAAGTTCCAGCCTGCAAGATTCCAGGGGTATACCAACACATTCCAAGTCCGCTGGAACCCGTAAGGTAGTGCCCTGTCTTGCCAACTCGTCAGCTTTACAGTTTCCCGGTATATTCCTGTGCCCTGGGACCCAAATGAGTCTGATGTCGAACTGCATGGCCATCTGATTTAAAGACGTGCGGCAGTTAAGGGTGGTTCTTGTTTTCAGGAACATTGATTCCAAGGATTTTACCGCGGCCTGATATCAGAGTAGATGTTGACTGCGGTTGTAGACAGAATATTCCGACCCAACTAGTCAGCAACTTCCTTTATTGCCAGTACCTCTGCCTGATAAACACTGCAGTGGTCTGGCAACCTGCGAGCCAGATTTAGTCCAAGCTCCTTTGAATAGACTCCGAAACCAACTTGACCACACAATTTCGATCCGTCAGTATAGAAATATATCGAACGCCTGCTACCTGGAACCCCCCCCTGATCAGGATTCCCTGGTCGGTATCAGAGTTTGGTAGTGTCGTTCGAATACACTCCTCGGAGTGGTGTAATCTACGTTCAATTGTAAGTTCCTGTTATTCAGGATCACTCCATGGCCACAATTATGACCACGCCATTGTATTGTGCTTCTTAGTCGAATGGCCGATGAGGCCGCCGACTGCTTTTCTAATATGTCCAACGGTATTAGGTGTAAGACGATGTTCAAGGCATCCGTAGGTGTGGTACGAAGGGCACCAGTGATACACATGGAAGCCATTCTCTGTACCCTTGCAAGAAGGTTGGTATTAGAGGCCTTCTCTAGAGCAGGCCACCAGACGATGACCCCGTAAAGCAGTATTGGGCGAACCACCGCTGTGTAGATCCAGTAAGCAATTTTCGGGCTGAAGCCCCACCGCTTACCAATGGCCTTTTTGCAGGAGTATAAAGCTATAGTCGCCTCCTTCGCCCTTTCCTCCAAGTTCCGTATGAAGTTCAGCTTCCTGTCCAGGATTACTCCAAGAAACATGGCTCCATCAGAGAAGGCGATATCAGCACCGTAAAGAGAAATAGGGTCGAAGGTAGGTATCTTATACTTCCTCGTGAAAAGAACAAGTTCCGTTTTGGTCGCATTTACCCCCAGACCGCAACTACTTGCCCAGCTAGATAGCATAGTGAGAGCCCTCTGTAGAATGTTTATAAGTGTGGATAGAGACTTCCCATTTACGGCTATGGCCACGTCATCAGCATAGGCGACCACGTTGCAGCCTTGTCTCTCCAACGAAAGTAGCATTGAGTTCAGCGCTAAGTTCCATAGAAGTGGTGACAGAACGCCTCCTTGTGGCGTTCCCCTGTTCACGAATCGGGAGATTAGAGTCGTTCCCAATTTAGATGTTATCCGCCTGTTGGCAAGCAGATTTCCAATCAGTGAGATGATCACGGAATTCACTCCTAGACTAGATAGTGCCGCTAATATCGAGTCCGGTGTGACATTGTTAAAAGCCCCTTCTATATCCAAAAAGGCTGTCATGGTGTATTCTCCTACCGAGAGCGATTTCTCGATGGTACTCACAAGCTCGTGAAGAGCTGTTTCGGTTGACCTTCCATTGCTGTAAGCGTGTTGTCGCGTCGACAGCAGTTTAGGATCAATAACTCTTCGTAAGTAAGAATCTATCAAGCGCTCCATTGTCTTCAATAAGAACGATGATAGACTTATTGGTCTGAAGTCTTTTGGGACGGTGTGTGAACTTTTTCCAGCTTTTGGAATGAACACCACCTTCGTCTCCCTCCACTTCAGGGGTATATAAGCTAAGTTGATACAGCGAGTGAAAAGCCTACATAGCCAAGGGGAAATGTAGTCCGACACGTGCTGCAATTCAGCTGGAATGATACCGTCAGGTCCTGGAGATTTGTAAGGTTTGAAGCTTCTAATCGCCCAGTTCAGTGTTGGTATGTTGACTATCTCCGAAGCAATATCCGTCGTACTAGCGTCTGAGTATCCTGACGCCTGAAGCGACGTAGGGGAGTTGCCCGGAAAATGGGTATCCAGTAGCAGGCTAACTAAGTGATTCCCCACTAGAGGTAGTCCACACCCCCAATGGATCTTTCAGATAACCTAATGTGTGAGGGGTAGAAGCCAGAACCTTTCGCAACCTGGATGCTTCGGAAACGTCTTCTATATTATCACAGAATTTTTTCCAAGAATCACATTTTGCCGTTCTAATCTTCTTGTAGGTCCTAAGCTGCAGCTTGTAGGCCAACCAATCCTCGTCCGCTCTTGAAGACTTTGCCTTGTTAAAGAGTTTCCTGCAGGAGTCTCTGCCCTGTTTCAGCTCGCTAGACCACCATGGTGGTTTCTTCTTGCCCTTTGGCCTTGCCGCGGGGCAAGAAGCATCTAAAGATTTGTTAAAAACCGTCGTAATGTGATCCACTAGACCATCTGTGTCCTCGGAATTACGCGGTTCAGATAAGGGTATTGTCGCCAATAACCCGGCAAAGGTTTTCCTATACTTAACCCAATTTGTCCTCTTCAGATTTCTGGGGACACTTTCCACCGGGTCTTTTTCTCTAAGCCAAAATTCAATGTATCGATGGTCAGAAAAGGAGTGGTCTTCCAACACCCTCCAACTATCAATTTTATCAAATAATGTGTCCGATACAAAGGTAACGTCTAGAACCTCCCTACGAATGCTAGTTACAAAAGTCGGTTCATTTCCCTTGTTACATATATATAGGTTAGTACTAAATAAAAACTCCAAAAGTAACTCACCTCTTTCGTTCACATTGGTACTTCCCCAGATCGGATGATGTGCATTGACGTCACAGCACAGCACAAATTGGTGTGTAGTCCTTTCGGCTTCCCGGATTAGCTTTGCCACATTGACTAGCGGGATAGGCCCAGGATCACAAAAATAGGCGGAGGAGAGCCAGATTGATATCCCATCTAGCTCCAGGCTGGCCGCAATTACATCCCTGTCACAGAAATTTGATAACAAGAAAATATTAAGGCTGTTCCTCGCCAAAATGCAGGTCCTTGGTGTACCTTTATCTTTAGCGACGAACAGCTTGTAATCAGGCGTCTTCAGTCCGCAAACCCTGCCTCCACAAACCCAGGGCTCTTGGATGAAGACTATGTCTACTTCACCTGTCGTCAGGCGAAGTAGAAGTGCAGCCGTGGCGGCTTTACAGTGATGGAGATTTATCTGTAGGTGCCGCATCATCTGACATATAATGCTTTTTTAACAGATTGAACAAGGCGTTCCCAGGCGCCACCCTCACTGGGGTTGGCGGGTGTGTTAAAAATCCATTTCACCCCAAGTGGCGATAAATGTGCCGTAATACGATCGTGGTCCAGAAAATCTTTGGTTTCGCTCAACTCTTTCGCTACTCCGACAAAATTGGTACCGTTGTCGCTGCGAATCTGTATAGGGACCCCGCGCCTGTTCATAAAATTTCGTAAACATAATTTAGAGGCATCACTTGACATATCAGTTGCGAGCTCGAGATGCACGGCACGGACGCAAAGGCACGTAAACAGGGCCACCCAACGTTTCTCTTGTATTTTACGAATGGTAACTGTCAAGGGGCCGAAAAAAACGACGCCTGTGTATGAGAAAGGCCGAACAAATGCGTCACTCGATCAACAGGTAGCACACCCATTTGAGGTTGGAAAGGCTTGGCTTTTCGTGTTTTACAGAGTTGGCATTTTGACTCCACACTTCTTAGAAGCTCTCGAATTGATGGTATCCAAAAACGACGACGTATTTCATTTAGCACCACAACTCTGTTCCTGTGACAGAATCGGCTATGGTACCAGCTGGCAACTAGATGTGTAATTTTGTGTTGTTTTGGTAAAGTAATGGGGCGACAGCCTTCAACCAATTTGAATACGACGTTTTGTATTCGACCACTGGCACGCATTATGCCATCTGGTTCCATATAGGGGTTAAGTGACTTTGAAATTATATCTTGTTGCTGCAGAACGGTGTAGTCGTTAGAAAATGCTGTCTTTTGGGCGTAACGGGCTATAAACAATTCAGTATTTTTCTCTTCATCGGTACTGTACTGTAATTAGAAAAACGGTTAATAACACGTTTAATACTGCTCACGTGTGTGATCAGCAAAAGTGTTCGCTTGGCTCTCAACTCAGCAGAACAACGTTCAGCAATTTTGTTCATTTCGGCCTCATCTGGCCATTCCGATTTGGATTTTAACAGAAACGAAGGGCCATTTATCCATCTGCCTTTGGGGTTATATTGCGGTGGAAACTTTGCTCTGGACACCCTGGACACCAACGCCATTGTGAAATGTTACTGTTTTCGACGATATCGGCAACACGATTTGCCACATATTGTTTGTATTTTATGTGATTACCTCGAATCCACCTTAATGTTGTAGAGTCGCTCCAAAAGAAAAATTTATTTACGGTGACAGTGTGACACTTTACAATATTATCTTTTAGCCGTACTGGCATTGTGGCCGCCTGTAGTTCGAGTTTCGGAATCGTATGGTAACGTGTTGGTGCACAATGAGTTTTTGCACATACAAAAGACAAGTGTACTTTACCATCGATTTTTGCTCTCCAATACGCTACTACTGCTAAGGCTTCCTCACTTGCATCGGCAAACAAATGCAATTGTAATTTCGCTGTCTCAAACATTTTCATATAACAACGAGGCACTTCAAATTGTTTCACTTAGCCACATACACCATAGTTGGAACAAGTTTTTTGGGAGCTCTTGATCCCAATGCAGCCCTAATTTCCTGTTGCCTGCATTAATAACTTCGCCGATATCATAAAATTCCCCAACAGACCAAATGGGTCAAACACCGACATAGTAAGGCTTAATAGCTCACGTTTTGTTGGAACCTGTTGTTGTGGGACGCGATGTAATTTTAAACTGAGGGTAAAAATATCTTGTTTTGTCACCCAATTCAATATCGCTCTCTAATGTGACTGTCTTTGAACAGCTGATAGAGTTGCCACATTGCTCTTTTACATAATCCGAGTTGGATAAAATATTCCTTAAATTAAATCTCGCTTTTTTGTGTATTTCAATAATTTCTTTGACGGTTTGGCTGGCTTCCTCTTCAGTGTTAAAGCAGTTGACGTAATCGTCGACATAATGACGCTCTATAATACCTTCAACTGCTCTAGGATACTGCGCCTCAAACTGTTTTGCGTTCATATTTTTAACAAATTGCGCTATAGTGGCCGAGCAGGTTACTCAATCTTTGGCGCGACCACTCAGGGCATCTCGAATACGCTTGATGTGTGAATTAGAGTATTGAAACTCTCTCGTTGTACTTTTGTAGGCTTCAATGAATGTTTGCCAATCCTGAAAAAAGGGGAAAAGGATAATTTTTCTTATTTTGCAAACCTTGATTTTCATTGTGGGCATTAACGGTTGGCAACGTGAAGTCATTGTTGGGCATTTGAGTGGCGGCCGAATATTGCATAAAGGTAGGAATTTGTGTGGCAACAAAATATTGGGATGCAGCAGGATCTTATGACGTTGTAGAACTATGCGTGTCAGCAGAGTATTGCGTGTCGGCACAATTATTAGTAACGGAAGAGAACCATGGCGTTGGTGGCAAAGCTGACGGTGGCAAAGTTGATGGCGGCAATGCTGATAGCAGCAATGCTGATAGCGGCAGAGATGATGGCGGCAATGCTGATGGCGGCAGAGATGGTGGCGGCAATGCTTGTGACGGCAGAGATGATGGCGGCAATGCTTATGGTGGCAGAGATGGTGGCGGCTGCGTTATCTTGCTTCTTAACTCGTTTCTTAACTCCTGCATATTATTTTTACCTGTTCACTGTTGGATATCATCAAAGCTTGCATTGCGTGTAGTTGGCGATTAAATTCATTACGCATCTCGTCCATTTTTTTTGTCAAGTTTTTTAGATAAATTTACTTCAGTACTGGGGGGAAACTGTGATTGTGCTGAAGTTTCAGGCAACTCGTTTATTTGTGTTACTCTAGCTTTCTTTTGCTGTGGCGGCGGCGGTGAGCGGTCAGTTCCTCCCATGTCTAAATTTAATGAATTGAACTTTACTGGTGGAACTCCTTTGTTTTTACGTTCAGTGATTCTTCTGGGGGTCGTGCTATCAGTCATTTACTTGACTGTAATTATAACATTCACCAAATGGCTGTCTACACAAGTACAGAATAAAATTTGTGGCAAACTGCCACAATGCCTGACCCTGTGTAAGCCAGAACAAACAATTCACAAAACGGGCAAACTGATTTTATTTGTGAAGTATGAACAGTTGTTCGTTGTGTTTATTCTCTAAAATTAAACTTACAAAATTAGAGGTTAGATTACAAACTTAAATTAATTGTTTTTGTTTTATGCCTTGGCATAGAATAGCGTGATTATAAAATTTCAAAGCCTTTTAAGCTTCATCATATACAAAGCAAGAACTAAGAGCCGTTATATTTTGTTATACACAAAATGCATATACAAATACAAAAATTAAATGTTACTAATACAACTACCAATGAATGTAACAAAACATATTTATTTATTCGTATATTGGTCTATGAAATTAATCCTTGCAGACTATTTACAAAGAAAAACATTTTGAAATTAATTTTAGTACATAGCTATTCATGAATTTAGAAAGCATAGTATTTTACTTTTAATTAGATTAGTATTTAATGAGAAATTAATAAATCTATAAGGTTCATTAAATTGAATACACATTCTCCTGAGAGGGTCTGCATTTGCATAATTAGCTCTATAGAACTGTATAGATAAAGGTGAGAAGTAACGTGTTGGACGTTGAGGAATGTTGAATGATATATTGTTAATCAGGAAACCAGAACAAACATCACCATTAATTATATTAAGGAGAAATGAAACATTTAGCTTAGTTCTCCGGCTTTTTAAAGTTGGTACATTAATAAGGGCAAGTCTGCTGGTATAGGATGGAAGATTACTTGGATTGAAGTTTAAACTCCGAAGACAAAACAAAAGGAATTGTTTATGCACAGATTCTAGACCGTGGGCATGCATTTGGTAGATCGGGTCCGAAATTATAGAAGCATATTCCAGGATAGGTCTCACAAGTGACGTATATAAAGTTTTGGTGACATAGGGATCACTAAACTCTTTAACCCAACGTTTTATGTAACCAAGTACACCTCTGGCTCTGTTGACACTAATTGTTATATGAGGAATAAAGCTCAGTTTATGATCCAATAAAACACCAAGATCTATAAAGTTATCTACTTTATCGAGACAATAATCACCCAGCACATAGTTGACAGATATCGGCCTCTTTCTGACGAAACGCATATGTTTACACTTTTTAAGGCTTAGCTCCATTAAATTTAAATTACACCAAGAATAAAATGAATTCAAATCATTTTGGAGAAAAACATGATCAGAGTGTTGATTATAACAGAAGAAAATTTTGACATCATCCGCATACATCAAGATGTTTGAAAAACGAATAGCATTCGGAAGATCGTTTATAAATAAAGAAAAAAGAAGCGGTCCAAGATGGCTGCCTTGTGGTACTCCCGACATTACATCTATCGACTTTGAAGTAACATTTTTAAAACATATTTTTTGTGTTCTATTGGTTAAATAAGAATGTATTCACTTTGCGCAAAGATTTGAAAATCCCATCATATGTAATTTCTTAAGAAGAAGTTTATGATTGACTTTATCAAAAGTCTTGCTGAAGTCAGTATAAATTGCATCTGTTTGTTTGCGTTCCAGGAAACAACGGTTGACAATTGTAAATTGTAATAGATTTGTAGAGGTTGAACATCTTTTTTGGAAACCATTTTAGGTATAATACTTAATTTAGCAATTCCACGTTACCAGATTTGAATAGCAGAATAATGAATGAATCCTTCCACGTAATGGGAAAATAGCCGTAGTTAATTGAGGTATTAAACATGAGTGTTAATGGTACAGCTAAAACATCAGCACATTTTATTAAAATACAGGACGGAATTTTATCTGGACCACTGTTGCAGGAAAATTAAGATTTTTCAATTCATTAGAAATCACATATATAGCAAGAGAAGGAATGGATATAATTTGAGTAGCAGTCAGTGAATATGAGCAGATATTAGAATCATCAAAAGTTGCATCGGAGTAAGTAGTAGAGAAGAAGTCAGCAAATAAATTGCATACAGCAAGATAGCCCTTACTTTTTCTCTTAGAGTTAACAAATTTGTAGAATGACTTCGGATTTCGTTTAATATTATTTTTCATTTTGTTCAAATAGTTTAAATAACATGAATTATTCAGAGTATTATGTTCGGCACGACAAATGGAGTATTTTCCATGATCAACAAGAGATCCAGTTTTCTTATATTTTTTTTATTCTTGACACTAGCCAGTTTCCAAGGCGGTCCAGAAAGCTTTTTCAAAAATTTTTTAGGAACACATGACAATAAAAGAATACATCTTGTTATAGAAAGCTTCAGTCATTTGATCAATGGCACGAGTTGTACGAGTAGATAACGATAATAAATCATGCCAGTTTGTATTATTTATAAGTTCATTAAACATAGTGTAATTCGTTTGAGCGAAACAAAAAACTTTAACACTTTTTTTAGGTGTGTCTACAAGTCCAGATGGAATGGATAAATTTACTTCAATAGTAGGGTGATATCCAAACATTCAGTAACTTCATTAACAAATATTAAATCCAATAAATTTGAATGATCATTAAGAATTCCATTTAATTGAAAAAGATGTAAATCAAAAAAAAATATATTAAAAAGCTCATCACATTTATCATTTGATTTGGTCGGAACAAAGTATTTTTCTTCAGTAAGAACTTCCACGAAATTGAAGGCAAATTGAAATCTCCAAGAACAATAACAGAGTCATCCGGATTCGCAGTACGTAGAACAGATTTAATAGCCTCTCCATGTCTAATATATAAAGACTGCGGAGACGATGGAAGGATGTATGAGCAAGTAACAAATATTTTTTTATGGTTGTATTTAATTAAAACAAACAATTATCAAACAATTATCAATTATTAAAACCTCAGATGATAAGATGCTTGAGACAGCAATAAGAATGCCACCGCCACTCATCTTTTTGCAACGGTCACGTCTAAAAATATTATATTAATTGCAAAATATTTCAATATTTAAAAAGGTATGATTAAGTCAAGTTTCAGAAAATACGATAATATGATGACTTATGTTGAAACTTTCAATATATAAAGTTGACAGTTTAGTTCTCAGACCACGAACGTTTTGGTAAACTAATGAAATATTTTCACCAGTAAGATCTTTTAGTTTTTTGGAACATTTGAATCAGTTTGAGGATTCAAAAATGCACTCAAGACGGGGTTGCCATCTCCACAACATTCATGAAGAAACAGGTTCTGAAAAAATTATCGATTTCATAACAAGGATTACTGCCAATTACTTTCCCAAAATTGAAAATTCCTCTTATCCACTGATAAGAGAATGTAGAGAAATAACGTAAAATTAAAAAGAAATCACTAAATTGAAAATTATCTGCTTATAGAGGTCTATTGTTTTTAATAAACCTATAAGCACATAAATATTTTCAGATAGTATTTGAATCTATTAAATCACATAAAGGTTTTTCCATCCATTTTCCTTTAAAAATCATTAAGAAATAAAATAAAAACTATTTAATAGCTTTAGACCATATATGTTATATGTTGCAATATCTATATGTAAAAATAAGATCTCATTTGTAAATATCAAATTTGTTAAAATATGTAAATAAAGGAAGAATATATAATTGAAATTGAATTGAAAAACTGCTAACGCAGTCAAATATGATTTTACCAAATTATGGGTCTGCAACTCATTTTTCAACACGATCTACGTTTACTCACGTTGACCTCACCACAGTTTCTGCAGAAATAGCTCCCTTTACTTCATGGGCAATTGATCCACAATTAAACGGCAGTGATCATTATTCTATTCATATTCAAATTCAACCCTAACTACACTACCATAAACCACAACCATACCCAATCAGGGTTTAACGTAGACAAAGCAAACTGGGAAAAATTTCAACTAAACTTTAGTATTATATCACAGAGGCAGCTCTCTTCAAACGTAAACAAAGGTATTTGGTCATCTTATTTAAAAGTCGCTTATCGTTAGGATTCCTATTGTTTTGTCATATTTGCTTGAGTCTTCTTTTATTTCGTATCATCGATCTTATTTCGGCAGTTATAATAATCTTATCGTTATTCAAATTTGATTGCTCAGTTGGTATTGATAAAGAACCAGCTTCATGAATTAAGTTATTGAACGTCTCAACAACTTCATCTAATTTAGTTGGCGATTTAATGGGGATGTTTTAATTAGTATTTCTTTCAATCCAAGTACAAAAAGATTTTAAATCGGTCCTGCTGTTAATAACTTTGTATTTTGTAGACCTTGAATATAGATATGTATTAAAATTTACAATAATTGGAGAGTGATCGCAGCTTAAGTCATCACTAAATTCATTTGTAACATGAAGGAATTGACTGGAGATTTCAGAGTAAACGACGAAGTCCATTAAGTCTGGTTTCTTTTAAAGGTCTGTAGGCCAGTATGTTGGACTTCAACAAATTGAAGGTAAATCGATTTTTTGAAGCCTTTGAAGAAACTTTAGAAGAACTTGATAGCCAAGGCTGTGAAATTGTAATAGCTTCAACTTAGACTGGTGCAAAGAAGGAACATACAAAAACAAAATTGAGTGTATTCTACATGATAATGGCCTTACACAAATTGTCTCGGAATATACAAGAATAACAGCAAACTCTAGAATATTAATTAATTACGTCATAAAGAATAACAACAAAATAACAGTAAAAAATAATAATAAAAATAAGATAGCAGATCATGAATCAATAGATATAATAATAGAATTTAATAACGAAAATGATGAACAAAAAAATTAAAGTGTACTTCAAGTAGACTTTATTAACAAATTTTGTATGAAAAACATACAATAAAGTCTACTTGAAGTACACTTTAATTTTTTTGCATACGGCCCTTAGTACTTAAAAAGAACAAAACTGTGATTCAATCTGTGATATTTAACCAAATAGAATATAAGGAGAACTGTCAAATAGCATATCATTTTAACCAATATTTTGGCAATAGTAGTTATATGAAATGCAACACTGCTCCCATGAAGCACCACCTGTTAATAGACTACTATAAAATTTTGAGCAAGTTTCATTTACTTCGTAATTTACAACTGTTCAAAACATACAAATTCGTGTTTTTTTTTTTAAATGGAATTTAAAGTGAATTTCGAGTGCTCATTAAACATTATTTTTTGGGGGGGAAAAAACCGTCAATCAACCCAAGGAAAAGCTTGATAAATACTATGTGGACTCTTCCCCATCGATTTCGATGGTAAAAAAATGGGTTTACTGACTTTCGCTGTGGTCGCACAAATACAAATGACGCTGAACGTTCTGGACGGCCAATTGAGGTCAATACACCCGAAAATGTCGAAAAATTCCACGATATGGTGTTGGCCGATAGAAGAGTAAAAGTGCGTGAGATTGTTGATGCCATACGCATTTCATATGCCAGTGTGGTTTCTATTTTAAATGATAAGTTGTGTTTAAGAAAGCTGTCTGCAAGATGTGTGACGCGTTTGCTCTGAATTGACCATAAACGTAATCGTGTGACAACTTCAAAGGATTGTTTGGAATTGTTTAACCACAATTCAAATGAGTTTTTGCGGCGTCTTGTAACTGTGGATGAAACTTGGATCCATTACAACACTCCGGAGACCAAGCAGCAGTCTAAGCAATGGGTTTCTCCGGGTGAACCGGCTCAGAAGAAGGATAAGGTAAGTTTGTCGGCCAATAAAGTGAAGGCAACAGTTTTTGGGATGCACGCGGGATAACCCACATCGATTACCTTCAAAAGGGAATAACAATGGACGGCGAATCCTGACTACAATAATGTATCACTAAAAATTATACTAGATAACTGGAACGTAACAGGCAATATTATGCTAAATTTAATGAACAAATCACTAGAAACTGGAATTATCCCCGATAACGGGAAAGAATCAGTGGTAACGCAATTGAAAAAATTGCTAAAACAAAAAAATTTAAAGAGTTTCGCCCAATAAATACCCTAAAGACATGTGAGAAAATTGTAGAAAAAGTTTCAAAATACCAATCTGGTTTTCGTAGGCAATTTTCGTACGTTATAAATCGTTGGAAACTTGTAGAGAAAAATCAAAAAATTATGGCAATTTTTTAAAAGAACCTTTGAAACAATGGATAGAAACATATTTATACAAAAACTAAATATGTACGGTATTACAGGAAACGAATTGGAATGGTTTAAATCATATCTTACATATATGTAGAAGACAAATCACAAAGGTTAATGGTGTTAGATCAAACCCGATAAGTAATGGATTCGGAGTGCCACAGGGTTCAATTCTGGGAGCAGTATTATTTATTATTTACATAAATGATATGCCAAACATTATAAACAAATGTATAATAGTACTATATGCGGATGATACTTTAAATTTCTACAGATGCAAGCACAAATTAACAATATCACATGAACTTAACAGAAGACATGAAAACTCTAAATAATTGGTTAAACATGAATTAATTAAAACTAAGTGAGAATAAAACAGAACTAATGGAAATTAACATGAAAAGCGAACCGAACCGGTATTTAAAATAAATAACGAATTAATAGAAAAAGTTGATAGTATGAAATATCTTGGGTTTATAATAGATAAAGAATTAAGAACGGAAGAAATTTTAATGTTTTTAAAAGAAATATTGTTAGCTATATAAGAAATAATATGTTATAGATCCCTAGGATATTTATATCTATTTGTAAAACATCTTTAGAGAAATTAAATTATTTTAAATACTACTATTAATTACATAAATAACAAAAATGCTAATAATGGCTGTATCATCTGTTGTTAATCGGTGGTCCGTTGGTATATCTGATGTAAAAACTATATAGAAAGTAGGATCTAGGACACTTCCCTGAGAAACACCTGCTTTGATTTTAAAGTCATCAGAGGTGTGACTTTTGTATTTTACTCGGAAACTTCTATTAGTTAGATACGATTCCAGAATCCTGTGGCAATTTGATGGAACTATATTTCGTATATTATACAGCAGACCCTCGTACCATACTTTATCGAATATTTGGGCAACGTCTGAGAAGATAGCCGAAAAATAATTCCTATCTTTAATGTTCGTCTTATCTGAACCGTTATGTGATTTACCTGTTCAATTGTGCCATGTTCTTTACGAAAGCCAAACTGGTGTGTTGGTATCCCATCATTTTCGGTAAGATAAGGCATAATTTTTGTCAAGAGCAGTTTTTCGAATAGTTTAGATATACACGGAAGAATACTTCAAGTATATAATATGAAGCAAGTGGTTTTATCTTTACCAGGTTTGTGGATCATAATCTGTTAGGTTTTCCAATGAAAGTAGCCATTCTGAAGCATTTCGTTGAAAAAGGAGGTACTATTGCTGTCATAGGTAGACATTTAATCATTTTTGGGTAAATTAGATTACATCCGGGCGCTTTTTTAAGATCTAATTAAATTTCGATAACATTGCACAACTCATGGGAGGTGAGCGTGATTGGGTTTACTGTGGCCTGATTATATTCAATATGTACAGGAATTATTTTCAATATGTAAAAATTTGAGCATGGATTTGGCTCACAAACAAGACTTAAATGCTCAGCAAATGTTTCAGCTTTGTTTGCCACTACGTGTCCAGTTACCACTAGATAGCCTAAGTGAAAATTCGCCTAAAATTGGCGGTATAAATTTTTTTTATTTCCATAGAGAATGATGTTTAGAACAGCCAGGAGAAAGTTTTTCTAGATAAGAGTCTAGATTTCTTGTTTCGACTTGTCTCCATGCTTCTCCCAGTTTTTTTTTTACACTTAAATTGAGTCTAGACTTTGCTGCAAGGGATCGATGGGATTGGCGTCACAGATTTTGGCTGTTGCTTATCGTGTGTAGGCAATTTAGGGCTACACTATAAGTAGAAGTGGAAACCTCCACAGCAGTTGTTATAGTTGAATTAAACATATGCAATTTAAAGTCAATGCCAGTGTCCCCTTCATTCTCTAGGGAAGATTTGGTGTCAATGTGACTGGATATTTATTTGCGAAACTTTAACCAATTTTTCTTCCTGAGGATTATAAATGGGATCCTCTCGAAGGCAGAATGTGACGGGAATGGTCCGAGGAAAGATCTGAACTTGACTCTGCCGAAATTAGATTTCTCCTAATGTGCTTAGTTATACCAAAATCTATTAGATCTGTTCTTTAACTCTGTAGACCAGTGTTTAGGTTGTCTTGGTGAAATAAAGTTGAGATCCCGTTGTTGCATTACGACATTACAGAGTTGCCTTCCTCTAGGCTTATGAGGCGGGAGCCCCAGTGTGGATGTTTAGCATTGTGATCGCAGGCGGCATTGAATTTTTCGCCCAGTGTTTCAAAGAATTCGCTAAATTGAGAGCTAATAGAAGAAAGCGAGTTTATTTGCACTTCAGAACAGAACTAAATTTTTATTGGCAAATCATTTAATTTTATACAATATTTTCAATTAGACTCAATACAATTTGCTTACTATTTAAAATTAATAAAATTGTGTGAGAACATTTACTGAATATTAAATATTAATAAAAAAAAATTTGCTTATTTGATAACTTAAACTAGGTTGTAATTTTATTCTTTTCTTTGTGTCTAAATTGGGTTTAAAGAATTTATTGTGTTTGTTGTTAAGCGTGTCGGATGTGTTTTTGTTAAAAATTTGGGTTATTGCATTTGTTGTTAAGTGTGCAGAATATGCTTATTTGATAACTTAAACTAGGTTGTAATTTTATTCTTTTCTTTGTGTCTAAATCGGGTTTAAAGAATTTATTGTGTTTGTTGTTAAGCGTGTCGGAAGTGTTTTTGTTAAATATTTTGGTTATTGCATTTGCTGTTAAGTGTGCAGAAAATATTTGGGTTATTGAATTTGTGTGAACCGTAAAGTATGTGTTAGGAGTATGTGTGTAGTAGTCGCCTACAACCTTCGTGTAAGACAGTTTATCTTGAATTGTGCTCCGTGTTTTTCGTCAATAACTTTTGTATTAAAGAATTTATAATTTTGTGTTTAATGCTTAAAAATCCGTTTAATTATTTCTGGTTTGTCAAAAAAAAAAAATCAATTTAAAAAGCTTATTTTAAAGGCCGCAATTTTTAAATATTTGTTTTATAAAAAAATAATTTCTTTCTTCAATACACGAAATTACCAACAATAAACAACTAAATTGTCAAATTCATAACATTTTACAACAATAAAATACACTAAACAGAAATTACACTTACTCAATAGAACACTTACAAAAAGAAAATACAAAAAAACACAATAGCAATATTTCAAATAACTTATTTTAAAAAAACAACAACAGTTCCTACATAAAATTACTAACAATAAGCCAATAAATTCGAAACATTTAACAACAACAAAATATACTTAACAGAAATAACACTCAATAGAACATAGCATAAAAAGAAAACACAAAAAAAAAACCAATAGCAAAACCAAACAACAACAATAACAATTCCTAATAAACAAAAAGTGCTGCCAGTTATTTTAAAAATCTATATCCCCAATAAAACTAAATTAAATCCCTTAAAATGGCATGTTTAAAAAAAGGCTGTTCTTTGGAAGGTCATGACGAGAGAATGATGAGCTGCTGGTTTTGTCTTGGTGTATGTCACTTTAAATGCAGTGACTTATCTGGTTTAGTAGCCGAATCTGTATCGAAGCATAAAAACTTGCATTGGCGCTGTAATGACTGTCAAAAAATTTGCGCTGATTTTTACCGCTTCTTCCAAAGCACTAAAAACAATTTTTTGCAAATTCAAAACCATTTTGCTAATTTATCCGGGCAAATAAACTCTTATGGAAAGCTTTTCGATGATTTCAAGTCATTGGATGGACTCCAATCACCTAAATTATCATCTCCAAATCGCCGTAAGTCACCCAGATTCATGAATAGATAAAACCCTGATAATACTACTGCTTCTTCAATCCATACAACTCTGAATTCTGCATATATGCTTACGACAATTACTTCTCCTTTGATGCCTCAAAATGCTGTCCTACCATCTTTTAATAAAGCATCATCGATACTTACAACTGATAATATATAATCTTTTACAAATACTGCTCCTTTGATGTCTAAAACTGCAATGCTACCATCTTTAAATAATACGTCTTTAACTAATGAAGAGGCGTTACCGAAACATCTAAAAGTAATACCGTCAAAAAAATCTATTTTTATTTCGCGTCTATCTTCGGATACCTCCACTGATGACATTAACTTTTATATAAACTCTAAACTAAGTTATAAAGCTGATGTTATGATATATAAATTTCCTATTCCGTACCAAGAAGGATTACATCTTTTAAAATAACCGTTCCGTTCGATCTTTATGAGCAAATCGTTAACCCTGGTTTCTGGCCTGTGAATACTTTAGTTCGTGAATATGAATTTAAAGAAAATCCACGGAGAAACAACATTGCTGAGCTTCCGCCCCGACATCGAATAAATGAAAATACGAATTTCAACATTAATTCAAAAAACTAGATTCTTTACCCGTTGAACGACTAATCATTATGTATCAGAATGTTCTTGGTTTAAATACTAAAATGTCTAATCTACTAGTTAACAGTTATGATTTTAATTTTCATGTTATCATGTTTACTGAGACATGGCTGAAAGATAATGTTTTTAATTCAGAGTTACTTTGTAACAATTATCAAATATATAGATATATATAAATGATCGTAATGGTGGTGGTGTTTTAATTGCTGTGTCGTACCTGTTTGCTTCCGAATCTCTTCAATCTGAATCTTCTCCAAATATTGAGTTTGTCAGTGTAATGATAAAGCTTAATTATTAAATCATTTTCATAACCTGTTCGTATATACCTCCTAATTCTCCCGAAGAAATATACCTTGAACACGTTCAGGCCATCAAATCAGTTGCTCAACGTGCTAAACCTGAGGATTTAATTTTTGTTGTTGGAGATTTTAATTTACCATCTATAATATGGAAAAATTCGCCTGATGCTCCGGATTTTATTCCAATTAAATCTAATAACTGTGATGATTTAATATTGAATGAGATAGTTGATCTTAGTCTTTACCAGATGAATGGCGTATTTAATGAATACGGTAAACTGATAGATCTGGTATTTACAAATAATCCAGAAGATTGTATAATAACTCGCTCTGATCCTATTACCTTGCCGGAAGATCGCTTTCATCCAACTATTGAAATTAGCTGTGTTTTGCCTACTTTTGGTGGATCCAATATTCGTAATAATAAAGATAAAGTTTTTTGTTTTAAACAAACCAACTATAGCAAATTGATTGATCTAATTTCTAACACTAACTGGAATGATTTGTTGTGCCATACTTCTATTGGTTTAATGGTGGAGGTCTTTTATAGAACTATGCATTCTTTTATGGATGAATGCATCCCAAAGCGTTCTGTCTACAAACGAACTGGCCCGCCTTGGAACTCAAAACAACTATCAAGATTAAAAAATTTGAAGAACAAGTATTATAAAAAGTATAAAATTTTTGGTTCTCTTGTATTTTTTGAAAAATACTCCATTCATCGTGCCGAATATAATATTCTTAAAAATTATTTATACAAAAACTATCTAAACAAAATGAAGGAAGATTTCAATCGTGATCCTAAAGCATTTTACAACTTTGTCAATTCAAAAAGAAAAACTAATGGTTATCCATCTGTAATGAAATTTAACGATATCGAATCTAGTGATGATACTATAATAAGAAACATGTTTGCAGACTTTTTTGCTAGTACATATTCTGTTGCTCAATATTGTTCCAACAGCTATTCATATCCAATAAACACAAATCAAGCTATATCTTTTCCCCTAATTGATAAGGCAGAACTTGTTAATAGCCTGAAGAAACTTAAAGTTTCATTTACTCATGGACCTGATGGAGTACCTAGTTCTATACTCAATTATTGTGCTACTTCCTTGGCAACACCATTGACTCTGATGTTTAATGCGTCAATAAAAAACGGTTATTTTCCAAAATTTTGGAGAGCTTCTTACATCATTCCATTATTTAAATCTGGAAATAGATCGGATGTTTCTAATTACCGTGGTATTGCTAAACTTAGTGCATTCCCTAAGCTTTTCGAGAAATTTATTACAGATTTTTTTTTGCTATCACTCATCGTCAATTTTGTCACCATTTCAACACGGCTTTCGGAAAGGATGCTCTACCGTTACAAATGTGCTTCATTTTACGACAATAATTAACGATGGTTTTGTCAAGAAAAAACAAACAGATGCAGTATACACCGATTTTAGTAAGGCTTTCGATAAAGTAAACCATAACCTTCTACTGATCACATTGGATTTATTAGGTTTAACACCATTAAGCCTTAAATGGATAAAATCATATCTTTCTGAGAGAACACAACGTGTAATGTATAATAATATGTCTTCTAAAGATAGTACTGTGACTTCTGGTGTTCATCAAGGCAGCCATCTTGGACCAATTCTTTTCTCCCTTTTCATCAATGATCTTCCAAAAGTGACAAATTTTTGCAACGTTTTAATGTACGCTGATGATGTTAAAATTTTTTTAAGTTACTGTCAACATAATGATCATACTCATCTTCATTCAGATCTCAACAATTTCTTTTCGTGGTGTAACCGTAACCTAATGGAACTAAATTTGAAAAAATGTAATGTATGCGTTTTTCTAGAAACAATGTTTTTTTAGATTTAGATTTAGATTTTATTTGTTTTTTCATTATTAAAACCTTAAGACTATAATTCTTTTGTGGTTCAATTGGAATTACATAAGTAAAGTCATTATTAAGAATAAATGAATAAATAAATAGTTTTTCTATAGAAAAATAAAAGACAATAACAATAAATTAACAAAATGATAAAATTAATTAATGAGCTGGCTATATAATTTTGAGAAGAGAGAGAGAATGAAAGATAAATTAAGAAAAAAAATGAAATTATTGATATGTTAAAAAAAAGAGCTAGTTGTTGGAAGTTGTATGTTCAAATAAGGTTTTCTTGAAACTGTTTATTCCCGATATCTGTTTAATGTGCATGGGAAGGGCATTCCATAGCTTAATTGTGCTAACGAAAAAAAATCTGCTTGTGTTCAGAAAGTTGTGTTTTGGTATTATTAGAGAAATGGATCTTGTAGATCTCGAAAATATAAGTTTTTCAAACAAATAGACAGGAGTTTTGTGATGCAGAAGCTTGTGCAAAAATATTAGGTTACGAATAGTAAGGTAATCATCCAACTCACAACCAAGAATCATTTTTCGCCAGGATGATATACTTAAAAACCGCGCTAGACCATATACATATCGCGTAGCATTATTAAAAGACACCTGTAATTTGTGCATTGAGTGTGAATCTAATTTACTATATACCTCAGCTGAATAAGTAATCAGTGGGAGTATTAACTGAACAACCAGCTTTCGCTTAGTTTCAACTGGTGTAAAGTAAGAAGACACTCGTAAATTACGTAGTACAAGAAAAACATTACGCACAACATTGTTTATGTGGTCTGTACATGAAAAGGTTGAATTTATATAAAATCCAAGATATTTTACTTTGTCAACATACATCAGAGGGGAGGAACCAAGATAGAATACTGGGAAATAACTACGGTTGAGTATGAATTTGCTAATAGGTAAAACAACCGATTTTTTAGGATTTAGTATCAAATTATTAGTATCAGCCCAAGTTTTTATAGCATCTAAGTCCCCATTAAGTTTGCAACATGTATCTTCTATCAAACCAAAACGATTAGATATATATAGTTGAATATCATCTGCATAACCATGCATCCGAGCATACTTACAGACACTAAACACGTCGTTAATAAAAATGCTAAATAACAGAGGACCTAGAACGGATCCTTGCCGTACACCTGAGGTTATACCTCTCAAACCAGATTGCCTATTCCCTACAATTACCTTCTGAGCACGCCCGGTCAAGTAATTCTTCATAAGAATTAAAGCTGCATCAGTAAAACCAAAATAGTGCTTTAATTTCTGACAAAGAATAGCACGATCCACTTTATCGAATGCCTTAGAAAAATCTAATAAACACATGAATGTCAAATTTCCCAGGTCATACTCAGGTCTGACATCATCCCTCACCTTTAAAGCAGCAGTAGTACAGCTATGAGCAGCACGGAATCCAGATTGCAAAGGAGATAGAAGTTTGTTAAGATTAAGATGAGAAGTAATTTGCTCTGCCATAAGAGACTCAAAAACTTTAGCAAAAACTGGAAGAATACTTATCGGTCGGTAATCACATGTATTAACAGCAGTGGATAATTTTGCCACGGGAATTACTCTTCCTATTTTCCATAATTTAGGAAAGGTGGACGTTGTTATGCAATGATTAAATATATGCGTTAGTGATCCAACAACATAGGGCAGAATTAGTTTTAAAAATTTAATAGACACCCCATCATCACCAACAGCATTAGAACGAATTTTTAAAACATTCTTGGTCACTTCAGCCTCCGATACCGTAGAAAACTTAAAGCTATTATTGCAAAAAAAAGTGCTTTGAGGTCTAAAATTATGGTTTTTCCATTATGGGACTGTAACAAAAAAAATAATTAAGTTCATCAGGGACTAACTTACACTTAGGTGAACTACTGGAGTAGACACTTAGTCTTAATGTTTTTCCAAAGTTGGGCAGCAGGTAAATTCGTGTTTAGTTTTTGAGCAAAATTGACTTTTTAGCCTGTCTAACTACAAGATTAGCGTGATTCCTAGCTCTGTTATAAGCAACTCTGTTTATCAATGTTGAGTTTTTCTTCCAAACACTATAGCAATGATTGCGATATTGAATAGATTGTTTTACAATTGATGTGTACCAGGGGCAAGAACAATTTTTTATATAAAAACTACGCTCTGGTACATGACGATTATATACTTCCTGCAGTGTAGTAAGAAAAACATCCAGCTTTCCATCAACGGATGGCTGATGGTTTTTCCTGCTAACTACTTTTTGGGCGGATATCAGCTTGAACTTGTTGATACTTTTCTGGATTTAGGGATTCTTCTTGATCCTAAATTAAACTTTGTATCTCACGTCACCATGACAGTTAATAAAGCTAGAGGTACACTCGCCTTTATTAAAAGATGGGCAAAAGAATTTATTGATCCTTACATAACCATACAACTTTTTACATCTCTTGTAAGACCTATTTTAGAATATGGGTCAATAATATGGGATCCCTTCTATAACATTCATATTCAACGAATCGAGTCTGTACAGAAACAATTTCTACTCTTTTGCTTACGTGGCTTACCTTGGAATTCTGCAATTAATCTACCTTCATACGTTGATCGACTTAAATTAATAAAATTACCTACTTTGGAAAGCCGTAGGACTATGCTAAAAGTAACATTTATGATCAACCTAATTAATGGTGAAATCTGTTCTGACTTTCTTGTCAACAATATAACTTTTAATGTTCCTCAACGAGTATCACGCCAATTCCAACCACTCTTTGTTAAATCTTTTCAAACCAACTATGCTCTAGCTGATCCTTTTAGAAGAATTTGTTGTGATTATAATAATCTTTATCAATTAATTGATTTTTCGTTGAACACTGATGTAATTAAGCATAATATCATTATTTTCTTAAATTCCTAACTATTTGTTTTTATTTTTAAATCATTTAATTGTTTCAATATATGTACATAAGTAATTATATCATTTATATAGGTCTGTAAGGATTTACTCCATTGACCTAATAAATAAAAATAAAAAAATAAAAAAAAAATAACTAAGGAACATAATTGGGGTATTCACCATTAGCGTCCCGCTAATTATAAAAATTTTATGGATAATTTATTTTTATCTCTGGAAAATTTGTCATAGGTGGAATTTGGGGAACTCCCCTGTTATTTTTGCATTTTGTTGTGCAAGAAGTAAAAAATACAGCTGCGGAACAAATACAAGCGCTACAAAATGAGATAGAATATTTAAAAAATTAAATCATGTCCCTAAAAAGCTATGCTAGGAAACAAGAAAATTCGATAGTGGCATATGATATTCGCATTAATGGTATACCTAGCAAGGAAAACGAAGATCTTTATGAAATGTACTTTAAATTATGTGAAGTCGTAAATATTGCTCCACCAAATATCAAAACTATTTACCGTGTTAAAATTAACAAAGTTAACAGAAAAAAACAAAATATTCAACAAAATAAATACATTAGAAAAGATTATGATGCCGCAATCATTGCAAGATTTAAATGTCCGTATGAAAGGAATTTTATGTTAAAAACAATAACTTCGTATATTAAGGCTAAAAACGATGTGTTACGATTAAATTTAATTGGGTTTGACAGTCAAAATCCTTTTTATGTCAATGAAAACCTAACACCTGAAAATCATCGAATTTTTCTACTAGCTCATCGTTTAAAAAAACAGAAGTTAGTCTCATCTGCCTTTGCAAACAGAGGTTTGGTTTATGTAAGAAAGCATCCGAATGATGAACCGCTTTATATCGATGATGTTGAGAAGCTGAATCAGATATTTCGTTTTCATGAATCCAATTATACGGATTTTCCAATTCTTCAAGATAATGTACCTGAAGTTGTTCGCAATAGAGATGCTGCCGTTTAATACCAGAAAAATTTTAATCTATTTATATATTTTATTTAATAAACCAAATTATTTTTACGTTTTCTTAATTGTTTATGAAAAAATTTCAATTTATTCTCTTTGTGGCAAAACTAAACAAAATATCTTCGCTTGCATTGTTATTAAAATTTTAATTTATGGGTATGTCCTTGCCTTTTGATAATAGGAGAGTTGGTTCCAAGGAAAATCTACATAATATGCTTCGAATTCTTTCTAAAAGAACCTTGGGCCTTAAAGTTTGCCATGTTATGCGCAGAGTTTAAATAATAAGATGGACGAATTTCGATATATCTTTGAAGAATCTGACGTCGATATTATATGTGTTTCAGAATCCTGGTTTCATGTTGACATTTGCGATAGTTTTTATCAATTAAATGGCTATCGTCTATTTCGGTCGGATAGACATACGAATGCAGGTGGCGTTGCAATTTATGTAAAATTGTCAATTAGATATAAATTTAAATGCAAAAATCCTGTTAGATGAAAATCAGAGTGTTGTTTCGGAAACTACCAAAGTGGAATATCTATTTATTGAAATTGTTAACAGTAACCAAAGGCTTCTACTACACACAGAAAAAAACCCCAATGTAAAATCAACAGGAAAAAATTTTGATTTTAAGTCGTTGTAAATTTCTGGAAAAAAAAATGTTATTTTAACGTTGTTTAATATTAAATCAACAGTTGAATTTGTTAATTTAATATTAAACATTGTTGATTTAAAATTGTTCATGTTGAAATAAAATTGTACATAATAATTTTAACCTTTTCCAAAGTAAAAACAACATGATTCATTGTTGAATTACTAAAACTGAATTTTTCTAGTAAAAATAAAAGTTCTTGTTAATTTCACATTGGGTAAAGTTGAAACAACATTGGCCATTGTAAAATTAACATTGAAGCAAGATTGAAATAAAGTTGCGGAGTGTTAAAACCACATGAAGAAATGTTGAAATAAAATGAATTAATGTTGAATTCTAAAAAAAGTACTGCTATTTTAGAATAATAAAAAAAAATTCTTATTGCGATTATTACAGCTTGAAGACGTATAGTGCGTGGTTTATTTATAAAGTGCAGTGTTACACATAGTATGTGAATTTAATTGTTAAAAATATAATTATGTCTGAGGCCAACAAGATAATATTAATTTCTTCACTGACAAAGCAGGAAATATTATATTAAACATTCCAGTAGTTCAAGATACGAGTCAAAGTTCCCAATTAGACGAGCTGTTGAAAACTTTTGATTTAATTGAAGTAAAACCTTATTTGACACGTAAGTATATAAGGCCAACTTACATAAATTTGTATACAAAGAGAACTGATTCTGTGGTTACTAAACAACTAAATTTCAGTAGAGACATTTGTAAATTCAAAGAGTCCCTCAATTATTGGTTAACTCTACTGAGTCTGTTGTTACAACCAAAATGTTCCGTTGCCGCAAAAAAAAAACTATTCAGTTGGACGGAAATCAGTTGTGGCAAATAACATTTATTTAATATATTTATGTTAATTTCTCTAACAAAAACTAAATAATTGATTAGGAGCTGAAATTACATTTGAAAGCTTGAAATATCTATCAAAGGAGGACATAAAGGAAGCTATACCACCTATTGGCCTTCGTGCTTGTTTTCGTGAAAAGTTGTTCTGTTGGAGAAAAAGTTAGGTAAAGGCAAAGCATTTTTAATTATGTATTTATTCGATTTTTGACATCCTTTTTTCGTAATTTTTCCTTCTGTATGGAATTGATGACGATACCTTGTCTGAAACGATTGCAAGATTTCTTCTAGACTATGAAAATGGAATTCCAGATATCCTTGATTTGAATGATATTAATATAATTGAACCCATTGATGAATTTAGACATATATTTTCAAATTTAAAAATTAATTTTGATAATGTTGTATTTTATAGTGAAATAATTTTCGCAGGCAGAACTTATAAAAAATATTGTTATATAGCAATCAAAAGTGAATTCCAAAGTTTGTATAAAATTTCCTATATTACAAAAGTTCATTCAAAAATGTATGTTCTATGTTACGAAGTTCAAATCCCCAACTTTCACGAGCATTTCCAATCATATGCAGTAGGCAAGTTAAGGGAGGAAATAATTTTAAAAGAACTCCATGAATTTACAAGTCCACCTTTACAACTTTTCCCAATTAATACTGGCAAAATATATTTAAGAAATAAATTTTTGTAAACTTTACTAAACTTAAGTTATATATATATATATATATATATATATATGGGTTTTTAAACAAATGAATAAATAAATAAAAAAATAAAAAACAGATTGTTTTTTTTATAAAACAACATCCCTGCTAAAGTAGTTCTATTTGGACCACATAATCCATATTCAAAAATTGAGGATATATGTGAATATATATGCTCCATATATCCTCAAATTTTAGATATGGATATATATGGTCCATATATAATAATTTTGGCAGGTACTGTAGGAATGTAGGAATCATTGCAAATTAACATGAAATTTCATGTTATTTCAATATGTTTTCATGTTATTTTAATATGACCGTCATATTCATTTTAAATGATTTCATTGTTAATTCAACATTTAATTCGTATTGATTCAACATGAAATTCATGTTATTTTAACTTTTCACAATGTTGATTTAATATGAAGCCCTCATTATTTCAACATGATTATCACTTTGATTCAACTAGAACTACATAATTAATTAACATGTTTTCTAGTTGTTTAAAATGAAAAAAATTTATTTTTCTTTTATTGTAAAATCTTGTTAAATCAACACGAAACGCTAATGAAGCAAAATCATTATTAAAAAATGTTGAATCAACCTTGTTTTAGTTGATTTTACAATGATTTTTTTCTGTGTGTAGGTACTGTGTATAAACTAATAGAAATATTAATATTTTTCCGCTTTTTGACGAGCTAACAACTCTTTCTCTTGGTTACACTGATGTTATCTTAACCGGAGACTTTAATACAAACGTACTAGTAGACAAAAGTCTAATAGAAGAAATGAGTGCCATTGGATTAATTCTAATCAACAGTTTAACACCAACACACTTTACATCTACCTCAAGTACGCTACTGGATCTATGCTTTACGGATAATCCTTCTAAACTACTGCTATATGACCAGCTGTCTGCAAGTATGTTTTCAAAACATGATCTAATTTTTTTTTATCATACGACTTTAAATATCCGGTCCAAGACCAAACGACAACTTTTAGAGATTTTAAAAATATTGATTTTCTATCAATGAAAACTGAACTTGCTACAATGAATCTGAACCAAATTTTATATATGCCTTACGTTGATGATCAAACAAATTTTTTGCAAAATAATATTCAAAGCTTATACAATAAATTTGTCTTGGTGAAAACAAAGAAACTTAAGAGTGAAAAACCATGGTTCTCACCAGAAATAAAGTCCTCAACTGATAAGAGAAATTTAGCATATGAGCGTTGGAAAAGATTTAAAACGACCGAACTTCATACTATTTTCAAATCCTGTAGATCTCAGGTGAATTAAAAGATACGAACTGCTAAGACACAATACTTCGATGACAAGTTTAAGACAGCTATCTGTTCTAAGAAAAAATGGAGAGAAATACGTAACTGACAACAACTGACAACACAATTAATGTAAATGAGTTAAATTCTCATTTTGCCAATATACCAATGGCAGATATTGATGAAAACTTCAAGTACAACAAATAATAATCTACAGATGATGTGCTTCGAATTCAAAAATATTACCCATATAGATGTCTTAAAATCTGTTTTAAGTATTAAATCGAGCTCTGCTGGATATGATGAAGTCCACCCTAAATTTATAACATTAATCCTAAGTTACATACTGCCGCACATAACACACCTTTTTAATACAATAATAACCACATCAACTTTTCCGTCAATGTGGAAACATGCGAAAATAATTCCAGTTCCTAAACAAGATAAGAGCTATAGGCCTATAGCAATATTGCCATTCTTATCGAAGGTCTTCGGACGCTTAATTCATGCACAGATAAGCCAACATCTTTATGAAAACAAACTTCTAACTGATAGGCAATCAGGATTTAGGCCAAAGCACAGTTGTATCTCTGCTCTTGTTGATGTCGCAGAGGAGATAAGAACTAAATTAGATAACAAGATGATGTCATTTTTGATTCTTCTGGATCATTCTAAAGCTTTCGATACAGTAGAGTACTCAACACTTTGCTTTAAGCTTAAAAATATGTGCAATTTTTCACCTACCGCTACAAAGCTTATTGGCACATTTCTTAATGTAGAAGTCAATCTGTTTACAATGGCATTGAGATATCAAACACTTTACTAATTAAGCGTGGTGTACCTCAAGGTTCAATACTTGGTCCACTTTTGTATTCCATATACTCCAATGACTTACCTTCACAACTAGAAAATTGTAAAATACAAATGGTTTTATTATCCTTTCTTTTTTTTGCCAATTGCACCTAAGCACAGTTTGGCAGGATCGCCATATAGTGATTTTATTATTATATTGTAAAGTTTGAAAGAAAAATCCAGCAGATTTATGCTAGTAGTTTCTTCTGATCACAAAACCAGAATTATTTTATTTTCTAAAAATCTTGCTTATAAATACCCTATGAGAAATTCTAGACTTCTACTCTATGAGTGACTTTCTAAAATACACTAAATATCTTATAATTCTAAGAGCGATTTTCTAAAATACGCTCAATAATATTAAATTTATCCAATGCATTTTGTAGTAGGGCGGAGTTTCTCTCTATGTCAGTTTCCATTTATGGAGTTTCATAATTTACTTCAAATTATTCAAATATTGTCCAAATAGAAACTGCATGTGTCGCAATTACATTTACTCAAAACAAAATTAAAAATAAATATTAATGTTATGTTTACTAGAATAGAAAAAGTGGAAAGAAACTCAACCGCAAAACAAAGCATTGTCGTAGGCATGTTGTCAATATTTACATTAAATCACTCGCTATAACATGCATACATTACAGTTAATACCTATGAATTTTTCGCCCACATGTATTTATTTTGGCTTTTACTTTTTAGGGACAGTTAGTGACACAAGATTATTTTGTTAGCACTAAGACACTTTTAATTTATCCGGGTATAGCTTTTACTTCTCTCGGGCGCCAGAAAACGAGTTTATTTGCACTTCAGAACAGAACTAAATTTTTATTGGCAAATCATTTAATTTTATACAATATTTTCAATTAGACTCAATACAATTTGCTTACAATTTAAAATTAATAAAATTGTGTGGGAACATTTACTGAATATTAAATATTAATAAAAAAATTGTCTATTTGATAACTTAAACTAGGTTGTAATTTTATTCTTTTCTTTGTGTCTAAATTGGGTTTAAAGAATTTATTGTGTTTGTTGTTAAGCGTGTCGGATGTGTTTTTGTTAAAAATTTGGGTTATTGCATTTGTTGTTAAGTGTGCAGAAAATATTTGGGTTATTGAATTTGTGTGAACCGTAAGTATGTGTTAACTAAGGAACATAATTGGGGTATTCACCATATGTGTTAACTTAGATAGCTGATAAGGAGATATTGCTAGTATGAAAAGCAACACATACTGAAGTTGCCTGCATGTTGTTTTTCGAATATTCTTCTCGGGCTTATTGTCGTATATGAGTCATTCGTTGTTTGACTGTTGAAGTGTACGGTTGTGTATTTATAAAGCGTCGCGTTAATCAGTTGATTTTTGAATTTTTCTAAGTGAATAGTGTGTGTGTGTGATTTTTTTTTTGTAAAGTTGAGACTCCGCTGATCGGGTGCTCCGCTGAACAAAAATAATCTCCGGCAAATTGTGAGGTTAGTCACTTTTTGTGGTAAGGTAGTGGTGAGTGGCAGTGGTAAGTGTGAACGTGGTTGCCATTAGTGGCTTGCCATTTCGGGTCGGTAATAGTGTTCATTTCCGGTCGGTAAGGCAGTGCAAAAAATCGGATTTTGTCGGTAAAACGGTTCACTTCCTGTTCCGGTTTGTGCCTGTGCTAGTCGGTCGGTAGGTAGTGCAGTACAAGTGTCTTGGCTAACTTCCGCTGAAGTTAGTGCAGTACGTAGTTGAGTGGTGCGTATAAGTACTAGTTTTTTAAAAACTATTAAGTATATGCAACCAGTACAACTGTTTGGTTCACTAGTAGTCTTAGTGTCCGTCCTTCCGTCAGTTATAAGTTGTCCGTCCTTCCTTCGGTTGTCTGTCCTTCCGTCGGTTGTCTGTCCTTCCGTGGCAGCGTCCGTCTGTCCGCGGTTGTGTCAGTCGGTTGTCCGTCTGTTCGTGGCAGTGTCCGTCTGTCCGCGGCGTGTCCGTCTGTCCGTAATTAAAAATTTTTAATCGCGGTTCGTAGTGTGAGTGTGGTTTTTGATTCGTAAATTGATACCGTCGTATCGGTTGCGGTTAGGGCCGTTAGCTTTTTAGTGCGTTTGGCGATTCTGTGGGTCGGTAAACAGTTTGTCGGGGTACTGTTCGGTACGGGTAACTGTTATCGGTCGGTACACAGTACGATTTTTCGCTTACGTATTTGGCAGTACGTACTGTCCGGGTCGGTTTTTACTGCTTCGGGTCGGTTTTTAAGCAGTCGGTCGGTACTTGGTTAGGGGTCGGGTAAGATGGTTAAGCCCGAAAGGGGCGCTGGTCCAAGGTGTTTTAGGTTGAAACCAGCTGACGGCACAGGGGACGAACGCGGGACGGATACGGATGTCAGTGGGCCGGACAAAGTCGACATGACGGAGGAGGTGCCACCCACCGGTGGTAGTAGACTTCGTCATTCCGACTCGGACATGGACAATGGAGAGTCGACAGTAAACGAGGACGGAAAGCGGTTCAAACCCGGCTCTCCCAAATCGGGAGGAAAGGTGTTTGTTGAACCGAAGCTGGTTTCGGGACAGGTTAGGAGAAAGACTGCCATGAGGACTGACGTTGGCAGCATGGGTAGTTTGGTTGGCAGCGTTACTAGCTTGCACGGTGGCTTAGGGAGAAGTTCAACTCCGGTACCAGCAGTCTCCACAGTTTCCCCTTCTGGGCCCTGTGGTGCTCATTCTGCAATTAAGCAGATGAAGGCGATGACGTCGGAGTTGAACGACATAGTTTTGGACGGTCGTGTTGAGGTCGAAACGGCGAGGCGGATCATAAATCAAGTGGGTCGGCTAGAAGAACTGTTGATGACGTTGGTAGGGGACAACGAACGTCTGAGGGGTCGTTTGGACGCCCTAGATGCTGGGGGCGCTACGCCAAGTGTACCAGTATCCCGGCTGGATAAATCCTCGCCTGTTCAGCCCGTGTGCCAGAATGCGCCAGTAGTTGCCCCTGCACCGAAACCAGTCGAGACCTGATCGGTGGTTGTGCGAAGCAAGACGGCGGCTAAGTCTGAAGAAATTGTTAAGAAGGTTGTGAACGAAGTAGGTCCCACGCTCGGGGTCAGAGTTCACGCGGTTAAGGCGGTTCGTAGCGGTGGGGCGGTCATTCGCACCCCCTCAGTCGCGGAGCGGGAGAGGATCGTCCGGAATCCTAAATTTTCCGAACATGGACTGGAAGTGACGGTCAACGATAGAGAGGGTACTAGGGTGGTGGTCCAGAGGGTTCACTCCGAGATCACCCCTGATGAATTCATGGGTGCTCTCTACGAGCTGAATTTAAAGGAACGAATGACCTTAGAAGCCTTTAAGAAGGGGGTACGGCTCGTGAGTCGACCGTGGAGCGTGCGCGCTGGCGGAGCTGTCGACGTTACTCTGGAGAGTGATGGCAATGCCATGGAATCCCTTCTGAGTGCCGGAGGCTGCTACGTTAAGTGGTTTAGGTTCCGCGTGAGACGCCATGAGCTTATCCCTAGCTGCTATCGTTGTCTTGGGTTTGACCATATGGTTAGGGATTGCCGTAGCAAAGGTGAAGTCTGTCGTCGGTGCGGACAGACCGGTCACGTCGTACATCGTTGCGAAAATCTGCCGCACTGTAGGAACTGTGCGTTCAAGGGCCTGCCGTCGAATCATCTTATGATGACCGACGACTGTCCCACGTACAGCGTGTTAGTCGCGAGGGCTAGGGCAAGGCATTAAGATGTCTCTGACAATTATTCAATATAATTGCCAGGGCTCATGCCAGTATGTGTGAATTGGGCGAAAGGATGGTTCAGTAAGTTATCCCGGCATTCGTCTGGATATCAGAACCACTATCGGGGTGAGATGTTAAGTGACTGGATGGTTAATCGGGGTGTTAGTGCGTTAAATCAGCCCTCTGATTTATATACGTTTTCCGGTCCTAATGGTGTGAGTGATATTGATGTGACAGCCGTAAATGACGTCGTACTGCGGCGTTTTCGCTGCGACTGGGACGCTAAGGACGACTGGGGGTGAGTGATCATAATCCAATACGGATTGTGCTCCATTACTCGCCCGCCCCTGTAGAGGTCTCGGATGTTATGCGGTGGCGTAGACTCCCAATTAATTGGGATTTCTACGGCTCGTGCATTAGGGAGGCGGCCTCTGAGGTCTCCATTGGGGATTTCAGGGGTCTGACCATAGATGGACAGATAGGTAAGCTGAACGATTGGACGATAAACACCAATGACGCCCTTCTTGGGAGATGTTCTAGGACAATCCCCGGAAGGGTTAAATGGTGGACGCGGGAGTTAACAGAAATGCGGCGGACCGTCCGGCAGCTCAGGAAGCGATTCCAGAGAGCCAGGCGGACCAATGCAGATGATGTGCTACTGCGTGCGACGAACTACGCAACACAGCTACGTGCCTAAAAGGACCGTATCGTGAAAGTGAAGGAGGATGACTGGAGAGCATACGTACGGGACAACAGGGACGACCCATGGGGCAGAGTCTATAAGCTCTGTAGAGGTAGGGGCCAGCGGACCGATGTGTCTGGCCTACGTGTTGGTAATGAAATATTGCCATCATGGGGGGCATGCATACGCGTTCTGCTGGGCGAGTTCTTTCCAAGGGTGGAGGGTCCTATCCATCTTCCTTTTCAGGGGGTGGATCCCCCTCCTCCGTTGGACAGAACTGAGTTAGAGTTAAGCATTTGTCAGGCGCGGAGTAGAAAGTCTCCAGGTATGGATGGGATGACCGGAGAGATGTGTACAAGCATCTGGAAGGCCATTCCTGAGTACTTGTTGGCAATCTATGAAAAGTGTGTATCAGAGGGGTATTTTCCACATCCGTGGAAGATAGCCCGTGTCGTTGTTTTGCTTAAGTCACCCGATAGGATCAGGAGCAATCTTCGCTCCTATAGGGGCATCAGTCAGCTTCCGGTGCTTGGAAAAGTATTGGAAAGGATTATGGTGAAAAGGCTTCAGGAGAGGATCGACCAGGGCACATGCGAGTGGCAATTTGGATTTAGAAGTGGTAGGAGTGTAGATGACGCCTGGCATCACGTTAAAACGTGTGTCGGTAGGACAGAGGCAGGATATGTCCTTGGAATCTTTATTGATTTCAAGGGTGCGTTCGACTTCCTGTTATGGGAAGGCGTTCTAGCGAGGCTACGCGAGGTCGGCTGCCAAGAGTTAGAGTTATGGAAAAGCTACTTCTTTGGCAGGCGGGCTTGCGTCGCTGGTGTGAACGAGTCCGTGTGCATTGAGGTGGTCAGAGGTTGTCCGCAGGGATCCATCTGCGGTCCATTTATTTGGAATCTAATGATGGATCCTCTTTTGCGGAGGCAGATGGTTGCATACAATGTGTGCGCATATGCGGATGACTTGCTCGTCCTTATCGAAGGCCAGTCTCGTGCTGAGCTGGAGAGAAGGGGGGAGGAAGCCATGCAGATTGTCTGCGATTGGAGTAGACAAGTAGGAGTAGATGTAGCAATGGACAAAACTGTGATGATGTTGCTCAAGGGCAGGTTATCGCTAAATCGACCTCCAACTGTTAGGGCCAATGGCGTTAGCCTTAAGTATGCGACTGAGGTCAAGTACTTGGGGATAACAATGCGTGAGCGTATGAACTTCTTGGTTCATCTCGAGCGTGTCAAGGCGAAATTGACTGGTGTGGTGGGATGTGTCCGGCGCATTCTTAGGAATGACTGGGGCCTCAGCAGGCGTTCTATGCGGACCATTTACCGTGGACTATTTGTTGCCTGCGCAACATATGGCTCCTCAGTGTGGTCCAGCGTGGTCACGACTGCCAGAGGAAAGCTGAAAATCATGTCGTGTCAGCGGGTAGTCTTGCTCGCTTGTGTGCCATGTTGTCGTACGGTCTCCACGGAGGCCTTACAGGTGTTGGTAGGTGTAGCCCCTCTTGACTTGGAGGTGATACGTAAAAGTATTGCCTACAGGATCAAGAAAGGACAGCCATTGTTGCAGGACGATTGGGTGACTAACGATGACGTTAGTGGTAGGAGCTGGACGGAGTGCAAGGCACTCTTAAATGAGTGTGTTGTCTCCAGATGGCAAGATAGATGGGACAGAAGTGACAATGGACGGGTTACATACTCCTTCATTCACGATGTGACGTTCATGGCGAAACGTCCAGACTTTGGCTTTAGCCTGAGTATGGGCTTTTTGCTTACGGGCCATGGGTCGTTTAATGCATTTTTGTATAAAAGAGCTTTGGCTAATACGCCTGAGTGTGACTGTGGACCTTTTACCGAGGACTGGTTTCATATTTTGTGCATATGCACGTTCTACTCGGACATACGGGACCTAGATTCTCTAGGTGTCGTATTGACGGACGATGGTTGTGATGTCAGTAGTGTGCTTGTGAATGATGAGAGAGTGCGTTGTATGAATGAGTTTGCGTGTGAAGTCTTCAAAAGAAGACGTTTAAGAAGGGTTTGATCGCACACGTATGTTTACATCCACAGGATGTACGCATGCGTGTGTACCCAAGACCATCTAGAAGGCCTTAGTTGTGTACCTATACACTCACCCACAGGGTGGGTGTATGGGTGTGGGACTAATGCCTTCGAATGGCCATCAGTCCATAGCTGTTTGGAATCATACTGGTAGTAGCTTTGCTACGAAGTCTGACCGGAGGCTATATATTTATATATATATCTGATACCACGGGAAGTCAGAGCCCCTGTAATCTTTGATTCCAGCTGACTTGCGGGTACGGCCCCTTGGGGAGTATCGTGGTGGCTGTGGTTTATACCCAAATCGCGGGGAGAGCATAGCTCGTTGTGCAGTTGCATTCAACCGGGTGCTGTGACACTAGAACAGCAGAGCTGTGTAAGGTAGGCCTCGACTCCCCACCAAGGAGTGGGATTTGTTGCCCAAATGCACAAATCTCACGAGACGGGTACTCACGTTAAACACAAGAGACTTCTGTCGTATATGAGTCCTAATTAAGACAACAGGGAGGTTTTTATGTAATTCGATTCGAAATAAAAAACTTACGAATTCGTACAAATTGTATTTTGTAGTACGATTTTCGAATATTTATTTACGAACGTACGGAAATATTTTTCGAACTGGCTACTTTTTTCCCCCTTACGAAAAAATATTTTTATTTTATTTTTACGTTGCTGAATCTTTAAAGAAACTATGAAATAATGGTGGATTTTATGATAACACATCCCGATTTAGCAAAAGGCCAAATGCTAAAAGCGAGTGGAGAGACTTGTGGACAAAGTTGTCTCTGGATTTAGATGCTGCTGGTACCCCAACTCATGATTACGCTAAATGAAAAACAGTACGTTTTTAATGATTCAAATTTCTATAAGTAATATATTCAGATGCAAATATGTTTCTAGGTACGGCAGTATTTCAGGTACCGGAGGTGGCCCAAGAAATCGTTGTCACATTGTTAGCTATAGATATGGCTGTGGTGGGCACTGATGGAACTTCTCGTTTTGGCACTAATTCAAATGAAAAAATTGTCACGTCAAGTCAAAATTCCGTAAATAACAGTACGATTCAACATCAAGAGGATGACGATACTATGGAAGAGTATTTAAATATCACGAAAAAACATGTTCCAGTCTTCCCGAACAGTCTATACAATACCCCACGAAGTCAAAGAGAAACCCCTCGAAATAAAGACAGTCTTCTACAAAAACAAGTCGATAATCAAAATACGCATCAGGGAAATTCTATAAAAGTTGTGTCTGAAATCGATCAGAACCTGAAGAGTTGTTTGAATTTATTAAATTAATTTTTTATTTTATATAAACTTTTAAATAATATAAATAATACAATAAAATAGTAAAACAATAAATAATAAACTTTTAAACAAACTTTTTAAATGAACGTTTTTCTTATTCTTTATATTTTTAGTTTTAATTTTGTGGTTAAATAGAAGTTTTGACAACACTGACGTTAAAATCAGAATGCTGCTAAATTTTTAACCGATATAAATTTGGCATCACTTGTTTTTACCCTTTAATACACAAATGCAACTCCGTGACGCATTCGAATGAATTAGATGATACGATTTTACTTTCGAAACGGAAATCCCTTTCGGAAGGTTTTTCTTTCGAATCGAATTACATAATAACCCCCGTGCCACCATCATGAGCCGTGCCATCATGGTGGTTAGTTTTATAAAAAGTAAGTAGTTAATTCGGACTTGTGTTTGTTTATACCGTTGGCATTCCAAATACATATCTTCAATATAATGCTCTAACTATTTAATTCAATTTTAACCTCTGGAATTATTCCTCAACAGTGGAAGACATCTACAATTATACCAATACCCAAATCAGAAAAGGATATAACATCAGTGGATGGGTATAGTCCCTTATCATTAATACCGTGCGCTTCAAAACTGCTTTAAAAAATTATTGCAAAAAGAATTACTTGGTTTTTATTAAAAAACAAACTCCTTAGTACTGATCAAGTAGCTTTAAAACCTAATAAACCTACAGTCGATGCTCTTACATACATCGACCACATTACCGCATCCACTCTATCACACAGAAATCATTTATCGAACATTTCCATTGACTTCGAAAAAGTGTTTGATTGTATTGGGAAACAGACAATAATTATGCAATTAAAAGAACAAAAAAATTCTTAAATTTGCGTACTCGTTCCTATCAAATATAAAAATACGGATTAAAGTCAACAACGTATATTCAGATATAAAGCCTTACACAATGGGATTCACCAAGCGTCTCTTCTATCTGTTGTATTATATCAGATTGCGACTGATATACTTAGTAAAATTATAGATAATAACAGATTCTTTAAACATGCCATAAAGGGTGATCCATATCGAGGTCCCTACTTTTTTAAAGAAAAAAAAAACACAGAAAGTTCAAATTCAATGGAGAATGCTTATTATCATTTGAAATAACATTCTTTGGCATTTATTTTTTTGAAGATTATGTCTATCAAATGTTGGCCGCGGCTACGTCTCAGATGGTCCATCCGTTGAGTCCAATTTTCGAGCATTTCGACTGGTAACTGGCGAATGACACGCGTGATGTTTTGCTCCAAGGCCTGAATCGAAGCCGGATTGTCCGCATAAACTTTAGACTTTACATATCCCCACAGGAAAAAGTCTAACGGTGTGATATCACACGATCTTGGTGGCCAATCGACCGGCCCAAAACGTGAAGTTATCTGCTCACCGAAGTGTTCTCTCAATAAATCCATTGATTGATGCGCTGTGTGGGAAGTGGCGCCGTCTTGTTGAAACCAAATGCCGCCGAGATCACGAGCTTCAATTTCAGGCATCATACGTCAGTCCGAGTTGCTGCGAACGGCGCCTATTAAGTGGTTATAATTTTATAAAATGACAACAAAAATTATTGGTTTATGGTCCCAAGAGCTATTTTTACAGATAGCTTTTGATTTATTATTTTGACTTAAAACTACCCTAACTTATCGTACGCGCATACATAAATATTGTACACGCGCACCATACAGGTAATTTATTATGGGTGTGAACTTGCTTAGTAAGCAAGTTCACACGTAAATATATAACTAAAACAGTGTGAATAAAAGTTCCCACGCTAACGTTTAGTGAGTGTGGATATTGTCATTGTTTATAGATATGGTTTAAAGTTACCATTTAGTTACCGTACTGAAGGTATGGTAACTATGACTTACCAATCACACTGCACCTCCCTTTTTCAGATAATGGTCAATTATCGATTTTTATCTATATATTTTTCTCTCTTTTCTTCTTCTATTTACACTTTAATTTATTGTGCACTTTTCCTTCCCCTTATTTAAAAAATATGTAGCGTTAAAAATAATAAAAAAAATTTTTTTAATTATTGAACAAATTAATAAATTTAATATTTATGTTTTATTTTTAATTTTAGTGTTATTATCTTAATATGGTTTAAATTTTAATTCTCAAATAGATTTTAATTTAAATTTTAATTGTAATTTTAGTTTAATTTTATCTTTATATAATTTAACTTAATTTATTGTATAATTTGATATTGTATATATTCTAATTTAAAATCGTAATTCTAATTACAAATTTCTATTGCAATCGATTACCGGCCGGACAATCTTTTATGAAAAAAATGTTGTTTCCTATTTTCCAATTAAAATTAATTTAATTGTAAAGTTTAATTATAATTTTGTATTTTAGATTTAGGTTTATGAGTTTAAATTTAATTTTAGATGTTTAATTTTAAATTTTACGTTAATATTTAATTATTATTTTTAAATTTAATTTTTGAATATAATCTAATATTTAAGTTATTGGTATTTGTTTACTGTTTATAGGTTATCTGTAATATTTACAAAAAATTTTTAAAAATGAAAATTTCTATTGTTTACTAAATTTTCTTAGTCTATTCCTGTGTACCGTGACCGTTTTACCGTCACCTAGCGATAATACACAATTTCCTAATATGTAAATTTTGTCAACTAAATGGGCCTTTAAATAGATTCTCCAATTTATGTCCTGCACTGTTTTCTAGTAGAACTAAATCCCCTATTCGAATATCAATTGATCTTGTAACCCTGTCATATTGTGATTTACTGTTAACCTTATTATCATTTATCATACTTATGGCGCGCTTTTGTGCCTGTTGAAGCCTATATTTTACCTCCTTTTCATAAGCTTCTAAGTTATACAGTGGGTCTACTACATTCGAATCAAGAAATTTTAGGTCCGGGATCTTCCTACCGAAAACGAGCTAATATGGACAATAACCATGAACAGTGGATGGTGTCGTATTGAAGCAATACGTGAAGTATTTTAACCATTCGTCCCAATCTTCTGTTCTGTCCAATGAAAGGTATGATCGAACATACTCGTTGAATGTCCTGTGAGATCTTTCTATAATACCTAGGGTTTGATGATGGTAAGCTGTTGAAGTGAGATATTCAATGTGCAGCAGTTGACAAAGTTCCTGCAAAGTCTGATTTTTGTATTCAGTTCCCATATCATACGCATGGGACCATATATTAAAATAAAATTCTCGAAAATTGCTTTTGCCACGGTCTTGGCCTGCTTGTAAGGTATAGGTATTGTGACTAAGTATTTAGTTAGATCACATATAATGGTTACAGCGTATTCACTACTATTATTGGATCTAATGTAAGGTCCAATTGTATCTATAATGATGACGTCAAATGCGTGGTTTGGTGTCTCCGTTATCACCATTGGCTCTTTTGTCTTTGGTTGGGATTTGTTGGTCTGGCATTGTTTACATTTTCTTATGTAATTACGGATGTCCTTGGACATTCCGTTCCAAAAATATTTTTCCTTAAGTTTTGCGTCATTCTTGCCAATCCTGGATGACCGCCGTATAACGGATTGTGATATTTCTCCAAAATTTTATTTTTCTCTTCCTCGGCCGTTATTATAATTCTTCTCGGCGTTAACGCTATTATTAATTTTCTTAATTTTTTTTCGCTATATTTTTAAATTCACTCATTTTGATCCTATTAAAAATTTCATTATTTAATGTAAGTTGCAACTCTTTTATGCCCTTGCTGTCGGTTATACTTTCCAACCTAGAGAAGAATTGACCTAAATCAATTTTCCCATTAACAACAAGGTCATTTATATTAATTTTCTCTAAAGTTGTTTTTCCCTTTTTAAGGTAACACCTCAGTGTTATACCTTTTCAAACTTTAGGCGAACAAATTTCTTGACCTCCTTTATGGTCAATGTCTCATATATTTTTGGAGTTTCCGGTATACTGTCCTTTCCATTATCTGATTTTGTTCCCAGCGCTGCTCTCTCGATTTCGATCTTGTGGTTACCATGTAGACATTTCTGATGTTTTTCATATCATCGAAGTCTATTCGAGATAAAGCGTCAGCAGCGCGGTTGTCTTTTCCCCTCAAGTACTCTACGGTAAAATCATATTCTAATTCTAACCTCATTCGCGTCAATTTTGAAGACGGGTTCTTCATTGCAAACAAGTATGACAGTGGTCGATGATCGCTTCTTACTATAAATTTTGTCCCATAAATATATGGTCTGAAATAAGAAATGGCCCAGTGTATAGCCGCTAGTTCCTGTCCGATAGTAGACTTATTTGATTCACCTTTCGTGAATGACCTTGAAGCGTATGCTATGGGGGGTTGTATCCCATCGTACTCTTGGCTTAGTACGGCACCGCATGCATATTTGCTTGCATCTGTTGTAATACAAAATTTTTCATTAAAATTTAGATATTGCAGTATCCTAGGACTCAATGAATTTTTCAAATATTCGAATGCTTTTTCGCAGTCTCTGCTCCATTCGAATTTCACATTTTGCCTGCATAGCCTCTTTAAAAGGCGAGCGTGTTCCGCAAAATTTGGAACAAAACGTTTAAAATAATTGCAAAATGCAACAAATCGTTTAGTTTCATCGGCATTTTTGGGGGTTGAATTATTTCGAATTTGCTATCATCTGGAATGGAATGCCTATATATTTACATTTGTGCCCTAAATAAATCACCTCGTGACCAAAAAATTAGCACTTTTCTGGATGTAATTTAAGGTTATATTTTCGGCATGTTTCGAAAACGTCTGTTAAGTTTTTTAACATATGCTTTTCAGAACGACCTAATACAACTAAATCATCCATATACAAGAAAGCTTGTGCTGGTGATAGTCTAGCAAATGCTATAGTCATCATTCTCTGAAATGAATTTGGGGCTATTTTACACCCATACGGTAAGTTAAATCGAAATGAACCCTTATCCGTCGAAAATGGTGTAATGTCTCTTGACTCCTCATCCAGTTCAATTTGATGAAATCCAGTTGTTAAATCAAGGCATGAAATATACTTAGTTCTACCAAGTTGGTCTAGTATATCATCTATCCTTGGTAACGGGAATTTATTTGAAATAAATTTTTTGTTAACTCCCCTGTAGTCTACTACCAATCTCCATCTCTTTTTCTCATTTCCGGCTATAGATTTTTTAGGAACTAATAAAATTGGGCTATTATATTCTGAAGCTGATGGCTCTATTATGCCATCGTTCATCAACCTGTCCACTTGGTTAAAAATTTCCTCTTTATGCGCATGAGGTATCCTGTAGTTTTTAATGTAAGTTGGATCCGTATCCTTTAAACGCAACTATTGTCTGTAAAAATTATTCACTGAGATTCTCTCAGTTTCAAGTGCGAAAACATCTATATATTCTCTACATAGTTCTCTTAGTTCATTTTCCACGAACTTTGGGAATTTTTTCGATAATTGTTCTCATTACTATTTTGATATCCGGTTGGCTTTGCAATCTCGTAATCATCCAGGTTTTCAGTCTGAACCTCAAGACCCGAAAGAATTACGCTTTTGATAGTGGTGTTAATTATCCTAGCGTCCCGAAATCGTATTAGCTATGAATATCTCTTCCTGAAGGGTTTGGTTTGGGGTAAACACATCTCCTCTCCTCTGATCTTGCAGGTAGTGAAATTATATTAATGCTTGGAGATTCACTCATGGGTATACAAATGTGGTGGGGAAAATCGTCTGGTCTTAGCACCATCATATTCTGATCTATTCCATATTCTAGTACACAATTGTACTTTTTAATAAAATCCAATCCAAGTATTCCGTTGGATGGAATTGGGAAATCATCATCTACCATATTAAAATCATGCTTTATAAGTAGATTATTGAATATTAGATCATTCTCAATTTTCCCTTTTGTACAAGTTATACCACTTCCAATGCCGTGTAGGCTTTTGATTTTATTTGTGTTTATTCTCCCGTTTTCTACCTGTCCATTTTTAATTATCGATATGTCCGCGCCTGTATCAACCAAGTATGTAGAAGTATTGTTACCGAATTTTGATCTTAATGAAATGTATGACGCTAAATTCAAATTTACGTTAAAGATTTTACCGTTTTTGCTATGCTGACTTAATGAGTACTTGGGGTTTGCATGTTTTCCTCCACGTGCACTGCACTGACATTATTTCCCATGTAGCGACTATTATCGCTATTATTGTAACCCCTGTTATTACCATCACGGGGATTGTATCGTCCGTTATTATTCAAACCCTGGACATAGTTATATCCATTAGTGACCTGATTATTGCGGCCACGGTAACCCGCGAAATTTCCACGTCCTCGGAAATTTCCGTAGGAACGCCCCCTTCTTTGGTGCTGTTTAGGGTCCTGATTAGCATTCCGACCCTTACCATAAACATTACCGTATTATTTCTGGCCGCGTCTGTAGCGCTATTAATGAATTTGGCCATAGCATCATTAAGAGTGCTAAATTGGCCAGCTTCCATTACGAGGCCCACTCTTGCATTAGTGCAGCTCCTCGTCATTGCTTTAACGGCAAAGTTGGCGGTATACTTTTCGGCTACTGTTGTCGTCATACCGTCAGCAATGTAGGCGCTTTGTAGCCTTTTTGCCAATTCGTCAATTTCCTTGGTATAATCATTTGGTGACCTACCACCCTGTTTGGATTCATTAATCTCGCTGACAGGACTTCAACAGATTCGCCTTTGACTGTTGTCCTTAGACGTGCGATTGTGTCTGTCAGATTGGCTTCGTTACCCTCTATCAGAGTACGTGCCGTTCCTTTCAATTTGGACTTAGAAAGTTAAATTGTGATAAAGCTCTTAAAAAAATAATAAAATTAAAATAATTATCAGTTTTAAAATAGATAGGACTATTAAAAACTGTTGAAATTAATAATTTATATTAGTGGAAAGTGAAGTTTTATAAAATAAACAAATATTTGAAGTTAAAAAAAAAAAACATAACCAGTCAGTAATGGCTGAATGCAAAAAATGCAAAACATCAATTCGTGGTGAAACCGGGATTAGATGTATGGGAGTGTGTGATAAAATTTATCATAGTTCAAATAAATGTTCCGGTATCGACCAATATTCATTAAAAATAAGGGAATAATTTTATACGTTTTGTTTGTGAGGACTGTATGCAGTACATACATAATGTTGATATGGTTGTAAAAGAAATACATGAAGATGTGCACAAAAATAAACAAAATTTAGTGGACTATAAACATGAATTTGGTTCGTCATTGAAAAAAAACGAAGACGAAATTAAAAAATTGTTGGAAGCTATTGAAACGCGTTATGAAATAAGGATGAAGAAAATTGAGAAAGTTCAGAAATCATTTGAGAAAAATGTTGAGGAAATTAAAAATTTATATAGCTACATAAATGAATTTAAGGACAACAACAAAATAATGTGCAAATCAATTGAGGAAAAAAATGTAGTAATGTGCAATGAAATAAAAAAAGTGATCAAAGACACAAGTGAAAAACAAACAAAAATGTCATACTTAGAGGCGGTTAAAAACAATGCTGTGTTGCCAGATTCAAATAAACAATTACCACTAATAGTTAAGCCCAAAGAAAAACAAGGAGTTGAAAAAACAAAAGAAGAGTTAAATAATAAGGTCGACCCGGTGAACTTAAAAATAATAAGAGTAGAAAATCGAAGAAACGGAACAGTTGTAATACAAAGTGAAAATGACGAGGAACGAGAAAAAATTAGAAGCGCAATACAAAATGAATTAAATGACGGATATGAAATTAAGGTGCCCAGTCCAACTAAATTAAAAGTGAAAATAATAGACATGAATTTTGAATACAAAGAATCTGAAATAATTGAAAAATTAAAGAAACAAAACAGAATTATAAATAATAGTAAATTAGAAATTATAGAAAGATACCAATATAAAAGAACAATAAAACACTATATGGCATAAAATTAATTGCGGATAATGAAACATACAATAAATTGATCAAAGAGAAAAAGGTAAATATAGGATGGGAAAGATGTAGGGTTTTTGATGGAACGGAAATAATACAATGTCTTAAATGTAAGGGATATAATCATCTTGCAAGAGAATGCAGAAACCAAGAGGTATGTTTAAAATGCCATGGCAATCATAAGACTAAAGAGTGTGATAAAGAGCAGATCATAAAATGTATTAATTGTGTGCGAATGAACATTAAACTAAACATGGGATTAGACGAAAATCACCTAACCAATAACAAAGAGTGTCAAGTTTATCAAAATAAACTTAATATGAAAAAGAAGAGAATTGGTTTAGTAATGTAACAATTAAAGAATATCCGTGGACTATACACAAACGTACAAGGCTTAATTAATTATTTTAATCAGGTGGAAGTAATTGCTGCAACGGAAAACCTCGAATTTATTATTTTATCGGAGACACATTTAACCAAGGATATTGAAGACGGTGAAATAATGATAGCAGACTTTGACCACATAGCGTCTTTGTCTAACTCTTCACGGACTGGAGGTGTAATTATATACTTTAAAAGATCATGGAGAATGACAAAAATATTCGAGAAAGTTGAAAATTTCAAGTATTGGATATTAGTTTGCTTAGCAGAATATGATAACACACGTTTGTTAATTGCAGCAGTATATAGATCACCGAGCAGTACGGAGGCCGAATTTTGCGAAGTTTTTGATGAAATATTAGATGAAATCTGTGATAACAACTATGATATAATAATATGTGGAGACTTTAATATAGATTGGTCGCAAAATGTTTTTTATAAGAATAGAATTGAAAGCAGTTTAAATGATAATGGATTGAAACAAATCGTAAACAATTATACACGAGTAACAAAACATTCCAATACTATAATTGATTATGTTATAACAAATAGCCATAATGTGACGGTAGAAAATATTTGCAATAATAATATAGCAGATCACGAATCTTTGTACATAAATATTGAAAATAAATACATTAGTCAAAAGGAAACAAATATTAAGACTCAAGATATATTTAAATACAATAAGAATTTATACAACAGACAATTATATGCAATATTAAAGTATAACATAGATAATGGTGTAAATGAAAACGCAGTAGTGTTGGATAAATCTCTTGAAGAAGTGATCAAAAAATTTACTAATAAGAAGACAATACAACATACAAATGGTGCAAATAAGTGGTTTAATAATGAACTTCGTGTATTAAAAAGAGAAAAAATTATAAAACAGCAAATCGCAAGGTATGAGAACACTGACGAAGCGTGGTCAAATTATAGATCGATAAAGTAAAAATTGAAAATGAGAAAAACAAATACATAAATAATAAAATAAATAACGCAAAAGATCAAAAACAAATGTGGAAAGAAATAAAAAACCTAGTATTTAAAAAGAAACAACCTGTGATAAAAAATGTGATATTTAACCATATAGAATATAATGATAACAATCAGATAGCTAGGCATTTTAACAATTATTTTGTCAGTAGTATTAGATCAATAAGAAAATCGATTGAGAAAGTGCAATACGTTAACAACATAAAACCAATAACACACAAATTCAAATTTCGCGCAATAACGAATTTAGAACTTAGGGCCATAATAATGCAACTAAATAATAAACCAGACTATAACAAAATATCGAGAAAAATTATAATTGATAATTGGAACATAACGGGAAATATTTTGTTAAGTATAATAAATAATTCTTTAAAATATGGAGAGTTTCCGGAAAATTGGAAGGAAACAATGATAACACCAATTGAGAAGATAGCAAACACAAAGAAATGTGAAGAATATCGTCCGATAAATACATTAAAAACGTGTGAAAAGATTTTAGAAAACGTGGTAAAAATACAATTAGAAAATTATATTGAGAAATACTCGTTGTTATCAAAATATCAATCTGGGTTCAGAAAAAAATTTTCGTGTGAAACCGCAGTTAATTATGTGATAAATCGGTGGAAGAAAATAGAAAAACATAATAAAATAATGGCAATTTTTTTGGACTTTAAAAGAGCATTTGAGACCATAGGCAGGGAAATAATGTTAAAGAAACTTTATATGTACGGAGTACAGAACACCGAGCTAAAATGGTTTAAATCATATTTAACGAATAGGAAACAAATTACAAAGGTTAATGTTATAAAATCCATTTCAATTGAAAATGAGTTCGGTGTTCCGCAGGGATCAATATTGGGTGCACTATTATTTAGTATATATATAAATGATATGCCTAACATATTAAAAAAATGTGAAATTATTTTATATGCGGATGATACTCTCATATACACGGAAGGAGATAACGAGAACCAATGCCAAAACAATATGACGCAGGATATAAAGAATATTAATATATGGTTAAAAATGAATAAACTGAAACTAAATGAACAGAAAACAAAAATAATAGAAATAAATATGACTAGCAATGCAAACTTTATAATAAATGGTGAAATAATAGAAAAAGTGAGACAAATAAAATACCTTGGTTTCATTATTGATAAAGAACTAAAATTCAACGATCACATAGAGTATATTTGTAAGAAAATCGGTAAAAAAAATTGGTTGTTTCAAAAGAATTAGGAATAAAATATCACCAATGACAGCAATAAATATATATAATACCATGATAAAACCACACTTGGAATATGGTTCGACAATTATATATACATGTTGTAGAGCAGCACAACTGGACAGACTACAAAAATTGCAAAATAAGGCAATGCGGACAATTCTAAGATGCAACAGGTATACACCAATAGCTATAATGTTAGATGCACTCAAGTGGATGAGTATAAAGCAAAGATTGGAATTAAATACTTTAATGTTTATACAAAAAATAAGAAATGGTAATGCGCCAGAATATTTAAGCGAGCAACTAAATTATGTAGGAGACGTATAGACTAAGAAATGCTGAAAATTTTAGAATACAACGAGTCGCCACAACGGCAATGCAGCGATCACTTTTCTACAAAGGACTTAAATTATATAACTTAATTCCAGATAATATAAAAAAATGAGAGAAATGAATGTGTCTTTAGAAGAGAATGTGTAAAATTTATAAGAAATAATGTGTTTTTATAGAGCTAAAATTGAAAATTAAACTATTTATGAAATATGTAAACATTGTGAACATTAAAAGTATTTAAAATACTGATAAATAAAATTAATAAATTAATAAATAATTCCATACAGCTTATGCTGCAACAGAGCTTATCCCGTGGTTCGTACCAGGGACGAGTAACCTCTAGCATATGCGGACCTATGCAGGGTGGTTTTATTTCTATTATTATTATTATAATGACTGCAACCGCATCTTGATCCTCTGCTATTGAATCGACAAGCGACAATGCATCCAAGAAACTTTGTAGGTTCTCTGACCTACCATCAAAGTCAGGTATAATCCTGGATGCTGTCCTTAAAAATTGCGATGCTGATTGAGGCATATTTGCACCGATTCTGTTTGAATTGGCAATTGTTGTTTTTCCTCAATAAATTCTACCCTTTCGTGTAGTGAGTGGGGCAATTTTACTTCAATGCCTTTACGGGATGCTACACTGATTAACCTATTTCTCAAGTCAATAAAAAAAAACAACCCTTATATCTTCGAGGCGTAAATGGAGGTTTTTATATGCTTTTCTACTGTATCTTCCTTTGAAGGTCAAATTCTTCCCTAATCACTCTACACTGGCCCAATATTGTCTGCCAGTCCTTGCAAAATGTTCAAAATCCACTTTTGCATGTAATTGTTTCGGTTTTTAATGCCGAGAGAGAATTATATTTTGTTGATTTATTCAATATATACCTAGTTAAATTAATAAATTAATAATAAAATATTACTTAGCACATGCTAATTTATAATTTCCGTCCTATTGGCAATCAATGCCAATTTTTTTTTATACAAATGGTAAATAGTTCAAAAGAAAAAAATTCATGAAATTAATGTAGCCTAACAGATAGTGTTGTCAATTGTCAACAATGTTCTATTCATAAAAATTTGAAAGTTAATCATTTTTGCTAGAATTAATTTATGCTATATTTTTAAACCTTATCCACCTCTACTTAGATATCTCTTACGGAGGGATCTTTTTTGCAGGAGGTATAATTTGAGCAGTAAATTAACCCCGCTGATTAATACCAAGCACAATGTGAGGTACCATAAGGAATCTATTTGATTCGTATGGTCGACGACCTCTACGTTGGTTATTACATTTGCATTTGGTTTCTCCAATTTAGATTCCGTTTTTCCCATTTCAATCTGTACTATACTACCTTAATTGAGAGTAGATGTTCCCTTCTCAAAAAAATATTTCGGTTATACCTGAACCAATAAATAATATGGCCTGTTATAAATAAAATAATTCATTAAGAATAAAAAATTCGTTAACTAATATAAATCAAAGCTAAATCTCTAATTTCTTATGCTTCTTGTTCTTCTTTTCGGTCTAAGCACTCCCGGTATCCTTTTTTTTTTAAATTATGTTTCTATTTTCTCTTCACTATTCAGAATTGTTCTTAAATTTTAGTTGATTGTTCATTTTCTTTTCATAATATAATAGAAATATATTTTTAGAATTTTTAAATTTTTAAATTTATTTTATTGTATATAAGATTTCTTTTGTTTTTCTTTAAGCATTTGACTTATTTAAAATATGCTATGTTTATTTTTATATTATTTTTATTAAAATATTGAGTTTTTTTAATATAAAAATTTATTTCTTAACAATACATTACTTAACTTTTATTTCTGCTGCTATGGCTGCTGTTAGTGTCTTCTTTTTCTCTGCTCTATGTTGTTGTTCATGCTGGTTATGTGGCTGCTGCTGTTATCATGTTAAAGAATTGCTTGCTTGTTGAATGGTATCTTCTTCTGCGGAAATTTTGTTGATTGTATTATTTAGTTTAATTGTATGGTGTCCATCTTATATCATTTATTTTAATTTGTTTTAATTATTTGATTTTGTTTCGGGGGAAAAAAATTTTGTTTTGACATAAATAACGAAATTATGTTTTGATGCAACAAATGTTGAGTATTGTTTTTAATATTTTTATTGTTGCCTTTGGTTGTTGATGTTGCATTGAAAGTTTTGAAATTTTTTTTTTATACTAAAGTATTTGATTTGTAAAAAAAAATGGTAAATATCTCATTATATCCATGTAATAAGCACTATTTTTGTTAGATGGTAGTAATAAATCCATATTATTTTTTATAAAAAATAAAAATTTTTCTTTAAACTGGTAGGATCGCCATATTAAGTGGTTATAATTTTATAAAATGAAAACAAAAATTATTGGTATATGCTCCCAAGTACTATTTTTACAGACTGCTTTTTATTTGTTATTTTGACTTAAAACTACCCGAACTTATCGTACGCGCATACATAAATATTGTACACGCGCACACATACAGGTAAATAATTATGGGTGTGAACTTGCTTAGTAAATGTATAACTAAAACAGTGTGAATAAAAGTTCCCACGCTTAAGTTTAAGTGAGTGTAGATATTGTCATTGTTTATAGATATGGTTTAAAGTTACCATTTAGTTACCCTACTGAAGGTATGGTAACTATGAATTATCAATCACACTACACGCCGAATCGACTCTCCACGGCTTTCGTGTACACTCCCAGCTACGGCCGCTATATTTTCTTCACTGCGTGCTGGACGTGGTCTATTCGGCCGAATATTATCCAATAATGAATGCTGGGTCTCAAGATTGGTGATGATGTTGCTAATAGTACGCTCAGTAGGCCGATTATGTTGACCATAAGTTGAGCGAAGTGCACGAAACACATTCTTCGCAGAACGTGAATTTTCGTAATAAAGTTGAACGATTTGTAAACGTTGTTCAGGCGTTAGTCTTTCCATGATGAAATGCCAAACAATACTAAACAAAAATAACATGACAGCATGACACGACTCACACGTGATCTGTCAAAAAAAGGTTATTGAAAAAAGTATCTCTACTTGGATCACCCGTTATATGCCGACAATTTATACATAATATATAAACATACATACAACAAGAAATAAATACACTTTTCATAGCATTAAATGATTGGTGAATGCAAGTGATGGTAAAATATCAATCCCCAAAACAAAATGTCTACATATATGTAAAAATAACAACAGTACCAATAACAATATTGTTATTTAAAGTTACTAAATAAAAATCGTTGAATTTTTAAGAACATTAGGAGTTATATATGCGGAACTTTTAATGGTCCTCTCACATAGATTACTTAAAAAAACAATTCAACCCCGTTTAAACATAATTAAATGCCTTGCTGCAAAAAAGAGTAACTATCATCCAGATTTTATATTAAACACCGTCCGCAGTCTGGTTTTAGCATAAACTAAAGCTTCAAAAACGCAACTTAAAAAAATTTATCCGATTTACAATTTCTCTATCAAATTTGCCCTTGGTGCTCTAAGAAAAACTCAAATAAAAAAAAATAAAAGTTGAATCAGGATTACCCACATTGGAACAAAGATTTGATTACCCAACTTCACGAAAATTATTTTCCCTGCATAACAAATTCTCTTAAAACGCATTTCACTAATTCCAACACAATTACCACTTAGATTTCCATCCACAATATGTGTAGCCCTTAAACATGCTTAAAATATAGATATTGACACAAAACCACAAAAAGTTTATTTTTCCTCCGAACCGCCTTGGAATCCAAAAAGCTCCAGCTTTATAGAAAACTTAATGAGTCTACCAAAAACCTCCTCACGCGATCATCGTTATACATCTCTATTTGAAACATAAGAATTGGTAAATTCTCTACACAGATGATTCAAAAACAAATACTTCCACCGCAATGGCGATTATAAACGATAACCTTCAAACAGACTTTCTAGTAATTCTAGATCACAGGTCCTCCATCTTCACAGCGGAAGCAAGAGCTATTTATTATACTATAAACAAATTCAAAAGTATTCCTGGAAAATACTTGATATGCTAGGACTCTAAATCAACCTACATAGTTGTTCGGTACGTCGGTACATTCAAAAAACTTTGCTATTGTTTGTGCTTACGTAATTGTAAATTTCACAAAGTATGTGCGAAAATTGAAACTGAAAGTGCTCACAATGCCCTTTTTAATTTTAATATTATCGTTTTCAATTGTGACAATTGTTTGAAATCATTTTATGATTTGGTGAAAAAAGATAGTTTATTAACTTTTGAAATTGAATAATTAAAAATGTTATTCTCCCATTTCTGAATAACAATTCAATTAATAATAACACGAAACCTCTCGATGGCTTTATATAAAAAAGGCGTAATTCAGTTTTTATCAAAATAGTGATTTTTTGTTTATTCTGGTAGACAAATGTCAGATGTACCTTGCCTCAAAATTTTTTTAATTGAGATATAAAATGTTAGGTGTTTTTATTAAAAATTGCATTAAAACTTCTTTTGTGTCTAAAACTTAACGGATTTTATTAAGTTTTTCCTTCTGTAAAGTAGCAAAAAATCGAGTTACGCCTTTTTTATATTAAGCCATCGCTATGTCTCATCGTACTTTGCCTGCACTCAAATCCGGTTATGATTCAAATTTGGCTCCAGCTACTTGTTTGCAAACAATAAATTGTAAATAAAAACATCTAGAACACCGCGTTTACTGCTAATCAATCTGTTCATATAGTAACTCAACCTACTGTTGTTAACAATGGAGCTAACGCTTCTGCACTCAAAACTGGTTCTAGTTCTAATTTACCTCTTGTTACTTGCTTATAAATAACAAACTTTAATAACAACAACAACTCTGCTTCTACTGCTTTTTCAATCTGTTCATTGCTTAACTCAATATACTGCTGTTCATAATGTGGCTGTTACTGATGTTTCTGTTAATCAAATTGATGACAATGTTGGGGTTTTATCTGATGATAACTTGATAATTCTGAATTGGATGTGGTACTTAAAATGAAGTGGGTGCATTTATCATCTTTTAAGCTATGAGTATCTGAAGCAAATATCATATATGTAGTAAAACATCTAGATATCGATAAATCTCACATTTCTTGTTATAAATTAATTAAAAAAGATGTCAACATTGATGATCTAAGATTTGTTAATTTTAAACTTGGTGGTTCATCTGGATTCTATGGCAAAATTTTTAAGCCAGAACTTTGGACATCTGACATCAAAACTCCAAAGCAGCCGAGCCAACAACGGCAAGTTTAACACTGTTGTATGGCAGACATAAATACAACTCTTCATTACTCCACATTATAAATGGTTAAACATATAAATGAATTGATCTTTATATAAGAAGCAAGAATATAATAGTAGCGACGAGGACTTGCGATCTTTTTGATTTGGCATTGAAGATGGAAGTAAACACAATAAAGCAAATTTTTGATCAAATGAACGAACAGCGAGTTCGCGACAAAGTAGCTATGAAGGAGCTTATTGCAACAATGGTTTCTGCACAAGCAGAAAGAGGAGTGACTCCAAAAGTGGAACCAAGGACAGAATTCCTGCTGGAAACGTTGTCGACGAGCATGACAGAATTTATCTTCGACCTGGAACATAACCTCACTTTCGACATATGGTGCGCACGTTATGAAGATTTATTTGAGGTCGATGCATCCAATCTAGATGACGCAGCGAAAGTGAGACTACTTCTCAGGAAACTCAGCCCAACAGTGCACATCAAATATATAAACTATATTTTGCCTCAACATCCGCGAGATTTCAACTTCAAATGTTTGATTTTCATAATGGGTCTAAAATCACCTTCAGACCTTGATATTCGAACAAAATTGCTTTCAAAACTTGACGGCGAAGCATCTACCATATCGCTCGATGTATTATCCAGAGAATGTCAACGTCTTGTTAATCTCAAACATGATACTACGCTCATACAAAATACAAAGCCATGTGTAAATGTGAATCGCGTGCACTCCGATGAAAAAAACAAAAACAAAACTATGCCAAGAACACCATGTTGGTACTGCGGTGGCATGCATTTTGTGGCAGATTGTCCATACAGCAAACAAAAATGTGGAAGATGCCAGCGTGTTGGTCATAAAGAGGGGTATTGCAACTCAGGAAAAAGTCAACAAAAGCCAAAAGCCTACAATAACAGCGACAACAACAAATATTATTACAAACCCAGCAAGAAGACAGAAAAGCAGTCCAAAAGCTTATTCACCACCAACACAATTACGGCCAGGAAATATGTTTACGTCTTCGTAAACGAAACACCAGTGAACTTAGAGTTCGATACAGCTTCAGATATTACTATCATTTCCGAAGAAACTTTCAACAGGCTCGATATCTCCAGCACATCAGAAGTAGTACATACAGCTCGCAGCGCAACAGGAAAACTGCCTTTATCAAAACAATTTGACTGTACTGTCAAATTCAGAGACAACCAAATGACCGCGATATGCTACGTTACTCCAATCAAAAACCTAAATGTTACCGCTCTCCAGCTCGATGAAACGCCCATAAATGCAGTTTGTGACATCGAGGGAACACATACACCTAAGATAAGTACAAACAATGCAATATGTGCAAATATTTCACTACTGAAACAAATGTTTTCAGATGTTTTTGACCAAAAACTGGGATTGTGTACCAAAGCAAAAGCACACTTGACCCTTAATTCAAATCAGAAGCCAATTTTTTGCCAGAAACGACTGGTAGCGTATGCGGTTCAAGGCTAAGTAGAAGCTGAAATAAAACGTCTACAAACAGCTGACGTCCTGACTCCATTCAATTACTCAGAGTGGGCCGCTCCCGTAGTGGTCATAAAGAAACCAAACGACAGCGTTCGGGTGTGTGCCGACTTCTCAACGGGGTTAAATAACGCGTTAGAACCGCACCAGTATCCAATTCCATTGCCTGAAGACATGTTTTCACGTTTGGCAAATGCGAAACATTTCAGCCTTATTGACCTCTCCGACGCATTTCTCCAAATCGAGGTTGAGGAAGATTCCAAACATCTTCTTACTATTATGACACATCTGGGCTTAATTCAGTACAATCGAATGATTTTTGGTGTAAAAACATTTCCAGCTATTTTCCAACAAGTCGTTGACAAAATGCTTGCATCAATGGCTGGGGTAGCAGCATACATTGACGACATCTTCATCTCCGGAAAAACTCAAGAAGAACAAGACAACCGACTTCGAGAAGTATTCAAACGAATTCAGGAATATGGATTTAAAATCAAAGCGGAAAAATGTACACTAAATATTAAGGAAGTCAAGCATCTCGGATACATTGTAGACCAAAATGGCATACGACCAGATCCAGCACGTATCAAGACCATTGAACAAAATTTTTTTTATTTATTTATTTATTAGGTCAATGGAATAAATCCTTACAGACCTATATAAATGATATAATTACATATGTACATATATTGAAACAATTAAATGATTTACAAATAAAAACAAATAGGAATTTAAGAAAATAATGATATTATGCTTAATTACATCAGTGTTCAACGAAAAATCAATTTATTGATAAAGATTATTATAATCACAACAAATTCTTCTAAAAGGATCAGCTAGAGCATAGTTGGTTTGAAAAGATTTAACAAAGAGTGGTTGGAATTGGCGTGATACTGGTTGAGGAACATTAAAAGTTATATTGTTGACAAGAAAGTCAGAACAGATTTCACAATGCCTGAACCAACAAACGTATCAGAACTTCGTTCATTTCTGGGTGCGATAAATTTGTATGGCAAATTTATCGAGAACTTACGTCGTTACAGAGGTCCACTCGACGAGCTGCTTCAAGCTAGAATAAGATGGCACTGGGACGAAATACATCAAAAATGTTATCATATACTGAAAAAAATTCTTTTTTCGGATTTGGCGCTGACACATTATGATCCACCTCTCACCCTAGTTGTCGCTGCAGACGCGTCAAATTACGGCCTTGGTGTTGGCATTATGCACGAGTACTCGATGGCATCATAAAACCAATTCGTCATGCTGCACGATCTCTTAGTCCAGCAGAGAAAGCATACAGTCAAATCGAGAAGGAAGGCCTTGCTATAATATTTGCACTAACAAAATTCCACAAAATTGTTTATGGAAGGAAATTCAAATTACACCCCGATTGCTATTTTCGGAAATAAGAAAGGTATTGCAGTACATCAAGCAAACCGTTTGCAAAGGTGGGCAATAAAACTACTAGCGATGTTCTATCTCGACTTATTGCAAATGCTAACGCAGACAATGCAGAGGAACATATCATAGCAGAAATAAAATATGACCATGAAACCTTACAAGTCTTAAGTTCAACTTTAGAGAAGCTCCCTGTGACTCACCGCATGGTGAAATATGAAACTGAAAAAGACGACATTCTAAATGTAGTTCAAAAGTATATCACCCAAGGCTGGCCTTAAAACTTCAAAGAAAATGGTATTCTTCAGCAATTTTTCTTTCGAAGAAATGATCTAAGTATCATTGATGGCTGTATCGTATTTGCGGAGCGCATCGTCATACCAAAGGTACTGCAAGCATGAATTTTAAAACAACTGCACAGGGGGCATCCGAGTATAGAACGCACAAAAATGATAGCAAGAAGTTTCGTATTTTGGCCGCACATGGACACCGATATCGAAAAGTTGGTCCAAAACTGCAACAACTGTGCGCGCGCAGCAAAATTCCCAAGAAAAACGACTTTACAGCCATGGCCAACACCATCCTGCGCTTGGGAAAGACTGCATCTTGATTATGCCGGACCATTTGAAAGCAAATATTTTTTCGTAGTCATTGACGCATATACCAAATAGCCTAAGATAATCGAGACCTCAACAATTTCAAGCCGCAAAACTGTAGAAATGCTAAACGAAATCATCAGTCGGTTCGGCATTCCTAAAGTGATTGTGACCGATAACGGAGCTCAATTCACCAGTATTCATTTCACCGACTTTATTGCTGAAAACGGTGTTACTCATCTACGTTCAAGTCCATACTATCCAATGTCCAACGGGCAAGCAGAACATTTAAGCGTGCACTGCGAAAGTTAAGCGGAGAGGGGACGACGAAATAAAATCTTCAAACTGTTTTGCAGACATATCGGTCTACACAAAACAAAAATACACCAAATAATGTTTCCCCAGCTGAAGTTCCACTCGGACGAAATATTCGTTCTCAACTTAACCTTCCTCGTCCAACTTTAGAGACGTCAGGCGAATCACCGATCTCGTAAGAGAAAACGCAAAACAATTTAATGATAAACACGGAGCAAGAGCACGATCGTTTGCTGAGAATGATAAGGTTTTCATTTTGATACACCATGGAAATGACTTAACTTGGCAGCCAGCTACCATTCTCAGACGTCTAGGAAAAGTCATATATCAGGTACAACTCGGGAATGGAAAGTTGACTCGAGCGCATATAAATCAGCTTAGGAGGCGTTACTCAGAAGCAGAGGTGGAATCGCCAACCTTGCTAACGTAAGCTTTTTGTCTTTTCGACTCTGATGAAAACCTACATAATGGCAACATTGACGTCAGAGTTGAGACTACCACACCCACCGAGGTGGAGCAGCCTGTTCAACAAGAACAACATAAAGAAGATTCCAGACTACTACAACAACCTGAGGAACCGGCACAGAGGGTTAGAATAGCCTGTTTTCTTGGATTAATAAAAAAAAAAAATTTAAATATCGTTAAAATTTTTTGCACCCGGTTACAGTATATAAAATTCTACATCACTTGTCGTTAAAATAAATGTCAAAAGTGGTCTGGTGTTTTTGTAGTGAAACTTCAAAGTCAAACTTCATAGAAATTTTTGTGCAAAAAAGGCTGAAAAAAGTGAAAACGTTCCCGTTGAAAATTTTATTTATTTTAAAAAGTATTGTAAAAGTTAAACATTTTTCAATGGAACCATCAAGTTCAGGTTATTTTGCAAATACGTCGTTAATATTTGTGTATCAAATTGTGTGTGGAATTGATTTAGATGTAGTTATTTATATTGAAAATGCCAAAAAAAATTAATATTTTTATATTTTAAATGGATATATAGTTATTATTCGTCCACATTCGTGTCATAATTTGTAGTTTATATTAAAGAGGACATAAATCTGTGTTATATTGCAAAATTTTATGCTGCCCTTTTGTGCTTTTTAGAAGCCATGCATTGTTTAATACAAGTGTTGCAGCAGTTAAATTAGCTAAAAGTCACATTGATCTCGCGACTGGTGCTGTTGTTGTGTGTTGTGTTTTGCTGTTTTTCATGTTACTTTTTTCTATTTATTTGTGCTCTTCTTTTCCGTATATTAATGTTGTTATTTTTGTTTCTTTTAATAATATTCTTTGTTACAATAATATTTTGTTTTTGTTTATTTTAATAATATTCTTTGTTTTGACAAATAGTGATTGTGTTGTGCAGTTTCAAGTAATCGGGTAAAAGGGATTTTTGAAAAGGTTTTTTTTTATTACCATTATTTTTTTTTTTATAGATACAAGTTCGAACGTTGTTTTTTATACTCGTCGAAGCTTATTTGATATGATGAATTCAAGCGCTCAAATAATGAATGACAAGATGACATTTTTAGCTGAAGAAATCAAAAAACGCACCAACTGCTCTGAGGATAATATGTGTGATTTAAATAAAAGAATTCATGTTTTCTTTTATGAATTTAAATCTAGGTGGACTAGAGCGCATAGAATTCAAATGAGGTTTATTACTCAAAATAAAATCTGGTTGGAATCCTCTATTGGTTTTACTCTTGCCCCGACTGCAAAACGTGGTCGAAAAGAAATTAGTTTTACCGAGTCCAGTGGTTGGAGTAAATATTAAAAAACAAAGATTGTAAGAGACACCATGTCATTGCCAGAGTTACTTTATGCTTCACAGGTTAAATTACAAAGCGAAGGTTATGTCGAGGAATCAAAAGTGTTGCGAGCTATATATGAAAAGTGTTGCAAGGGAATAAATTTAAAAAAAAAAATTGAAACAACCACTTCCCACCTTGAAAATATCGAATACAAAAGCTTTGGCTGTTTTTGTAGAAGCTAAACTAACACGAAATCAATACAATGTTGTTAGACAAGCTGCTCCTCAAATATTTCCCTCCTACAACAATATTCAAACTGAAAAACAAAAAACTTACCCAGAATCGACCAGCTTTAAAATAAGCGAGACCTCCGTTGAAGTAACTTTACAAAGTCTTCTTAATCACACAGCGGAGCGACTAATAGAACTTCAAGAAACTGTTATTGACTCATTAGGCATTACGAACTCGAATGTAGTATTATATTCAAAATGGGGCTTTGATGGAAGCTCTGGCCATAGCTCATACAAACAAGCCTTTCATGGATCGGATGCTAGTGATTCATCAGTTTTTTTAACCACAATTGTACCACTTAGGGTTATGTTTGAGGAGAAGGTAATTTGGCAAAATCCACGGCCGTCTTCAACTAGATTTTGCAGACCCTTGAAAATTGAATTTGTCAAAGAAACCGCATATGTGTCAATTAGTGAAAACAAAAGAGTTGAAGAGGAAATACAGAATTTAACCTCTTCAACTGTCACGATTGGTGAGAAAGTTGTACATGTTTCCCACAAATTACTTTTGGCAATGGTAGATGGAAAAATTTGCAATGCCTTAACAGAAACCACATCAACACAAAAGTGTTACTTATGTGGCGCTACAAGTAAGGATTTTAATAATATAGTAGCCATGATCCAAAGACCTGTACATGTAGACAATTTAAAATTTGGCCTTTCCATTCTTCATGGCTGGATTAGATTTTTTGAATGTCTTTTGCACGTTGCATATAAAATGCGTTTACAAAAGTGGCAGGCTAGAACTGATTCTGAAAAAAGAACAGTAGCTGAAACAAAAAAAGAAATTCAGAAAAAATTTAAAGAGAATATGGGATTAATAGTTGACCAACCCAAACCTGGTTTTGGAAACACGAATGATGGGAATACGGCAAGACGTTTTTTCCAAAACGCTGAAAAATCTGCCGAAATAACAAAAATAGATGTTAATTTAATAAAAAAAAATGCACGTGTTGCTTATTGCTGTATCCAGTGGCCATGAAATTAATAATGAAAAATTTCAAATATATGCACACAATACAGGACGACTTTTTGTTGAAACGTATCCTTGGTACAATATGCCTACCACTTTGCACAAGTTTTTTATTCACGGACCCGAAATTGTGTCAAATGCCCTTTTACCTATTGGGCAGTTATCAGAAGAAGCGCAAGAGGCTCGAAATAAAGATTTTAAAAAATATAGGGAGTTTCATTCCCGAAAGTGCAGTCGCGAAAAATCAAACCAAGACATTTTTAATATGTTTTTGATAACCTCTGACCCAATTATTTCAAGCATGCGAAAATTGCCTGCAAAGAAGGTTCAAAGCTTGCCAGAGGAGGCAATTGATTTAATTGTACCTGCAGCTCCGAACAAGAACTATTTCAGTGATGTTGAAGTTGCTGATGCTGCGGATGATGATAATGATGATAATGATGATGATGATAATGATGATGATGATAACGATAATGATGATGATGATGATAATGATAATGATGATGATGTGGATGATTAACTTTAAGATGTATAAAATGCAATGTTTAAGTTCTCATACTGTACTCCTTGCACTATATACCTACACTGATATTTGGCATTACTTAATAAAATTATACTCAAATATACTTAGAAAACATTTTTTTTAACTTATTTTAATGGTATTAACTGAAAAATAAAGAAAAATTATCCTAACATAGCTTCCCTGATTTGATCCAAGAAAACATGCTATTCTAACCCACTGTGCGACGTACCCAGCGTCCACATAAGCCTGTGGACAGATTCGTTCCGGGATGATCCATACTCAAAAAAGGAAGGTGTTGTATGACCAGACATATATACAACTCTTCATTACTCCACCCGAACATAAGTCACATCTCTAAGTCAGCTGATGGTGACAGGCACTTCCTGTTTTAGACTTCTTTGCTTCGGAGTTATTTTGTCAAATTAATAATAGTTTAAAATATAAATGAATTGTCAAATTATAAATGGTTAAAAATATAAATGAATTGATCTTTTTATAAGAAGCAAGAATATAATAAACACCATATTCTAATAAATTTAAAATTTTCTACCAAAACGTTTCTGGAATGAGGACTAAATCTTCCTTATTTATTGCCTTTATTTTCTAATGTGATTATGATGTCTTTATTATAACTGAAACTTTGCTGAATTCAAACTTTTATAGTGAAGAATTTTGTATTCCTTACTTATATGTTGTCTATAGACTGGCTGCGAAAGAGGTGGATGTATCCTTATGTATCCTTTAATTTGAATTCGTATTTAGACCAGATATGCATTTCTATCAAGACTGTTACTTCTGAAGCTTTCATCTCTGCATCATATATTCCGCCTAAAAGTTCTAATGATTTGGATGCAGTTCACGCGTTTAATATTGCCGATCGTTTATGTGATGGAGACAGATATGCGTATTGGGCGACTTTAATTTATCTGATATTGTGTGGTTTGAAGCTACTAAGTCTGGTGTATTTCTTTTGAAACTGTTCTTTTTATATATATTTATAATTTCTCCTTATGCGTTAAATTTTAACAAAAGTTTTATTTCTTTTTAATTTTAAATTTTAACACGTTTTCTCTTGTTTTGTGTGAATTCTTTCTTGTAACTTAAGCTTGTTTCTCTTTAATTTTCAATTTTAACACGTTTTCTCTTGTTTTGTGTGAATTGTTTCTTGTAACTCGTGGTTGTAAATTATTGTTTGTAACCTTTAAACTGTGAGTATGCTACAAGTTTGAAAATTTTCTAAGTTTTCCCGTGTATACACTTAAATTTATTGGAGTTAATATTTTCCCCGTAGGTTTTTTTTTATAATATTTAAGATTTTTAATTCACTTGTGTTAATGAACCTTTTGTTGTTTAAATGCGTTACTTGATTGAATCGGAAACTTTCAGTATGGATATTGTTTTTTGTACTCACTTTGTGGATGTTTTTATATGTTGATATTTATGTACATATGCATTCTGCTCTTTGTTATGTTTGCTCATTTTTTAACTTTATTGAGTATGACTTTACTTCTTTCTACTTTTTCAAGAGATGCTTTGCCGGCTGGACAATATGTTAGTTGTTGTATGTATGTACTTCTCTTACTTTCAGTATTTTTTTTTTTTTTGAGGATCGATAGGACCATGTATTATTTTGGGGTTTAATAATATAAAAAATCTCTTTTGGGTTGGAGATGTTGTAATTAAAGGGGGGCCAAGCTAAAAGATATTTATTTATAATTACTCGAGTGGGAGTAATTATAATTGGGGTTATGGGAAATAAAAGAAAAAAAGGGAATTAGTTTCTTTTATTTAAATGTAAATCTGTGGGATTAGGGATGCTCACCTTTTGTTGGAGTTGCAATTTTTAAAAAGAAATTCGTTTTTAATATTTTAAATTATTTTATTAAACAAATTCAAATTTAAGTTCTAGGTATGTGTTGGTTGTAAATCAATCAATGGTAGGTAAGTTAGGAAAATGTCGTTCAATTTTATTACACTTCGGTTTAACAAATTGAAACGGCTGAATGTAAATTTCGAAATTTCTTGCAACGGGAGCTAAATTTACATGTTGATAACTAACAATTCAATTAGATGTCTTCAAATTTTTTTAGCGATTTTCTTCAACTAATATTACGTCTTATATTAAAAATAATAAAGATTATAAATTCATTTTTCTTTGTTTTATTATTTTTGGTGTCCAAATTTGTTTGGACATAATAATAAATACAAATAATTATATGAGTCAAAATGCAGTGTAAATGTAAACATATGAATAAAAATGCAATGTATGTAAGATGTGGTGTATGTTTGGAAACAATAATTTTGTGTAAAATAGTAAAGCAGACGGCGAATCATTGCACAGTGCTGTGCAAAAACAATATTAAAAAATTAAAGAAAAATTAAAATACAACCAAAAAATATCGTATACATTAATTATGGTTCTAGGAGCTACAGTAATTATGATAATGTTAATAATGTGTTATTTGTTTAAAAAGAAAAGAATAAAATTAAAAATAAACGAAACAATTCAGGGGAATCGATTAACAAAAGGGGGAGGAGTTACGTATCCGTACTCCAACCCTGCAATAAGCGTAGAAGATATTATCAATAACTATGTATATCAAATAACACACTGGTCATTATTGTTTATATAAACTGTAAACAAAACATTTTGCAATGCTTTCAGTTAACAATATATCATATATATTTATATTAGCGTAGAAGATATCAATAACTATATCAAATAACATATTGGTCATTATTGTTTTTACAAACTGAAAGCAAAGCATTTTGCAATGCTTTCGGTTTACAATATATTATATATATTTATACATACATAATTGGGTCTTCGTAAATATAATTTCATCATGTATGAATTCTGCTAACTAAGCATTATATACATGATGAAGTTGTGAGTATGAAATATTTATTTGTAAAAATAAAAATATATATTTAATTAAATAACATAACTCGCTTTCCATCTATTGGACGGGAGTAGTTTTCATTTTTATTTATTTATTAATGTATTTATTTATTTATTTATTAATCTGTGGAACTAATCCTTACGGACTATTTACAAAAACATTTAATAAATAGGCGAACATGAACAAGTGAAAAAATAGAGTTGACAACAGATAAATTTTTATTATACTTTTTATGGCATTTGTATTTAAAAAAAAATCAATAAATCTATAAAGCTTATTAAATTCTGTACACATTCGTCTAAGCGGATCACGGTTCGCATAATTTAATCTATAAAACTGAACAGATAAATGTGGGAAGACACGTATAGTATAAAAAAAAAACAAAAAAAAAGTATATAAAATAAAATTTATATTATAATCTTTTAATCAAAATAAAGTTAGAAATGTAAACTATTATTAAGATTTAAAAATAAATAAAATCATATGTTAAAATTAATACAATGAAAAAAGTACATATTATTTTAATGGATAAATAAAATAAAAAGAAAAGTGTAGTGGATGCATAGAGCATTCACGTAGTGCATCAATGCTGGGTATAGAGCATTTGAATTTGAAAAACGAACAACCACTTGACATACATATGTTGACCAGAAACGTTGCAATTTGATAATGCACGTGTTTTGTAAATTGAAGACATTGCGATCAATGAATGAGTGTGTGTGGCATGACACTGTCGGTAAACAAACCCAAAAATAAGAGTAAAAAATAGGGTATCTAATTTCAAGTGCATGCATAACAATAACACAAAGCAAATACGGAAACGTATATTTGTGTACTTGACATAGTAGACCACCCGGTAAACATTGATGCAAGCGCTTTGAGTAATTAGCGCAAGTGTTTAATATATGTGTGTCACAAGGTCGCTCACAATACTGCCGAAGCACCAATAATTTTAAGAGAATAATCAAGTATAATTCTAGTTGGTAATTTTATATATATAAGTAGCAAATATTCTAGTTTTAGATCATTATTATTTTAGTCATAATTCAAACAACATCGAAAGGTTTCAAAATATATATGAATTGTAAAATAAAGATTAAAATCTAGAAAAAAAAGAATAGTATGGTGTTTCAATCTGCCTACGCATAGAAGAAATCAGCACCGACACACGTAACCACCACTATCCCATAACCAACACCCAAGCATCACATGGCGATCCTGGACGAACTTGCTGAACCCTGACGAGTAGACAGATCCTGAAAGAAGATCCTGATCCAGATAATTGAAAAGGCTCGATTCCTGCAAGCTCCACCCTGAATCCTGACATGCAGCGTGAAGCAACTTCAACCTAAATCCTGATATGCAACACAAAATGACATCAACCTGAATCCTGAACAACCAAATAAATCACCCTTGTCGTGAATGCTGACCGGTAATCGTCATAACCACCGAACAAAAAAAAAAAATATATATCTTTCTTATTTTTCAAATAAGGTAATATAATTAAATACAACCAGTTTTTATTAAGTGCGCTGCGCAAATAAAAACTTTATATATATATATTTTTTTCTGATGGATAGCAGAGAAGAACTCGAAAATATACTCGAGAAGATTCGTACAACTAGCAAAGAGTGGAAGTCAGGGAAGATTAAAGAAAAGCCTGAGATACTAGCTCTAGGCGCGAAACCCATAAGGTTCGGCAAAAATAAAATAGTAGAACCGGTGTACCCGATATTTCCGGTACAAGAAACGAGAGTGATAGGAAAAAATTATAAAGGGGAAAGAAAGATAAAATTGACGATCATAGAAGACAAGATAAAGTTATTGAAGGAGAAATTCGAAGATACAACTCTGAGCATCAACGAGAGAGAGATTTTGAACATAAAAAAGATTAAATTAGAAGAGTTTTCCGCTGTATTAGAACAAATAAGGGAACATAATAGATTAAAGAAGAAGATAAGGAAAAGCACTAAGTTAACTGGGGAACACACAAAATAAAATAAAAGAGGTGATAACAGCAACAGCCAGCGCGCCTCCAGCCATAAGTGTTACCACGGAGTTGGTGGTAATGATCTGCATAATATTTACGTTTAATGCGTTAGTTAAGTATTTAAGAAAATATATTAAGAAGCAAATAAATAGACATATGTTAAAAAGTTATATAAATAATGTCGTATAAAAGAAATGTAACCTTATAAATGACATTAATTATGAATATGTAAAAAAAATATAAGAAAAGTACCATAAATATTACAGTTGCACCAACACTTTTTCATGGATAATATATATAAGCAGTTAGAGACTTTGATAACGAACGCAAGAAAATCAATAGGGAAGGTTTACGTGTCTGATACGTTATTGGCAAAGAGAAAAGAAGTTCAAAAGTTAGAACAAGAAACACTAAGGATTTTAGAAGATCCAAAAATACAAGAATCAGACAGACAAAGACACATAGAGAAATTCGGTAAGTTAAAGAAAGAAGCTTTAAAGATACTAGTAGAGCACGAAAACAGAGTACGACAAACGTCACCCAAACAAGAGACAATATATCCAACGGAGAAATGCCTGAAACAGACGACACAATGACAGAGAATACATTGAACACGACCGAATTGGCGGCAATTTCCAAACTAATACCAATATTTAGCGGTGCGAAAGAGGAGTTACAATTGTTCATAGCAAATCTGGAAATGGTACAAGAGACAGTTATACCAGGGAAGCATGCATCACATTTTAACCTAGTGTATAAGACTAAATTAACACCTAAGGTACAAAATAGAGTAAGGCAAACGACAGTGCCGAATAGCATAAATACATTGATAAGTGCATTAAGAGAAGCGTACGGGATAAAGAAATCTCCGAACATTATCCTGAATGAGTTAACGACTATGGTTCAAACAGACACGATAAGAAAATTCGCAGACAGAGTAGAGAGTCTGATAATGGAATTGAATGAAGTGCAAATACAAGCTTTAGGTGAAACAAGCAGAGAAACCATTAGTAGTACTAATGCAGTGATAGCATTTAATACTTTTAAGAATGGGTTAAAGAACAGGGAAATTGTAAGAACAATAGAAGCTAGTAGAAAGAAGACTAAACGAAGCTATAGAGATAGCGTTAGAGACATCATCGGATATAAGACAAAGTCAGATTATGTTCAACACATCTAGACCTAGAGAAATGAATAGGAACAACAATAATAGATACAACAATTATAACAACAGGTATAACAGCAATTATAACAGCAGTTATAATAACAACAATAGATACGGTAATGGCAATAACCATGGCAATAGCAGTAACAATTATGGAAATAACAGCAATAGGGGCGAAACATAGCAACCGCAACAATGGCTATAACAGCAGTGGTCAAAACAATAGGAGCAACTACAGTAATAGTGGGCACAGTACAATGAACAACCAGTATAGAAACCATAATAGTAGGGGTAGTAATAACCGTAACAATAGGGGTAACAACTTTAATGGTAATAGAAACCATAGAGTGCATCATATTCAAGAACAGGGAAACTCCCAGGATCCAGAGATTTTACGGTACCAGGAATTTTCGGAAGGAAGACAGTCAGAACCCATAAAATTTTTAATGTCTCATCGGATCTGAAGACTTATATAGAATTAAAGGTAAAAGGCTCAGATAACGCGTTAACATTTCTGATAGATACAGGAGCGGATGTCTCTTTGTGCAAGGAAGATTTATTGTATAATCTCTGAGAAGATCCGGATGACTACTGTCTTCTGACAGGGATTTCAAAAGAGGAAATAAGATCATTAGGTTCCACGAAAATAGAGATACAAATGAATGATTTAATAATTGGGTATAAAATACAGTTAGTAAAACATGACTTTCCGATATATACTGACGGTATATTAGGAAGGGATTTTCTTTACAAATATAGTTGTAACATTGACTATGATAAATTTATATTGACAATCAACGTTGGGCATGAAGAAATAATATTACCAATACACAACAATGCACTAAAACTTAATCACGTGAGGATTTCCCCAAGAAGCGAGGTAGTTTTACCAATTGATTTTGACATCACTGAGGACAGTGTGATATGTAATCATGAAAGCGCAGAAGGGGTATACGTAGCGAACACGATAATTCCAAAAGATGGAAATAAGCACGTAAGACTGCTGAATGTGTTGAATAAAACAACAATAATTGGGAATTTAAAATTAGAAACAATACCATTGAAAAGTTTTGATATTTATAAAGCCACTGGCAAAAAGGCGCAATATGACAAAGAAAGATTTAATAAATTATTGAATGAATTGAATATGGATATTAGTGATGATAGCGCAAAGAGCGGATTAGTAGAGATATTGAGGAAATATCAGTCTATTTTTCATATAGAAGGAGAGGATTTAACAACGAACAATTTCTATAGACAAACGATACGGTTGAATGACAGTGACCCCGTCTACATAAAGAATTATCGTTTACCACAAACACACACGGAGGAGATAAATAACCAAGTGAAAGGTTTGTTGGAACAGAATATAATAGAACCATCCATAAGTTCATATAATGCTCCACTTTTATTAGTTCCTAAAAAGGGGCAAGATGATTTTAAAAAATGGAGACTAGTGGTGGATTTTAGGAAACTAAATGATGAGATTGTAAACGACAAGTTTCCACTGACACGGCTGGACGACATTTTGGATAAGCTAGAAAGAGCAAAATATTTTTCCACATTGGATATGACGAGTTCTTTCCACCAAATTGAACTTGATGAAGATTCAAGACCTTTTACAGCATTTTCAACTCCAAATGGCCATTACCAATATACTAGATTACCATTCGGATTGAAAATATCTTCCAACAGTTTTCAAAGAATGCTTACCATAGCATTGTCTGGATTAGAGTCTGAAGCATTTTTATATGTGGATGATATAATAGTATTTGGATGTAGTTTGAAACACCATAATGAAAATCTAGTGAACGTGTTTGACAGATTGGCTAAGTATAATCTAAAGCTAAATGCAGGTAAATGTTGTTTTTTAAGACCAGAAGTTGTATACTTAATGCGTTTCAAATGGAATAAGACCAGACCCGAGCAAGTATGAAGCAATTTCTAAATATCCCATTCCGAAAAATTCTGATGAAGTTAGAACTGCAAGCTGTCTGAACAACCTGTTAAAGAAAGACACTAAGTTCGATTGGACTGAGAATTGTCAACAGGCATTCGAAAGTTTTAAAAATAGTCTTATAAGCCCGCCGGTATTGCAGTATCCCGACTTTGATAGAACATTTGTGTTAACGACTAACGCGTCGGATTTTGCACTGGGAGCAGTTTTATCTCAAGGTCCAATAGGCGAAGATTTACATATATCCTACGCAAGTAGATCCCTTAATAAACACGAAAGAAATAAACCAGTGATTGAAAAAGAATTACTAGGTATTTATTGAGGTATTCAATTCTACAGACCATATTTGTATGGAAGGAAATTTACTGTCGTAACAGACCACAGACCGTTAATATCTTTGTTTTCTCATAAGAATCCTAGCTCTAAACTGACAAGGATAAGACTGGAACTTTCAGATTACGATTTCGACATTGTATATAAGAAAGGAGCCAACAAACATATGCAGATGCATTGTCACGAATACAGCTGGACTCCACGATGCTAAAGAATATGATACCATTAGAAAATGATGAAAGTCTAAAAAAGACACTGGTAGTAACAAGAGGTATGAACAAAAAGTCATCAATTAATACAAATATCAATAGCGAATCTCATGGTGAGCGTGATCAACTCCGTATGTGGGATTGCACATCCATCAATGATATTAAAAATGCATGCAAACTAAAGTTTATTTTAGAGAAAAGGCCGAATAATGATATATATGTATACATTACAGAATATGATAAATATAATAATGAAATGCGAATTAGGTGCAGCGATAATCCAAAGTGCTTAAGTACTCTATTGGAGAAGCTTCCATCTTATTTAAGAACCAGTAAAAATGAAAAATTTGCCATCGCAGATGACATAAAGATATTACTATATAATAAGCATCAAAAGATATTAGATGATAACAGAAAACAAGAACTAATAGAACTATACCATAATACTCCCCAAGGAGGACACTTTGGCGCTAAAGCTGAAGCAGAAATACACGTGGAAAAACATGTCCAAAATGATAAAGAATTTTGTATCAAAATGTGACCTATGCCAGAGCAACAAAAGAACTAAATATACAAAAGAATCACTTACAGTGACAGACACACCATCTCAGAGTTTCGACACAGTAGTAATAGATACAGTTGGTCCACTACGTCCAACGAATAACTTTCGATATATATTAACCATGCAATGCGAATTGACGAAATATGTTATTGCTTGTCCTATGGAGACAAAGGAAGCGAAATCAATAGCAAATGCATTAATGGAAAACGTTATATTGAAATATGGCATATTTAGTGCGCTCAAATCTGACAGAGGAACGGAATTTAAAAACGAATTAATGGAAGAGATATGCACACTACTGAAGATTGAACAACGATTCTCGACACCTTATCATAACGAAACGCTAGGTACGGTAGAAAGGAACCATAGGGTTCTAAATGAATATTTTTTGTCTTTCGTGGAAGATAACAATTGGGTTGATTGGATACCATATTACACATTTGCGTACAATGTAACACCTCATGTGGATACAGAATACTCTCCGTTTGAGTTCATATTTGGAAAATTACCAAACTTACCAAGTGATGAGATCCGGAATCATCCCAAGGTATATAATTTTGAAAATTACGCCAATGAACTGAAAACGAGACTGAAGCATTCACTAGACAACGCACAACGCATGACGGAACAAGTAAAGAAAAATAGACAAATATAATCACAGAGAAAAACAGATAGTATAGGATTAGAAATAGGTGATTTAGTGTTAGTTAAAGTAGAAAATAGAAGAAAGAATGAAGCACCATATAGAGGTCCTTATAGTATAGTAGATATAAATGATTTAAACATTTCAGTAAAGACAGGAAATAATATTAAGACATACCATAAGAATTTACTAAAGAAATATAACAATTTGTAAAAACTTATAAAATAAAATGAAAAACAAAATACAAACACAATGATATTCTTTAAGTATAATATGCGATAATCAAAAGTAGAAATTAAGTTAAACAAACGATTATGTAACTAGTATTAGTATGTTAATGAAACTATTATTTAAAGTGTTAATGACATTATTTATTCAATAAAGCGTAGAATTACAAAACAATGTATAAACAAATGAAAAAAAATTCATTATAACTACAATATTTATAAAATTATCGTTTAATTATAATGACGTTCGCATATAGAATTACAATATGAGAAGAATGTATCGAATATAAATGTATAAAAATTCATTAATAGTAAAATTATATACACAATAACTAATGTTAATGATCAGTATAAACCGAATATAGTACCAACAAAAATATTTATAATTATTATGAAAGACAAGACTGTTAACAAGGCATACAGTATGCACACATTAATATACACAGCAATCCTACAATTTCTTATTTTGAATTTAAAGAAATTGTATGATTCCTCTTAAGGGCGGTGGTGTAGTGGATGCATAGAGCATTCACGTAGTGCATGAATGCTGGGTATAGAGCATTTGAAATTGAACAACGAACAACCACTTGACATACATATGTTGACCAGAAACGTTGCAATTTGATAATGCACGTGTTTTGTAAATTGTAAACATTGCGATCAATGAGTGTGTGTGGCATGACACTGTCGGTAAACAAACCCAAAAATAAGAGTAAACAAAAGGGTATCTAATTTCAATTGCATGCATAACAATAACACAAAGCAAATACGGAAACATATATTTGTGTACTTGACATAGTAGACCACCCGGTAAACATTGATGCAAGCGTTTTGAGTAATTAGCGCAAGTGTTTAACATATGTGTGTCACAAGGTTGCTCACAATACTGCCGAAGCACCAATAATTTTGAGAGAATAATCAAGTATAATTGGTAATTTTAGTATATAAGTTGCAAATATTCTAGTTTTAGAGCATTATTATTTTAGTCGTAATTCAAACAACATCGAAAGGTTTCAAAATATATATGAATTGTAAAATAAAGATTAAAATCTAGAAAAAAAAAAGAATAGTATGGTGTTTCAATCTGCCTACGCATAGAAGAAATCAGCACCGACACACATAACCACCACTTTCCCATAACCAACACCCAATCATCACAAAAGAAGAAAATTTTTTTTTTTGAATTATCAATGTCTCATATGGAAAATTTAATAAGAAAGTTAGATTCGATAGTGGTGAACGCTAAAAAATCAATAGGGAAACCATATTCGTTAGAAACAATAAAAACAAAAAAGAGGGAGATATCAGAAATAAAGACACAATTTGAAGATTGTATAACAAAAACTGAATTGACGGAAGAACTCAGAACGAAAATAGTTGATAAATTTAGAAAGCTAAGAGAGGAAGCAATAGAAATTTTGACACAACATATACATAGGAAAGATACAGAGGAAGAAGAAAAATTAACCATGACGGCGATTATGGACATGCATGAATTATCAGCTGTTTCAAAATTAGTACCAATATTTACAGGGAAAAAGGAAGAGTTGCATGGTTTTGTGACAAATCTAGAATTGGTATCTGAGACTATAGCACAGGAAAAGCGAAATTCTGTTTTTAATTTCATATTCAAATCACGACTTGAACAGAGAGTACAAAACCGAGTGAAGCAAGAAAACATTCCGACAAGCGTTAATGAGTTGGTGTTGGCCCTGAGAAAAGCATATAAGCCATTAAAATCATCAAACAATATACTACAAAGATTGACACAAATTGTTCAGAAAGGTGACAACGTTAGAGGTTTTGCCGATAAAATAGAATCACTGGTCAGCGAGTTGAATGAAGTACAGATAAATGAAGTTGGCGAAGAAAATAGAACAGTAATAGTACGAACGAATAATGCATTGGCATATAATGTTTTTAAAAGTGGGATGAGAGATCAACAAACAATATCAACAATTGATGCTAATAGAGTTACTACTTTCGTTGAAGCATTGCAAATGGCTGAAGATGCTATGGCACGTGTCAGGGAAAGGCAAGTGCTGTACAATAATGCAAGTGGCAACAGTGGTGTACGTAATGGCAACCGTAGCGGCTATAACAACAATAGTTGGCGAAGAAATGGAAACAATGGCAACAATAACAGAAATTATGTTAACAACAACGCTAACAGAGGAAGAAACTATAATAATAACGCAAATAGAGGATACAGTAACAATTATAACAATAACAGATAGAGAAATAATAATAAACATATCAATAACAACAACAGGAACTCATATAATAACTCACATAATAATAACAATTATGGGTCGAACATTAATAACAATATCAATAGAGGAAACCAAAATAGAAGTAATAACCAAATAGAAGTAATAACATAATAAGAAGGATTTGTCTTTACATTAAAATAAAAATATTTGTTACATATAAACAAAAAACATTCAATTTAAAATAACATTTAATTACACACAACATTTAAACCACAACTTAAAAGTAATATCACAGGGTATCAACTGATGGCAATCACAATTTTTTAAACGAAAGCTCAAATAATTTTAAACGAAAGCTCAAAAATACACCAAAAGAAAAATTTATTCTAACAATATTTGAAAAAACAAAAAATTTTTTAAAAAAACATGATGATATTCTAATACTACAAGCTGACAAAGGCAATAAAACTGTGATGATGTACAAAAAGGAATACAGTGATAAGATGGGGAGACTACTTGACGACAAAAATACTTACCGAACGCTAAGAACAGATCCTACGCCAAAACTGCAAAGGGAGAACAACAACATTGTAATGGATTTACAAAAAAATAATCACATTGATAATTGGGAAAAACGTAAACTATACTGCTCAGCTGCCACAGCCCCAAGAATATATGGGTTGCCTAAAATCCACAAATCGGGCACCCCATTACGACCAATTGTATCATCAGTACAAGTTCCGTGTTATGATCTGTCGAAATACGTGGGCCAAGTGTTAAAAAATATAATTTCGAATGAATATAATGTCAAAAATTCATTACAGGTGAAGAATCAATTGGAGACTATAGAACTCGATGACGACGAAATTATGGTTTCGTTTGATGTCATTTCTTTATTCACAAACATACCGGTTCACTTAGCAATTCGCAACATTATGAAGAAATGGGAAAAAATAAGGGAATTTACGAAGATTCCCAGTTCAAAATTTCTCAAAATTCTCAATTTTTGCCTTATTGAAAATAATTATTTCATATATGATGATAAACTTTTTCATCAGATATTTGGAATGCCAATGGGCAACCCGTTATCTCCCACAATAGCTGACATAGTACTTGACGGTCTACTTAACGATACACTAGCAGAGTTAAGAGAGGAAAATATACATATCAAATACATAACCAAATATGTAGATGACATTTTGGCTGTTATTAAAATAAACGATAAAGATAAAATACTTGCTACCTTAAATAATCACCATCCAAAGATTCAATTCACAATTGAAGTTGAGGAAAAATGCGAAATTGCTTTCTTAGATATGAAGTTACGGAAAAATAAGAACAAAATAACGTTTGACTGGTTTACTAAGGAAACGTCCTCGGGTAGAATCATCAACTACAACGCAACACAACCGAAGAGCCAGATAATAAACACGGCGAAAAATCTTATCTCTAGAGTTCTAAACATTAGTGACGACAAATATCATACAAAAAACATACCAAAACTAGAAAAAATACTAAAAGCCAACAGTTTTCCAAACAAACTTATAAACACATTAATTGACACCACTTTAAAAAATCCGAAAAATAATATTTATACTCAACAAAAAACGACCGTTGATGAGGATAAAAAATTTGACAGCGTTAAATACATTCCGGGCTTAACTGACAAAAATAATATAAAAACATCGATTCAAACGGAGAAAACGAGATTTGCGTACCAGCCTAACACAACATTAAACACAATTTTTTCTAAAACGAAAGCGCCGATTGCAAAACAACAACAAAGCAACGTTGTTTACAAAATTAATTGCAATGGTAACGACCATCAAAAATGTAACCAAATATATATAGGGACAACAAAAAGAACATTAGAAAAGAGAATAGGCGAACATCAAGCAGACATAACAAAGGGCAAAGAAAGTACAGCTTTAGCACAACATATACTAAAGACAGGCCATACAGCTGATTTTAAACAAGTGAAAATTTTGGACAAAGAGACAAGAGAGAGGAAGAGATTTACATTGGAAAGTTTACATATACAACAGAACATAAAGAATACGATGAACTTGAAAGAGGATACAAACAATATTAATGCGAGTTACATGATTGCCCTGTGATTGCCATCAGTTGATACCCTGTGATATTACTTTTAAGTTGTGGTTTAAATGTTGTGTGTAATTAAATGTTATTTTAAATTGAATGTTTTTTGTTTATATGTAACAAATATTTTTATTTTAATGTAAAGACAAATCCATATTACTGTGAGTTATAATTGCTGTTGGTGAATTATGTATTTTTGTAATAATTTATGTTTTATTTTTCAAATAGACGACCTTTGATAAAGTCAACATAAAATTGACGAAACGTCAGGAAAAATGGAATAAGCGGTTGTTTTATTTACATTGGAAACGTTAGGCCTAATTAGCTTAAATAAAATAAAAATAAATAATTTTATGAACTTGGCCAAAAAAACAAGTAACATATAATAAGAAGTAATAATCAAAGAAATAATAATAGGAGAAATGTTAATGTAAATCAAATACAGAACCAGGGAAACTCCCGGGAACCGTAATTCGCTCAACAGGAATTTCCGGTAATAAGACAATAGAAAATAGAAAAATCTATAGCACATCATCAGATCTAAAGAACTATGTCAAACTGAATGTGGTTGACGCAGATAACGCATTGACGTTTCTAATAGACACAGGAGCGGATATATCATTATGCAAAGAAAGTTTTTTATACACCTACCAAGAAGATCAAGATGATTATTGCAGCTTAACCGGGATTTCAATGGAAAAGATAAAATCCTTAGGTTCAACGAACATGAAGATAAAGTTTAACAATTCAACTATAGAACAGAAAGTACAACTAGTTACAAATGATTTTCCAATAAGAACTGATGGGATACTGGGTAGAGATTTTCTATCTAAATATCGATGCAACATAGATTATGATAAATATGTATTGACGTTTGCTTTTAATATTAATCACGTTAGGATACCAGCGAAAAGCGAGATTGTAATACCATATGAATTGAGTCTGAAGGAAGATAGTATAATCTTGAATAGGGAAATAATGAGAGGCGTTTATTTGGCGAACATTATAGTACCCAAAAATGGAAATCAACATATAAAACTGCTAAACGTAACCGATAAAGCTACTGTTGCAAAGAACCTTAAAATAGAAACAATACCATTGAGGAATTATGAAGTGTGTTCATTCAACAATGATTACGATGATAATGAATATACACATGAGCGATTTGAAAGATTATTGAGCGATTTGAAACTGGGCGATACAAACAGGGATCTGAAGGAGATTCTAAGAAAATACCAATCAATTTTTCATATTGAGGGTGAGAAATTATCAACAAACAACTTTTATAAGCAAACAATAGATTTACGCGATGAGGCTCCGGTGTACATAAAAAATTATATATTGCCCCAAACACAGACAAAAGAAATAAATTCTCAGGTGCAGAAACTACTGCGAAACAACATTATAGAGCCATCAGTAAGTCCAATAATGCACCGTTGCTATTAGTTCCTAAGAAGGGACAAAGTGATTTAAAGAAATGGAGATTAGTCGTTGATTTCAGAAAACTAAACGATAAAATTGTTCCGTTGACACGTTTGGGTGATGTTTTGGATAGGTTGGGCAGAGCTAAATACTTTTCCACACCTGATATGACGAGCTCATTCCACCAAATAGAGTTAGATCATCGATCGCGCCCATACACTGCATTTTCAACACCTGATGGACATTACCAATACACTAGATTACCTTTTGGTTTAAAAATATCTTCGAATAGTTTTCAACGAATGTTGACTGTGGCATTGTCTGGCCTCGAGTCCAAAGCTTTTCTATACGTGGATGATATAATAGTTTTCGGATGTAGCCTGGGACATCATAATGCGAATCTGGTGAGGGTTTTGGACAGATTACGGAAATATAATTTGAAGCTGAATGCAAGCAAGTGTTGCTTTTTGAGGCACGAAGTAATATATTTGGCACATTTGATAACGCCGAATTAAGCCCGATCCGGAGAAGTTTGAAGCAATAACCAAATATCCTGTTCCAACAAATGCAGATGAAGTTAGAAGATTTGTGGCATTCTGCAACTACTACAGGCGTTTTATCAAGAATTTTGCTAATATGGCTAAGTGTTTGAACCAATTACTAAAGAAAGGTACTAAATTTGGGTGGACGGAACTGTGCCAAAAAGCTTTTGAAGAATTAAAACAAAGACTGGTTAATCCACCGGTGTTGCACTATCCGGATTTTGAGAAACCATTTATATTGACAACAGATGCGTCAAATTTCGCATTGGGAGCGGTGTTGTCACAAGGTAAAATTGGTGAGGATAGACCAATATCTTATGCTAGCCGATCTCTGAACAAACACGAGATAAATAAACCGGTTATCGAGAAAGAACTACTGGGTATATACTGGGGCATACAGTTTTTTCGACCATATTTGTATGGCAGAAGTTTCGTGGTCGTAACGGATCACCGGCCACTGATTTTATTGTTTTCGCACAAGAATCCAAACTCAAAACTAACAAGAATAAGATTAGAATTATCCGAATATGATTTCCAAATAGTCTACAAAAAAGGAATAAACAACACAAACGCTGATGCATTGTCAAGAGTGCATTTAGACTCAGAAATTTTAAAAATATGATACCTCCAACAATTGATGAAAAAGTAGGAAAAACACTGGTGATAACGAGAAACATGAATAAAAATATGATACAAGACAATGCAGAAAATAAAAACAAAATGATACAAAATAAAAATGTAAACTAGGATAAGGATGAAACATCGCCTATTGGGACTGATCACCTCAAAATATGGGAATGTACATCAATTAATGATATAAAGCTAGCAAGGAAGATTAAATTTATATTTAGAAAGAAGTCGACAAATAAAGATGATAAAATAACAATTGAGAATGATAATAATCTAAATGAAACGCGCGTAAGATGTAGTGAAAATCCATGTTATTTAGATAAAGCGTTGGAGAAGCTCACATCTATTTTAAGAACAACAGAATATAGAGAATTCGCACTGGAAAAAGTGACGAAATATTTAAAAAGACAGCCTTTGGGAAGATAAAAGAATAAATAAATAAAAGTAAAAATAATGACGTCAAAATATTAGTATATAAAAATCCTCAAAATACAACAAATAATGAAGAAAAAATAAATCTTATAAAAATGTATCATAACACACCATGCGGAGTACATTTCGGAGTTAGAAAAACAATACTTCGACTTAAAAGAAAATATATATGGAAAAATATGTCGAAGATGATAAAGAATTACATAAAAACATGTGATTTGTGTCAAAGGAACAAACAAATCAAACACACGAAAGAACCATTATGCGTGACGGACACACCAAAAGCAAAGTTTCAACACACTTGTAATTGACACAGTAGGTCCTCTAAGACCATTACAACATTGCAGATATATTGTAACCATACAATGTGAACTGACAAAGTATCTGATAGCCTGTCCTATGGAGACAAAGGAGGCCACAAATGTAGCGAAAGCACTGATTGAGAATGTAATACTAAAATATGGAATGTTTAGAACAATTAAATCTGATAGAGGAACCGAATTTACAAATAAGTTAATGAGGGAAATGTGCGAATTTTTGAAGATTGAACAGAGATTCTCGACACCATATCATCATGAAACCTGGCAACTGTAGAAAGGAATCACAGAATTTTGAATGTATATTTTCTTTCATTCGTGATTGATGATAATTGGTACTCATGGGTTCCATATTATGCATTCGCTTATAATACAACACCTCATGTGGATACAAATTATTCACCTTTTGAATTGATTTACGGCAAATTACCAAGTTTGCCCGGCGATCATATAGAAGAATGCAATGAAAAGATCTATGATTTTGACAATTACACAAATGAAGTTATGGTGTTTTCTTTTCTGAAATAAAATGTTACACCTTTATTATGTACATTTTTTTAATGTTTTCCCCACACTTTTAAGATGTCGCATTTTAAATGGTCAGAATAGAACATAAAATCACAACTTTGTATAACTTTTTTCAATGAACAGCTGTTTTTTGTTGACATTTTTCTTGAATATATTTCAACAAATAACACAAGAAGCCAAAGCCAAAAGTAAAAATATAAATAATAAAAATTAAAATAGAAATGGAAAATTTCGAATATTTAATGTTTAACAATGAAAGTGATGAGAGCCCAAGTAATAGTAAAACAGTGCAGAGTAAGTATATGAAGAAAATCATATAAAAATTATAATAATGTACATATAAATATAACTATTTTTCTTAGTTTGGACAGATGGAGACATCCGGCTGTTACTGGAACTATACGGAAACTATTTGCCAGCAATTGGGCCAATGAAAAAACAAAAAATGAGAATAGGGATATTTTATGGAACATCTTTCAAAATCTGTAATTTTGTTAATCGATTTGCGGGTTTAAAATTACTGTCGAAGTTAAATATTGGTAATTAATTTCTTAATAAAAATTCATCGACAGGCATTAATTCAAAATTTTTATCGATTTAAAAAAATTAAATCTAACATAATGAATCTGAATAAGAAATAACATCATATCAATATTTAACTACGACAGTAACTTTAAACCCGCTCTTCGATGCACAAAATTACACATTTTGAAAGATCTTATTTATGAAAATAATTTGTTTCTATTTCAATGCAGTACATTTTGTATCAAAATTTATTGAAAACTTTTTTAAATATACATATAATTATTTTTATGAATTGAAGCCATTATTATGTTAATTTTTTTATAAATAATTATATACATTAATTTGTTGTTGAATTAAAAAAAATTAATTTGATTTCTTCATTGCTGCATTTCACCAATATCTTCAGGAAAATTTTCATCCCTATCGATACACATGTTGTGAAGAACACATTTTAATACACCAAATGCATTATCGACACGTGTTCTGAAAAATCTTAAATTATAATTTTTAGTCAAATTGCCATAATTACGAAATGGTGTCAAAAGATATTGCATTAAGGGGTATGCAGAATCTCCCACTAAATGATAATCAGGAAAGCATAAACGCTGCAAATCTTTTCCTATAAACGATAAATTTAATACCCTAGAGTCGTGGATTTTGCTGGGGATTCCAATGTATACGTCTAGGAATCGTAAATTCGAATCACAAATACCCTGCATGGTTATTGAAACACAATCATGCCTGTTCGCATATGTTGAGCGATTTTTATATTTTGGTGCCCTTACTGAAATGTAAATATAAATGCAAAACAGTTATTAAAACTGTTTTAATAAATTTTTTTCATAGCAATAGAGATTATCATACTTTTTCAAACTCTTTCACAACAGCTTCTTTTTCATCGTCTGATTGAGGACACTTTATTGCTTCCGGCGCTACATCTTCCATAATGAATTGTAAAACCTTGTTGAAGGAATTGTGAAGGTTTGACAATGAAATGTCGAAAAGGTTTTCTACTTTTCTAAAGATGGTTTTATTCCCACTAAACATACAAACAATATTTTTACTTCTTGTATTTTATGAATTTGGCCAATCTTATCACAAAAATGACAAGATATGGGTTTCAACAGTTGACTGTTGTCTTCCTCCCTGGTAGGATCGCTTGAAATAACACTATGAATATCTCTCAAAAAGAACAATGGCACCTTCCCGACTAATACGCAAATTCTTCTTAAACTATAAAAATAAGTATATATACACATATTAGAAAAAGGAGTTATTGTCCTATGAAATTAAACATACATCAACTTCAGAGCATTCATTAATTACATTCTCCACAAATCATTTCACTCACGGTTCTGGATTTCTTCCCATGATCATATCATATATTTCATCATCAGATGATGATAAAGATGAATCTAACAACTCATTTAAAAAATATTTTATCGCATAAAAGCGTAGTGATATTTTCCATGTTAATTTATTTTAAACAAAATAAAAATTGAATTTTTTTTCATTTCTTCACACAAATACACATTAATAAACAAAACAAATGTCAGCTGTTTTAACGTGTGATTCTCACCCTCTGTATTTTTAAAGTGCGAAGGATGCAACATTTTCACATATTTAAAGTGCAACATTTTTAGAAAAGAACACGCTACCCTTTCGAAAGGTTGACACTTTTTTAGAAAAGAACACAATAAGAGAAAAAAGTGCGAAATGGGAAAAACATGCAACATTTTTTGTCAGAAAAGAAAACGCCATTAGAACAAGATTAAAGTATTCATTAGAGAATGCTAGGAAAATGATAGAGAGAGTAAAATTGAAAACAGTACAAGACTCACATAAGTATGAAAACAGCATAGACATAAAATTAAGAGATTTAGTTCTAGTAAAAATAGAAAATAGAAAGAAAAATGAATCACCATACCAGGGTCCATATGAAGTTACTGGTATTGAAGAGGTAAATGTAGAAATAAAAATTAATAATAAAAACATAATAGTACATAAGAACTTATAAAAAAAATACAATTAAGACAAATAGATAAGATATAGATATTAAGACAATAATATACAAACTTCGTATAAGAAAATACAATTATATATATAGATAACAAACATTTTTTTGTATACAAATAAATATTTCAAATTTTTTTTATTTAAGCATTATAAAATATAAATAGAGACTATTCTCTTTCATAACAAATTACTATTAGACATTTAAGTATAATTCACACTAGGCACCGAGTGTTATGTTAAAAAATCATCCAACTTTATATATAAAATTGTATGATTTTCTTGAACGGCGAGGGTGTGGTGTACTCGTGAATAGAGGGTCAAATGTAAACCCAAATCAATGATTCACGAATACACAAATACGTATGTATGTTTATGGTGACGATTGAATTGGGTTTACAATGTATATATGTTTGTATGTTTAATACTGAAAGAATGTAGAACGCAAACAAATATATTGTAAATAAAAGTTTAATGACTTATTTTAATGTATCACCAATTTGTGTAACATTACACCGAATTGTGTATGAATGATCGATGCATTTTATTTCAGTGACGTTTTGACGAAGTGACTGTTTGACAAAAGAAAACAAGCTCAATAGTTACTGATACAATATGAACGTGCATGAGTATTTTAGAGTAATTTTAATATTGAGTAAATTCTACTCAAAAACTAGCATAGCAAAACAATATATATAATTTAAATTTGGTAAATAAAGGGACAGTCTGGTTAAGACCAAAAACATGTGTTTCTTTTGAAAAGTGAACAATCATATCAAGTGCAAAACCACTATAAAAAACGAAAAATTCTTGAAACATTCAAGCAAACAAAATAGAAAAATAATAATCGTTGTGAGAGTAAAAACAAATACAAAACTAATAACAACATCAAGTGTTACAAATGTGGAACAAATAGGGCATGTTCGTTCTCAATGTACGGCGAATATTGGTGAATCTGTTGCAGCGGCGTTTAATGCAGTCAGCAAGCAAGTTAACAAAGACTTATGGATTTTAGACAGCGACGCATCCTCTCATATGTGCCTTTCTAAAGATTTGTTTGTGTCAATGAAAACGCAAAAGCAATAAATTATATTGGCATCGGGTGAGAGTGTTTATGCAGAAGGTAGAGGAATAGTTAAAGTAAAATCAAAGTTTATGAATATTACTCTCATAAATGTTTTGTGTGCTCCTACTTCTCACTCCAATTTTTTATCAGTTAGTAATTTTATTGAAGCTAGACATAATGTGCATTTCTCGAACAACAGCGCGATCATAAAAAATAATGAAAAAATGTCAGCATATAACGAAAATGGTATATTTGTTACAAATCTAACAAACAGAAGAACAATTGAGTATTTAAACAGTTCTTCGGATAAAAATGATTTTAAAAAGTTTGGACAATTAAATAAAAAAGATTTCAACAGATTGGCAAATGAAAACATGGTAAATGGTTTAAATATTAATACACCAGAAAATTTTGATTGTGTGACGTGCGCTGTCGGCAAAATATGTGCTAAGCCATTTATTAGTTATTCGCAAATAAGTGCTAAGGAAATTCTTGAGCTTGCTCATACAGATTTATGTGGTCCGTTCAAGATTAAATCGCTTGGTGGTGCGTTATATTTTATAACTTTTATAGATGATCATTCGCGGTTATATCAACTTATTTTTTAAAGAAAAAATCTGAAGCTTTTGAAGCATTTATAACTTTTACAAAATAAAAATTCTTCGAAGTGACAATGGCAAAGAATATGTCAATACACAGTTTTAAAACTATTCGCAGGAAAACGGTATACTTCATCAAACAACTGTTCCTCATACACCTCAACAAAACGGAGTCGCTGAAAGAGCAATTCGGACTCTTGTCGAAATGGCGAGATGTATGTTACATGAATCTCGATTAACGGAAACCTTGTGGGCGGAAGCCATTAATACGGCAACATACATACGAAATCGAAGCCCTACAAAAGTAATCAGTGGTGCAACCCCGTATGAAATATGGTGCAACAAGAAGCCACCGGTTTCTCATTTTCGTACATTCGGTTGTATGCGGTGGTTTTGCAGAAAAATAGAATTGGTGGTAAGCTTTCACCTAAAGGTAAAAAACTAAAGTTGGTTGGATATGAAAACCTAACCATGGGCTATCGACTGTATGATTTTAATAAACGTGAAGTTATAAAAGCTAGAGACGTGATATTTTTTGAAAATTCTTTTGAGAAATCCAACAACAATAACGTAGAATTACAAGATGTTTTCCATATTGATTTTCCAAATATAGTCAATTGTGATAGTGAAATTGAAAAAAACAAGCAATTACAGTCACCCGATAACCATCAACCAGTAAGTAGTGCATCCGATGAAGAGGTACACAAAAATGAAATAAATGATGATGAAGGAGCTATAGCAAAACGAACAAGAGGAAGAACTAATAATTTAAGAAAAGGTGATAAAGAAAGACCAAAGGAAATTTTTACTACAACAGCAGAAATGCCTAATTCAGTAATTGAAAATCCGCAAATCGTTGCTGATGCGTTAATTTAAAAACAAGCTCTATACTGAAAAAAAGCAATGGAAGCCGAATATAATTCTCTTTTGAAAAATAATACTTGGACTCTTGTTGATAAACCAGACAGATGCAATGTAGTTGGTTCAAAATGGGTTTTTGCTATAAAATGGAAGCCAGATGGATCGGTGGAAAAGTATAAGGCTGTTCACAAAAATATAATATTGATTATCATGATACGTTTTCTCCTGTGGTTCGTCATTCTACCATCCGAATATTGTTAGCGTTAGCTGTAAAGTACAAGTTACTTGTTAATCATGTTGACATCGTAGCAGCATACCTTAACGGCGGTCTAGTAGAGGAAGTTTTTGTGAGACAACCACCGATGTTCGAAGATGTAAATATGCAACTGCAATAAAGTATGTAAGCTAAATAAAGCAAAATATGGTTTAAAGCAAGCTGGAAGGGAGTGGAATAAAAAGGTTACTGATTGAAGACGCGTGGGCTTTCCACACGTAGGGAGGGAGTAGTTGAAATAAAAGACTTCCTTTCGTTTTCGAAACAATTCAATATATTTTCCGTAGAAGTACAGTAGTATATTCAAATTGATTTTTAATTATAATAGTTCCTTTTTTTTCTGACTTTCCTTACGCGTAGCTAATAAGCAAGTGAAGTTTAAGTTAATGCTGTAATCTAATGTGAGCTACTGGTTATTCAGTAAAGTATATACATACATAGAATACAGTTAGAAATATATAAATATAAGCGACTATGAGTATATAAAAAGATAATGGGGTATGTTTAAAACTTAACGAATATAGTTCAATTTACAATATACACCATAGATGGGTATACAAACTACGAAACTATAATTAAACAAAAAAAAAATTCATTTTAAATTCAAAATAAGATTGGACTGTTGAACTCGCGTCAACATAGCGCCCCTGTTGCAGAGATCTGCAAAATGGAAGAAAGGTGTTTGTTGCTAATTTTCACGGCAGCTTCCAGATATCACCCATCCAAATGCTGTGCACTGTGCCACTGGCAGATAGGAACAAGGTTGGTATAACCCAGCACGTAAAATACGTGCAAATGCGTCGGCTCCGATCAATACTTCAACGTTAGTCGGATTATCAAATTGAGGGTCGGCAAGATCAAGATGACCAAAAGTTTTTCATATTCGGCTGTCGTTTACTGGATGCGGCAAAGGAATATTAAGCTGTGGGCGAACCTGACATTGTAATTTTATTTGTTGCTCTGAGAAGAATCTTGATTGTAGTATAATATGACAATATTCTTCACCATCAACCTTTACAGTAGCCAATCTGTTGCTGCGTACAAGATTTTCCACGATTATAGAGTACGCAATGCCGTTGTTTATAATTGCACGTATGCGTTGAGAGTTGGTGGAGTTTGACTTTTTCTCCAATTCGTTGAACTACAGGTGGCCTTACTGCAGGGGTACAGCGGTTTGTAGATGTGATACTAGAAGCCCTTAAAGTAACTGATCGTGTCGCAGTAGACTGATTCGGTTGTTGAATGTGCAACATCGTATGGTGTTGTTTATTACAAAAGTTGTTGACGATGTCGTGGCGACTTTTCACGTTCATAGCTTGGAACACTACAGAACTGGATCGGATGAGTACGATCACACAGGGGACAGCGCGGATTTTGATCCATGGTGTTGCTGTTGATTAAAATTAGAGATACTAGTGTATGGATTAATGTAAAATGGTTTATCAGTAAAGAGACATTAAAAATATAAGCAGTGTAGAATTTACTAAATTTTTTTTTATTTTATTTGTCTATTGGTAGTCGACATACTTTTACGATTGAACGTGTAATCAACCCATTTTTAGTCAAAATCTCTACTACCCGAACCTTACTATCAGGTCCATATATTACATTTATAATGCGACCTAATCGCCACTCGGTTGGTGGTAAAAGGTCGTCCTTTACTACAACAAAATCATTTGGTTTTATATTACCTCTAGAAGTTTTCCATTGATATCTTCTTTGTAATTCAATGATATATTCATTTTTCCATCTTTGACTATTGGTTAGGGATAAGTTTTCGTAAACTGGCTCTGGAGGAGCTATTATTGCTATCTGAAAAAATGTCCAGGTGTCAAAGGTGCGAGGTCGGAAGGGTTTTCCGTTATAGGGGATAAGGGTCTAGAATTAAGAAATGCTTCAATTCTAACCAGCAGCGTTGAGAATTCTTCAAAAGTAAAATTCAACTGGGTTTTCATGCTTTTAACAGCTGCTTCCCATATTCCTCCCCTATGAGGCGCATATGGGGGAATAAACGACCATGAAAACCCATATGTACTGTATTTTTCGTTGAATGACTGTTCAGCGGTTTTAAGAAATTGGTTGTGTTCTTTTAGCAGAGTATAACTGGCACCTAAGAAGTTTCTTCCATTGCCTGAGAACATGCTTTTTGGAAGTCCCCGACGACCAACAAATCGTGCGAATGTAGCTAAAAATGCTTGGGCTGATAGATCAGAACAGACCTCTAAATGTAAGGCTCTGGTAGAGAAGCACACAAAGACTGACACATACCCTTTTAATAGTTTGTAATTTTTCAGCGTGGAAGATTTTATATTGAAAGCTCCGGCAAAGTCGACCCCAGTATATGAAAAAGGTAATGATTTTATTTGATTTTGTACTTGATGTTTGAAAATAGTGCAGGTTTTGCATTTATGTATACATTTACGTATTAGATTTTTCCATCGAAAAACAAAAAATCCTTGGTTCAGCATGCAAAAGAATTTGATGCGTAAATTGAACTAGAAGTTCGGCAAATTTAGATTTTTCCGGTATTATGATGGGATGTCGCTCATTGTAACTAAGGGCAGAGTAAGTTATTCTGCCTCCTACTCGTAAAATATTGTCTCCATCTATAAATGGATTAAATACTATAAGTCTACTTCTTGTACTTAAGGGTTTTAGGTGTTTTAATTTCTCATATTCTGATGGAAAATAGATTTTTTGTGTATGTATAATTAAACGTATCTTTACGAACTCAATCTCTTCTGATTGTATAAAAACGGTGTTGTGATTGTTAATTTTTCGGCATTTATTAAAAAAACGGAAAACATAACCGTATACTCGTAGCGCACGGTCTAAAGAAGAAAATCGTAGTAATAAATCTTCGTTTTCAGATTGTATGTGCAAACCTGTTATCGCTCTCAGTTCCAATTCGTGGCTTTTAACTACAGGTGATCTCGGCCAGTAATCTGATGATTGCAAGAGCCAAGAGGGCCCATTCCACCAAACGGAATTTTTCGATAGTTCTTGAGGTGTGCAACCTCTGGTACCAATATCGGCAAGATTATGGACGTGTTTCCATTGGGCGGTTTTAACATTCTCAAAAATTTCTGATGTGCGGTTTGCAATATACGTTTTCCAAACGTATGAAGGTTTTCCTAGCCATCCTAAAACAATGGATGAGTCTGTCCACATAAAGAGATCACATTGGATATTAAGATTATTCATAGTTGATTTGGTTAGTCGTGACAGTAAAACTGCCCCACAGAGTTCTAGACGCGGTAGACTTAATGATTTTAAAGGAGCAACTTTTCCTTTTGCTACTAATAAATGACATGAGATTTTTCCCTTGATTCATTTCTTAAGTAAAGTGCAATATGCCTTCTCCGAGGCGTCGCAAAATCCGTGAATTTGCATTTTGTTTTGAGGAGAAAATTGTACCCATCTGGGAATCTTAATGGTTGATATTTGAGGCAAATTTTCAATGAAATATTTCCAAACCAATAAATTTGTTGGACTAACTTCCTCGTCCCAGTTATTTCCTTCAAGCCACAATTTCTGAAGTAACAATTTCGCTTGAATAATGATTGGTGCTAACCATCCTAAAGGGTCGAATAGTCTGGCAATAATTGACGAGATTTGTCTTTTAGTTGTTGACGTGGTTACGTTGACCGTTTCAACCGAATAATAAAAAGTGTCGGATAGGGCATTCCACCGAATTCCTAAAGCTGTGGTCGTCAATTAATAGAAATTCTTCGTTTAGAATATCCTCCCGGGTGAGATGATTTAACAAAAATTAATCATTTGCTGTAAACTTTTTCAAGTTAAATCCGGCTGATTTTAATGCGGTTATTAAGTGTATGTGTTTTGATTTTGCCTCATCTAACGTGTACCCACCTGACAAAACATCGTCTTCATAGGTTTCGTTTTTAAGTATTGGATATGCTTTGGGATAAATATTTTTGGTGTCTTATACCAATTGTAAAATCGTTCGAATTGCCAGAAATGGTGCACAATTTAGACCAAAAGTAACTATTTTCAATTGAATTTTTCAATTTTTCCAGGAGAACGACGAAAGAGTAATTTTTGATAAGGTCTATCATTGTTGTGTATTAGAATCTGTCTGTGCATTTTTTCTATATCTGCGTTAAAAACGTACCGATATAGTCTCCACTTGATTACGATCTGCATAAGATCAGATTGTAAAGACGGACCTGCATGAATGACGTCATTAAGTGAATATCCTGTGTTAGTTTTCTTAGATGCATTAAAAACAATTCTTACTTTCGTTGACTGACTTTCTGGTTTTATTACCGCGTGATGGGGTTATTTATATTTACCTTCAACTATTTCTGATGAAGAAGTCGGTTCCATTTGGTGTAAATCAAGGTATTCTTTTAGCACTTTGGAATAATTTTCTTTCAATTCAATATCTTTTGGACTTTTCAATTTTATGGTACTGTGCTAATGCAGAATATCTAGAAGGACCAAGAGAAATTTCTTGAGGAAAATTTTCCTTGAATGGTAATCGGACCATATATCGACCATCTGGTTGACGAAATGTGGTTTTTTGGAAATAATTTTCGCAAAATGTGTCAGATTTAGATACTGGATGATCTTTTTCGATCTCTTCGGTTTCCCAAAATTTTTGTAATTGTTCTGTTAAAGTGATATCATTGGAATCTGTCACCAAGGTAGAAAATAATGTAACTTGATTATTAACCACAGGGCCACACAAATACCATCCTACAATATTTTGTCGCAAACAGGTTTGAGAATGGCATAATATCACTTCCTATTATTAAATCAATTTGTGCTGGCTTATGAAAATAAGGATCTGCTAAATCTAAATCATCCAGTTCTTTGGTGATTTTTACCCTTAAGGGTGTTGATGGTAAAAAATTTGTAAGTTTCGGTAAAACTACTGCATTGGCTTTAATGCAGAAAGATGACTTTTTAGATTTTAGCGTTGTTTGAGTTACCAAACGAGAATTTCCGATTATTGTTTTTCCAATTCCTGATATTTGAGTATTGTGTGATTTCGTTGGAAGGGAGAGTTTTTGTTGAATTTTCTTTGTAATAAATGTTTTTTGAGAGCCTTGATCAATTAGATCTGTAACTGTGAACCTAGTTCCTTGGTGTTCGATATCAACCAAGGCGGTTGGTAAAATTGTGGCTTCTTCGATGGTTGAAACACAATGAGATGAGATTTTTGAAAGTGATGCGTTATTTTCTAGCTTACTAGAAATTAAATTGAAATTCTGCTGATTTGAGTTCCTGTTGTAAGAATCTATTGCAGGTGAGGGTGTTTCAAATCCAGGGGAAGTGCCTCGTAAAGGCTTTGCTGTTGCGCCTTTGGATTTGGTTGTCGTTGTAATGAAGCATTGTGGGATGCTTGCGATTACAGTAAAGACACAAATTCGTACTTAAACATTTAGATTTTAAATGTGTACCTGAGAGGCAATTTTCACAAAATTTATGGGAATTAACGTATTTGATGCGATCATTAATCGATAATTGTTTAACTTTTGGACAATTTCGTAAAGAATGATTTTGTTTACATTTTTTGCAAACAAATGGCGATGATGACTGCGTATTAAATGAGTGAGTTATTTCTTTTGTTTTTGGGGTATCTTTTTAGGAAATTTTTTTCCTTAAGTCTGAGATGGTCTCTAAAATTTCGATTCGCTTTGTTAAAAATGTATCCATTTGTTACCAAGTGGGAACTTCCCTGTGATTTTCGAGAGAGTCTTCCCATGCACGTAAAGTCACTTCTGGCAATTTAGATGAGCAATATGGACTAGAAATGGATCCCAATTTTCATGGCATAATGTCATATGTTTTTAGAATTGAAAGGCTGTCATTTATTGTATATTGAATATTGTAAATTGATTTACAATTTTCATTGGAAATAGCCTGAATGCTAAATATTTTTTTCATATGTTGACTTACTAAAATTCTAGTATTCTCATACCTATCTTTAAGGGCTGACCATGCCAATTCGAAGTTTTCATTAGTAAGTTCAAATCGTCCCCCAATTTTGTTTGCTTCTGCTCTAGTTTTATTATACAGGTAGTACAATTTTTGAGCATGTGAGAGATTTGGGTGTTTACCAAACACCGCAGAGAACAAGTCTCTAAAACATGGCCATTGAGCATATCCACCATAAAAAATTGGTGTATCGCAAGGTGATATGCTTAAAGGTATTGTCGGTGCAGACATAGAGTTGTTAGGACTACTTGATGTCCCGTGAGGTTTTCATTGATCGAAACATTATTAGAATTCTGTTCAATTTTTATTAAGTTCAGAATGTTAGTTTTACATTGTTGATAAGATTCTGTGGCAACTTCGAATTTTGCTTCATCTAATTCCTCATCTTCTGTTGTCATGATTGTATCAAAAATTTCTATCAACTTTTTCCATCTTCTTTCCAATTCAATAAGTTTAATTTCCAAAAGTGTCTCATTTAAATTTTCAAGTTGAATTTCTTGAAATTTCGAACAAAATGTTATCACATGGTCCGACACAAAAATAAACCGCTTGGAGTAGCTCATTTTGTTTTTGTTTTTTAAATTTAATTTTAAAACACGGAAAAAATCAAATGATAAATCAACCTTAGATATTTCGTAATATATAAAAGAATAATCGTAAAAGTTACCAAATTTAATAATATATTAAAAAAATCAAATGATAAATCAACCTTAGATATTTCGTAATATATAAAAGAATAATCGTAAAAGTTACCAAATTTAATAATATATTAATTACAATAGATAGCTCACCAATATACTTATGTAAGAATATTTTCCGTCAATAAGATCTGTGTTGGTACACACACAAGAAACGTTGGGAAACGCTGGCAGTAACAAACGGTAGAATCTTTTGTAACCTTGAACACACGGGAAAAATCAACCTTATATATTTCGTAATAGTTATATAAAAAGATAATCGTAAAGGTTACCAAATTTAATAATATATTAATTACAATAGATAGCTCACCAATATATGTAAGAATATTTTCCGTCAATAAGATCTGTGTCGGTACACACACAAAAAAACTTTGGGGAACGCTGGCAGTAACAAACGGTAGATTCTTTTGTAACCTTGAACACACTTGTCCGCTTTATATGATATGTTTTTGTTACACACAAAAAAAAAACAAATTGTGTTTTTGTACTATTTCTGTTGTTGGTTTTCCTTTTGATCAAGGCAGATCTTTTCGTTGGTTTTTCCTTAGGTTTTTCTTTTTTTGATAAAGCTTTATATTAATTTTATTATGACAATTCTAATCGTATTTTATTTAAAAAAATTTCCCACTTTATAGTCACTATAGTAATTAAAAATTTTCTTTTGTCTGTTTGCTGCTTTTCTTTGCGCTAGCTTTAATAGAAAGAAGTACACAAGACTAGATGAAGTTCTTGTGAACGAAATGGTATTGATACAAAGTCAATGTGAGTATAGTAAATTCTAGAGAGGTGAGAGCAAGAGAGTTTGCTCAATTCTATACTTTTTTTTTCTAGAATTGTTAACGTTTTAGTAATGCTTTTTATGTTTGGTGGTTATGTGTGTGAATATTTTATTATTTATTCAAATGGGAATGAAATTGTCTCTCTAACTGATATAACATTTTACATACCGTTTTTGTCTCATAATTTTATCCTCTAAAAAGTTGTGTAGAGTTGCCTCTTGTGAAAAATATGCGACCGAGCAGGATCGTTGTGGTAGGTTTGTATTGGGTAAATTAAAGATGATTTGATGCCCTTGAAGATGCAGTTTGTTGTTGCAAAAGGTTCGCACTGCTTGATCACGTAGATGCTGGTTGTAGAATCTTGCCAATGGGATGAAACCAAATGCAAATGAAAGTTGACATTATCCATAACAAAACCCTCAAGGTTTTTTTTTAGTTCGGTGCGAGATTTTTTTACAAGCATTTGATGATTTTGGAATGCTGTCTAACAAGAAAAAATCATTAAAAATATGATAAAATAATGCTTATTTATTTTTATTATCCTCGAAAGTTGTGGTATCTCAATGTTTTTTGGGTCGAGGAATCCATTTTTGATATTTATTTTTTACATAAGACTAACGCTAGATACATAAGACTAACGCTAGACAGCTAGGCGCTGCCATACAAATTATACAATTTTTTTGATTTTCATAGAAAAAAAGGTGTAATTACCTTTTTTGAGGCTGAAAAATCAATTTTTGATGTTGGCTTCATTGTAAAATATATTTCTAATGATAGTACGAAGCACATTTTATTATTTTCACTACGCTACTATTACAAAAATACTATTTTTATGCAAAAAATTCTTTTTTATTACAAAAACAAATTTTAATATAAAAGTATTATAACTTATTATATCTTATATCTACTATATCATTTTGAATCCGCTTAATCGTCATCACTATCACTGTTAATTTGCATGTTTGAAGTAGCAAAATCTCGAGAAGCAGTAGGTTGTGGATCTGTGTATGTTTCTGGTTATTGTTCTTCTCTTTAACCACCAGCATAAATCACCTACATAGAATCTAGTTTCTTTCCTCTGTACCTAGTTTCCATGGTTAAAGCTACTTGGTGAAAACGTGCACCTTGCTCATCCGATTCGGTGGAAAGTTGGTTTTCAAACCAATCCATATGGTTATGGAGAAAATTAATTTTTAAAGACATATTCACCAAGTTCCTCAAGAACATTTTCGATTACGTCTCTCATTACATTCCATGCAATTAATTGATTTTGATCCAAAGAATTATCAAAATCATTATTTTTCATCAATCTTCTTATGTCTGGACCATTGAACATACCTGTAAAATTTGAAAAAAAAAATATTGTGAATACATTTTTTTAAATTATTTATTTTATAAATTCAATTTGTAAAGTATTTTTGAAATAAATAAATAAAAATATTTTATTTGCATACTATACCTTCCTTAACTTTGCTAGCACTGAGTTGTGGAAATGTAGATCGTAATAAAAGAAAACACTTACAAAATTTTTGAAAAGACCCAATTTAATATGAAGTGGTGATAGCAAAAGTTTAGATACTGGTACAAGATGTTAATGGATAACATTAGCTGTTCCAATACGAAAAACGTCTCGTTTTTCCCAGTCACGTTTTGATATTGATTTCCTTTGTAACGTGTGTTCCACAAGCATATAAAGCACACGTTTTTCCTATAGCCACCTTGTAATCCACAAAGTAAGATCACCATTTTCAAATCACAACATATACGCCATTTATGGTTTTCATAGTTCACTGATTCCAGTAGATATTTTACTGATTCGTAGGCTTCTTTAGTGTTCAAATGGTATGCTATTGGATTGCTTGATTTTTGTTATTGCTTTCATACTGGTTTTTGAAGAAGCTATAAGTAATCTCCATTTATAAGGAACACACTTCATACCCATTTCTGCCATAAGTTTTTCAATATCATTAAAGTAAGCGAATGTATGTTCTTCGTTGACAGAGAAATATTGTTGAAATACTGCTTGACGCTAACGTGCAACATACTCTGAATCACGCTTCGACATATTCACGTGCGTCCTCTATTATATCTGTTTCTTTAATACTATTTAAACACATGTTTTGTACATAGATGATATAAAATAAATTTTAAAAAATTACCTGGATTGTACCATATCATTGGAACACCAAACTGCATTGACTTCATTTTCTTTTGTAACCACTTAGTAAAAGAACTATTGCAAGTTCTGCACACTTTTTCAGGAACCCAATCTACATTTTCAATAACCCCTACTCCAAAATACTATAAATACAATTGTTTCATACTCTCATATTTTGGCACCAAATTTTTTTGTCTATTAAATTTTCCACAAACATAATAATATTTCAAATGCTGCAAACATTCATTCATTTTTAACTTAAATAAATGTAATTCGCATCCAAAACAGAAAAATTAATCACGTGAAGCTACTAAATTGTTTTTTTTTTTTAATTTTATATTTTATGTCACTTCTTAAAATAATTTCGTCCAATAGCTTTTTCACTTTTCACACACGTGTTATTCTGATCACTGAAGATTACGAATGAGTTTTAAAATTAAAAAAGTGAACTAAAAAATAATGAATGTAAAAAAAATTGAAATAGGTAAAAAGAAATATAACTTACAGTTTTCTCGATGAGTAACTTTTTGAAACTACAAATATTTTATAAATAGGCAAATATTAAAGAAAATTTTTTTTTTTTAAATTTACCCTTCTTTTATTGACACTAATGTATACTACAGTAAAGGGTAAATCCCAATGTTATGCAAATCTAAATTTATAGGTAGAATAGGGAATAGCGCAAATGACGTTTGTAAAATTTCTGTGTAACTTTTTTATGGTCACAGTATTCATATTGAAGGGAAAGTCCCAATTTGGTGTTTTTAAATTTCTGTGTAACTTTTTATAGTCACAGTATTCATAATAAAGGGAAAATCCCAATTTGGTGTAAATCTAAATCTATAGGCAGAATGAAAAATAAAACAAAAGTAATTTTTAAAATTTCGGCGTAACTTAAAAATGTGTTTATTAACGATAGTTAATTTTTATAAAAATATAATACTTTTAAATAAAAAAGTTGTTTTTGTAATAAAAAAAATCGTTTTTTTCCCATAAAAAACTAAATTTTTTTTCCCTAAAAATTGCATTTTTTAATAGTAACGTACTGAAAGTAATCAAATGTACTTCGTAATATCATTAGAAATATATTTTACAATGAAGCCATCATCAAAAATTGATTTTTCAGCCTCAAAAAAAGTAATTACACCTTTTTTTCTATGAACATCTACAAAATTGTACAATTTGTATGACAGCGCCAACTAGCGTGAGTTTTAGGTAAAAATAAATATCAAAAATGGATTCTCGACCCCAAAAACATTAAGATACCACAACCTTCCAGCATAATAAAAAAATAAGCATTGTTTTATCATATTTTTAATGATTTTTCTTGTTAGACAGCGTTCCAAAATCACCAACTTCAAATGTGTGTAAAAAAAATCTCGCACTGAACGAAAAAAGCCCTCGAGGGTTTTGTTATGGATAATGTCAGCTTTCAATTGCATTTGGTTTCATCCCATTCCCATTTTGGTTGTTGCACTGTGTAACTATTCTCCTTAATTTAAATGTTTCTTATCGTAATAATTTGTTACTTATTCCTTCACAAGACTGCGTTTCCGATTACAGCCAGACTATATCTGTCATTGTTGTGGTTTTTAACACAATATTGTAGTACAATCACCCAGTTTATATTTTTTCCTTTTACCACTCTCTCTTTACCTTGGATTATTCTATATATATTACACTTAACATATCTAATTTAATATACTTTTACTTTATTCATACCAACGTGCACACTACTTCTTAGTATTTCCACTCATTTTGAACGGCGAATATTTGTATATGTATTATTACTCAAATTTACCCTACTGCTAAAGGCATCTGCGAGTGCATCTGTTATACAAATTATTTTATTTAGTTTTCACAATTATTTTTATTAATTTTCAAAACACATATTGTACAAATTATTTTTATATTTACGGTTGTTGGGAACAATTTCATAAATTGTTCTGCCTACTATGTAGGCTTGGGTTCTCATTCAAAACTAAAAAACTTTTCCTTATGACTAACTTAATATAGGCAAATCATCATTCTGCAGCAACATACAACCACCACCAAAAAGTGCTAGGGTCAACGCAACGCATGTTTGTCATAAACAACCAGTCAAGTGCATTGCCTTTATTTCCCAATCGTAAATTGTGAAATCATAAGACAGTCTCAAGTGCAGTGACTTGAGAATTGCTTACATTGTGGAATCGATCGGAATGCACCGAAAACAAAAATACAATATAACTGAAAACAAAGGGGATTGGGGCAGAGAGAAAAAAATAAAAGAAATATTAATGGGTGTAATACGAGATTACGACATAACTAAAATGTAGAACAGTGCAATGTGATATTGCGACAGAAAAATAAATGTAAAACAATGCAATGTGATATTGCGACATACTCGTGCCCGTTTAGAGTAATTTGATGAGGGCAAGACAGTTATAAAAAATAAATGACGAACTAAGTTGTTCGTCAAGTTGGGTGGTAGAATATTTATTTCTACAGAAATGAATGAAATGAATGACGACATAATGTCCGTCATATTGGGTGGCATGTCTTTCTTTAAACATGAAAAATGAATGGTGAACTGATTTGTTCACCATATTGGACGACATAATTGGCGGACTGACTTATTCGCCATATTTGGGCGACATATTTGGCGGACTGTATTATTCGCCATATTCGCGGAGCGAATGGCGGACTGACGTGTTCGCCATATTTGCGGCGCGAATATTTGTTGGCATGTCTTTCACAATGTGTGACATGCCTTAACTTACATATACATAATTTTTATACGCATGCAAATTTATTATTTGTATATACCCATTACTCTCTCAATTTGTTCTTTATTATATACTCATTGTCTATACTTCACATTTACATTACCAAGCTATTCAACAACATAAATTTACTAATATCTCACATTGATGTACCGCCTCCGTGGCCAGCATATAAAATGTCGATTCATAACAGACCTTACCTTATAAAACTCACTTTCACTTTTCATACTACAAAATGACTTTAAAAATTCTATAATGGAACATAAATGGCTTTAGTAACATTTATAATGAATTACAAATCCTTTTAAAAACCAATGCATACAAGAGACTCTTATATATGACACAAAAAACTAAGTGTACCAATTAACTACACAATCTAGTCGAAAAACTCTTCCAATACTAGATACGGTGGAGTTGCCATACTAGTCCATAACTGCTTACAGCACAAACAAATTAACCCATGACACCACCCCCCAAATAGACACTATTTGTATGGAGATAACTTCAAAACTCAAATTCAACACTTTCTCCAAATATTTGCACCAACATAACATTTTAGTAGACAAAATCTGGAGGATATATTTAAGAAAGCTATTTTACCTAATTTCATCATGGGAGATTTTAATAGCTGGCACACTAGTTGGGGATTTGTCACCAACAACACCAGAGGAAAAACCTTAGCTAACCTTCTCCCACTTAGGCATATCATTTTGTAGTCCTCCCATGCACTCTATTCATAATGGTTTATTTTGGATAACCTACATGGAAGTGATCACTATCCGATTATAGTCTCCCTTTTTCACAATACAAACCCCAATACTACTAATATCTTACCTAAATTTAGGACAGATCCGGCAAATTGGGATATATTTAAAAGGAAGTGTCTATTTTTCAATTCCAAACATCAAATAAGTGAAAATATCAATAAAGAAGCTGCCAACATCTCCTAAATCATTCTCCAATCTGCAAATATTGCGAAACCGGACATAAATGTCCGGTAAAAAATCCCCTGGTAGAATAATAATCTAGAAACTCTCAAGGCCCATAAGAACAGAGCTTGGTCTAAATACACACGTGACGTGAGTCTTATAACCCTGAGAAACATATGGAATAGAAACCATGGTATGTATGCTATGGTATACATACGACAATATAGTGACACACATGTAGTATGTATAGATTGTGGTTTCATTTGACATTTGATCATGTTTTAAAAAATGGAAAAACAAATACAAAAAAACAATTTTGCTTGTTTTAATGAACAATAATATTTGAAATATTAATATTTATAATAATATTTTGCCTGGTTGTTTTGTTTGTGTTTCCTTTCGGTTTTTTCGATGAGATACTAGAATTGATTTTTGTAGTCGCTGTTGCTTGATTGTTGAATATAAAGAAAAGATCTATTCGTATACTTTTGATACTATGTATTTCATCAAATAAAAATAAAACACGTTGTCGTAGTTTATCTTCTTCGACCTCTTTGTGGCGGACTTCTTTTTGCTTGGCAGGTTAATTTTTCTTTTTTTTGGCTGTTGGTTTTACAAAGAATACACGATGTCAGCTTCTCTTATCGCTATCCTTATTTATATTATCCTTTTTATCAGCTTGGCTTACAAAATAGTTGATTTATATTATATTTTTGTGTATGTTTGATGTTTTTGATTGAAATATGATTGCTTCAGTTGTTTGGTCAGGCTCCTTTTTTACTTTTTCTGAGGTTCAATAAATGTTGCTTCTTCAAAACTTTCAATAATACTTTCCTTAAAGTATTGAGTATAATTTAAACAAAATTTTATTACTTTGTTCACAGAATTATTAAAAAAAAAGGAAAATTTAACACACAAGAACAAAATTAACTATAATAAATGACTAATGAATTTACAGCTGATCAAAAGAAATTGTTGCCGCGTTTGTTTTTATTTTGGAAAGTTTTTTATATTTAGCTGTGTTTAATATTATACCACGTTTATACTACGTACATGCACGTAGTATACGAAGCAGATATAAACCAACTTTAATTGTGGTATAGGCTGACACACATGTGGTATACAATGCTAGTATGGTACGTATACTACATGTCTGTCAGGGGTATTATCAATCTAATAAGTTTTAAAAAAATAGAGCCCAATTTAAAAGGGAAATCAAGCGTTCCACTATCAACCCTTCTACGCCTATTGCTAAAATTTGGTCGAATGTAAAAAAATTTTACATCTTTCAAATCAACAAACTCAATACGTTGCGTATCTAAGTTAGACAGCCCGAATATTATGCTGACAGAGAGATTAGACCCCAACTCGCAAAGCATTAATAATCGAAAACCCCATCAACATGTAAGAACTTTCGGCAGTTTTGAGTAAACTTAAAGGTAAAACACCTGTATGGACAGAGTGTCATATTCAATGATTAAAAAGTTCCCTCTTGATATGAAAGGCAGACTGTTAAATTTATATAACAATATGGCCCTTATTATGAGTTGCATTCGATCTTAGCTAGCTATCGAACATCGATAAATTCGTATTATGAGCTGGCAGCACGGTCGAAAATTTCGTTTTCAACGAATCTTCAATCGAACACAATTTTGCTTTCGATGCTGGATGGCAGTTTGTAAAATTTATTGAAAATATAAGTTGTAAATTATTTTAATTTCATGAGATTGATCTGCCTTGTGTGCATTGCCGCAGCAGTTCATCTGTAGTAGCAATTCCATAAACGCATCCTTGCAGTCGAAAATTTGCTATAAATCTGTAAACAAATGGTATCCTTGTTAAAACCTCGCATACTCACGTAGTGGAATCCATTTCCAAAATGTGGAAGCATCTCTCATGACGAAGCATTCATCTTCATCAGACGATCATGGAACCACAATTCCATGTTAATAAATAATTAATTATTTTTTTTCTTTAATTAGTTTGTAAACGTACTATGTTTATTTATAGTGCCAGCTGATAAATATGTAAATTAAATTCTTATACGAATTTTAGTTTAAAAAAATTAATTGTTGTGCGCTGATGGCGACACAACAACCGTCTTTATTTGTAATTCAAAATAAAAAGCAATGATTTTCTTAAAACTACCCTAATTTATAATAACAGGTTTGCTGATCACGCCATTCATTCACGCTGTTGTCATTCTGCCGCTCGTGCAATGCTGTTCAATGTTGTTGGTGTGAATTTACTACCTTGCAAAATTTCTGTGTTGCGCGTGCAATGGTATTATTGTAAAATGAGCTGCTTTATTCGTTGGCATGTGCAATGCCGTTCAATACTGTTGGTGGGAAAATACTACCTTGCAGAATTGCTGTATTTTGGTAATCGCGCCGGATGCGCGTGCAACGATATTGTTGTGAAATAACTGTTTGTTGGTTTTGCAGAAGACGCAACGTCAGCTTGAGAACTAATTTTGGTATTTTTTAATGTGTGTTGTTGTTGTTAGCGAAATATTTATTTTAAATGTATTTTAAATGTATTTTGTGTTAACTCCTCCCTCCTTAAATGCAATCGTCCCGATTGCTTAAAATGTGTGGATGTCAAAAATGGTGGAATTCTTTTTCCTAATTTTTTCCTCTGTAGATTTTACAACAATTGGATGTTCTGGTTGGGCTTCTTTCGTTTCTATTATTTCATCTTCTTTTTTTGTTTTCTTCTTCTTAGAAATCCAAGCGATAATAACACAAACGGATACAATGATGATGAGGCTTGATGTTAGTAGAAAGTTATTTTTGTTTTCCAGTGTTTCCAATCTTTTGATGTTTCCCATATTCAATTTTTGGAGTCTTTGCAGTGATATGATTTCTTCGGTTTTGCTATTCCATGCTCTTGGTTGTAATGAAGCTGGAAGAGGTTTGTTGCCACTTATTTCTTTTGAATAGTATTCTCGACCCTCAATGTTGACTGTTGTGTTAAAATATTTGACCAAATAAGTTCCATTTAATGCTATTTCTTCTTCGTTCACTTTAATTTTCCCAATGTATTGATTCAGCAGTAGTAAGTCGCTTCCGATTTCTTCTATTGCTGGGACGTGCTCGTTGTTAACCTGTGTGCAGCTACCTATTTTATTTCTAAATAAACTAGTTATACAAAATTTATCACTTAATTCTACAAGCTTATCTCTATTACATATTGTTAAATCATTGTAGCTTTTGCAGCTTTCTTTGATGGCGAATAATTTATTATTACAATCTAGAATTTTGCCATATTCAATTTTATCAATAATATTTCCAATTTTTACTGGCTTTGCTAAGAAAATTTTACAGATATCATTTTGGGCAATGGGAATACTTAAAATATATAAAATTTCTTTGTTATTTGTCACAATCTTTACGCTTCCAAATGATAACAATTCATCTACATTAAAAATAGGAATACTATAATTTCTTAAAACATAATTTAAATTTTCAATTTCGGTTTTTGACAAGATAAATGAGTTTACAATATTTACTTTAGCCCATTGTATTGCATATTCAATATTTTGTAATTCTTTTTCAATTAATGTTAATTTGCCAGTTCATTATTCCAATCTTCCCGCTTTACTTTTAATATTTGATTTGTAATGTTTGAAATATCTTGTAATCTGCTAGTTGTAAGTTCGTTTATAATCATTTGTCTGTTGTTATTTTCTAATACATTTTTAATTTTCTGATTTAAAATTTCAAAATCATGGCTGTCTGGAGTCCCAGCAATCCATTTCCATGCGCTACCAATAAAATCGATAGATCTTCTCCTTACGTGTGGACTTAGCCGATTAAGGAGTCCATTAATATCGGAGACTTGTTGTTTTAAAAACGGACGGAGCGGATGACTATATGTAATATTAGTGTTCAATGTAGATTCAATGTCCTGTGATAAAATTCTATATTGTTCTAAATCGATAGAATGTATAACTTTAAAGGTGCCGTTCTGTTTTTTTGCGATCCCATTCTGAATGGTTATTAATCTCGCATTAGAGTAGTCAAGTATATTAAAATCCGCAAGGACGGTACCAATTAGTAATCTGTAAAAAGAAGATAAATGGGATGTAAATAAAAAAAAAAATTGTCAATTTCTAATGTGACTCTTGTGAATAATGCGGCCACTTTCCGTAACTATAGTCGTATTACGGTTTTCTTTCACTATCTCTTCCTTAAACCGATTAGAAAGTTTTGTCCCTAATCTTTTATTTGTCCTAACGTAGACTAGCTGACCGGCTACGTATTCTTTAATTGGTTTTTTATTTTTATTATGGTAAGTCAAGTCATTTTCCTGTTTGCGCTTTAGTCGGTCAACGTTAGATAATCTAGTTATTTCCATATCTTGGGGTGAAAAGTCAATCGTTCGACCAAAATAAAGATCTACAGGTTTCTTTTTTGTCGTTGAATGAATGGTATGGTTATATTCATTTACAGCTCTTTCCAAAAGTTCTTCGAAATTTCTAGATGTCCCATCACTTTTAAGACATCTCATTATCTCCGCTAATGTTGAATGGAAGCGTTCTATCTGTCCGTTCGCTTCGCTTCGATAAGATGGAGTGGTGAAAACGTTTATTTTCAAATCGTCTTTCATCATGAATAGGATTGAAGCTGAATTCAGAGAAGGTTCGTTGTCCATGACAATATTTTTCGGTACCCCATAAGAAAATAGTATTTCCCTAAGAGGTCTCCTAACATCTTCTGTCGATCGTCCCTTTAGTAATTTTGTCTGGACATACTTTGAAAATTTGTCAATCGATGTTAGTACCAATTTTTTGTCTGTGGAAAAAATGTCAAGGTGGACTGTGTGGCCAGGATGAGTTGGTATAGGTGTCTCTTTTAACTCAGGCGTATTTGGGTGTCTCTCATACTTATTTTTCTTACAAGTCGAACATAGTTTTATGACCTTTTTAATTTTATTTGCCATTCCTGTAAAATAATATTTTTCCATAATTTGCAATCTGTTTTCTTTCTCATTGCGATGAGCCCTATTATGTGTTTCCACAATTATATTTTCTTGATCGTGTTCTGACGTTATGTCATCAACTACCAATTGTGTAAATCGACATTTATAACTTGAAAAGTGGTTTGGATAAATTGTTTGAATTTTCCCCATTATTGATTCAGGAGTTTTTATACCATTAATAACGGACGGATTTAGATACTTTTTTAGAATTTCTGTAAGTTTTTGTTCATCATAGTTAGGTTCGCTTATAAGGTGTCGATGATACCCTGGGAATATGATTATAAATTGGTAAGTGGGTGTTTCACCTATGGAAAGAAAAATTTGGTTCTTAAATACGTTTATTGGGGTTTCCATGCTCGGAATAAGATCTTGTGGAGAGCTGTCACTGCTGTGTACCGTGCCTGATAAAGAATTTATTCCAGTCGCTGAAGGTCTAGAAAGCGCGTCTGCTACTACATTACTTCTACCAGGTTTATATTTCATTTCATAATTGTATTCTTCTAAAATAGCTTTCCATCTTTTCATTTTACTATTATTGTTTTTTGTGCTAAGTGCATATGTCAGCGGTTGATGATCTGTAAAGATGACAACTTTAGCTGACCCATACAAGTAATTCCTAAGGTTTCCTAATGCCCATATTATAGCAAGCATTTCCTTTTCATTGGCTGCGTAATTTTCTTCTGCTTCTGACAGAGTTCTAGATATGAATGCTATTGGCTGATCATCCTGACTTAAGACGGCTCCTAGTGCTACATTAGAAGCGTCAGTTGTCAATTGAAATTCTTTTTTAAAATCAGGATATGCGAGAATTACTTCTCTAGAAACTAAGGCATTTTTTAATGAATCGATGGCATTTTTGGCTTCATTATCCATTTGAATTTTCCTACGGTTTGATTCAGATTTGGAAATCGTACCTGCATCTCCTCGCAATAATTTAGTTAAAGGTTTTGCTAAGTCCGCGTAACCTTTTATAAACCTTCTATAATATCCTGAAAGGCCTAGAAAGGACCGGAGCTCTCTAAGTGTGGTAGGATAAGCAAAATTTACTATTGCTTCGACCTTTTTGGGGTTTGCTTTTACTCCATTGTAAGACACAATGAATCCCAAGAATTCTACCTCCTCTTTAAAGAATTCACACTTGTCCAACTGGACTTTCATATTAGCAGCATTAAGTGTTTCAAAAATGTCATTCAAGTGTTTAAAATGTGATTTTTCGTCTTTACTAAAGATAATTATATCGTCAATATAAACGTAGCATGTTTTGCCAATTTGTTCCCTGAGGATATCGTCCAGCGTCCTCTGAAATATGGACGGTGCGTTTTTCAACCCAAATGGGAGTCTTGTAAATTCATATTTACCATTATTAACTGAAAAAGCCGTTTTCTCTATATCCTCTTCTCTAAGAGGTATTTGATGAAATCCACTCTTTAAGTCTATTACAGTAAAATATTTATTACCTCCTAAATGTGAGAGAACTTCATTTATCTCGGGAATGGGATATCTATCTGGTATTGTAATCGAATTTAATTTTCTGAAATCTATGACCAGTCTATATTTTTGTCTACCTGAAGCATCTTGTTTCTTTGATACAATCCATATAGGCGAGTTATAAGGCGAACGTGATGGTCTTATTATCCCATCTTTTAATAATTTATTAATTTCCTCTTCAACTACTCCCTTCATGGCCATTGGGTAAGGGTAATTTCTGGTATAAGTTGGTATGTCCGTGGAAGTACGTATATCACCAACAACTCTTGTTGTATAGGTGAGTCTTTCGTCAGGATCTGCAAATAGACTCTTATGGTGACTTACAATGTTTTCGAGAGACCTTTTTTGATTTTCAGAAAGGTGTTCCATCCTAATTTCTATATTGTTGACATCTTGCGAAATATATTGGAATATTGGAATATTTATTCCCCCTTTTACCGTAAAATAATTCTTTGAAGTATAAATCACAGCTGATAGTTCTTTTAAACTATCGTTGCCTAATATCCCATCGAAGGTTCTTAAACCTGGTAAGATAAAAAACTTTATGGGGACATTATTGATGCCAAACATATTTAAAAGAACATGATGCGTCATTTCTACATTTCCTGCAATAGATTTTGCACTAAATTTTTCCTGATTAGGTCTATGGTTTGTGACTAAATTAGGTTTTATATAATTCTTATTACTACCGGTATCTAAAAGGAATTTGAGAGTTTGTCCGTTCCTCGTTCTAACTTGAAAGTATGGTAACGAGGAACTATTTAACCAAAAAAATTAAGATCGTTTAGTAAATCTTCTTGTGTATAATCTGTTGTTATGGAATGATTTTTCTCGGTTTCGAGATCTTCAGGTGAATGCTCGAACATCTCAAGTCCGCTGTTGGTAAATTCCTTATAATATTCGTCCATTTCTGTTATCCCCCCAACTGCGCCTTCTTCTTGGGCATATTCATAATCTAGTGGAACCTGGTCTAATTGCCGCTGAGTTGCCTCATTGTTGGTTACCACATGAAAATTCCTTTGGAGTTTGTTGATTGGACCTTGAAATGAGCCCCCAGCTGGTCTCTTAGAAACTTGGTTAACTGGTGGTCTGTTCATATAATTAATGTGCCTTGATTGGATAGACCTATCCACGTCCATAGGTTCTACTCTAGGAGTTGGTTTTTGATAATTCGGTGTTAAATATTGGGGTTTATTATATTGGTTCGAAAAACCGATTTGGTTTCCTTGATTAAATTGTGGTCTTGGGCTAAAATTTTGATAACCGGTTGGCCTAAAAATTGTGTTACGAGTATAATTTGGATTATAATTTGGTATAGGACCATTACGCGGTGGCAATGGTGGTCTGTTATTTGTCATACCACCAACGTAAGCGAGCTCAGGAAAGAATTTCTGTCGATTTCCAAAAAATGAATTGGTTACTCCAATTCTGTCTTTCTGGATATTACCTCTAGATATTTGTCCATGAGCGTAATTCATACGAAATGTCATATTATCCAATTTTAAACAAGTATGTAATGCTTCGGGCAAAGAAGTTGGTTCACGCACGCTAAGCAAACGTGGAAGATCACCATTTAAACCTCTAACAAATGTATCCAGGGCTTTATCCCTGTAAGTATTTGTCATTGAGCGAAGGCTTCCTTCGTCTAGATTTAAACATGATACTTTATCAAGTATCAGCGAAAGATGTTGATAGACAGCTTGATAAAATTCAGTTATACTCCTATTGCTCTGACACAAAACTGTCATTTGATATTCTAAAGTGCCGATATCTCTCTTATCCGAATAGTGCATCATTAGACATTTCTTCATTCGAGGCCAATCTAAGGGTGTTCTATACGATTCTAATGCAGTATCTGCATCCCCAGTAATTTTCGTCCTTATAGTATGTAAAATTGCATAATATCGTCCTGTTCCTTTAAGGCTGGAGTATAGGTCTAACACTCTGTCGACGGATTTTCGCCAAGAGTTGAACTCACCTGGTTTTCCAGAAAATTCCCTAAGTGATTTTATTATGTCTGGGACTTTGTCTAATTCTCCTAATTCTGTCGTAACTGCACCTATGGGTTGGTCAAAACCCTCGTCTGAGAGATAATCTGAAGGCGTTTTCAAAGCTTCGTTAATTATTTCAATAATCTGGTTCCTCTGAATTTCATTTAGTCCAGTTACGTTTCTGGCTGTTGTCCCACTTGTAGACACTGACAGTGTCCTACTCAGTCTGTCCGAGAGTTGTTCAATTGTTTCGTCAGGCATTTTGTTTCAAGGAGAAAATTGGATTGTTAAATTTGAAAATCAGGTCTTATTATTTTTATTATTTTTTTTAAATACACTGAACAATTTTTACGTAAAATTTTTTAAAGGATTAAAATTTAATTTTGTTAACAAAAAAAATACAGTAGAAATTTGGATTGTTAAAGTAAATTTAAAAATCAGGTCTTATTATTTTCAAAAAAAAAAAAAAAATATAACTAGGACTTTATACGCAAATTTTTAGAGGTTAAAATTTAATTATTATTATCAAAAATAGAATGAAAAAAAATTCTTTGTAGAGGATTAAAATTTAATTTAGTCACTATTTTCTTTTCTTCTCTTATTTTTTTAAAATGATATTTTATATAAAATTATTCTTACGTTAATAACAGCATCTCGTACTTTGATGATTACTGGAGCTTACTCTGGTAGTGTTCAGCTTTCTCGTACTTCGATGATTAGTAGAAGAATTTTCAGCTATTATTTTAATTAGTTTTTTCTTTCTAGTCTTTAAAAAAAATTTTTGTTTTAATTTGGTGTCTTTTGAAAAAATTTTATTTTGTATAATATTATAAATTATTTTTATTGTTCACTTATATAAAATTATTTTAGTGCTTGGTTAATAGTATTTTTTATTTTTACTTTTAATTTGGAGTTCACTTTTTTATTATTTTTCCTTAGTAGTTGCTAATTTTCTAATTTTTTTATAATAGTTAGTTTTTTTCACAATATTTATTAAATGTTTTTTCTTTTTATTAAAAAAAAAGTAGTTTTTTTTTCTTTATTTTTAAAGTTTTCTTAAAAAAAATTTATCTATTTTTCTATTTGCTACAGTCACTGTTTCCACTTAAGTTTTTATTTATTTATTTTGTTTTAGGTATTTATTTAATTTTCACTTTTCTTTAATTAAAAATTTTACTGTCACTTATTATTTTTAGATTCGAAAATATTTATTTTAGTTACTATTATTTATTATTTTTACTGTTCATTCATTTAGAAAATTTTTCTTATTTTGTAAAACTTATAATTACTTCACTACGCGAATTTTACAACGCGTGCTTACCGAGCTGCGACTTAACGTACGCTCCCTTTTGTCCTTTTGAACTACTAGGGCACTTGGTAAGGCTTGACTTTTTTTTTTTAATGTACCGGAGGACCTTTATCCTGCAGGTCCCTGCTCGGGCGCCAATTAAATTCTTATACGAATTTTAGTTTAAAAAAATTAATTGTTGTGCGCTGATGGCGACACAACAACCGTCTTTATTTGTAATTCAAAATAAAAAGCAATGATTTTCTTAAAACTACCCTAATTTATAATAACAGGTTTGCTGATCACGCCATTCATTCACGCTGTTGTCATTCTGCCGCTCGTGCAATGCTGTTCAATGTTGTTGGTGTGAATTTACTACCTTGCAGAATTTCTGTGTTGCGCGTGCAATGGTATTATTGTAAAATGAGCTGCTTTATTCGTTGGCATGTGCAATGCCGTTCAATACTGTTGGTGGGAAAATACTACCTTGCAGAATTGCTGTATTTTGGTAATCGCGCCGGATGCGCGTGCAACGATATTGTTGTGAAATAACTGTTTGTTGGTTTTGCAGAAGACGCAACGTCAGCTTGAGAACTAATTTTGGTATTTTTTAATGTGTGTTGTTGTTGTTAGCGAAATATTTATTTTAAATGTATTTTAAATGTATTTTGTGTTAACTTGTACTATTGTGAATAATCCAATTGAGTGGAATTCACAATAGCGCTATTTTATCGAATGTGCGCTATAATACCAAATGAAAATTCGTTCGATCAGTTAATTCGACCACAATCGAAAATCGAAAGTTGCACATAATAGGCACCTATATTTACTACTATGTTCCTCATCAATGTAAAACCAGCATTGTCATTCCCAACTTAGAGACCGGATCGAACAAATATTTAGGTAAATCATATAGACCAATTTCTCTCAACTCTTGTCTTTCAAAAGTATTGGACATAATCATTGCCAATAAAAAAGCTAATTGATAACCGTCAATTTAGCTTTAAAAGAGGAAAATGAACAATTGATACACTTTTATACATAGACTCTCACATCACCACCAGTGTACCAAGACGCAAACACATTTCAATGATATCACTAGACTTTGAGAGAACGTTCGATGAAATTGGCATAGTGATCAACTTACTTCAATGAAGATGGATTCACATATTGTAAATTACGTTAAAAATTTTATGACCAATAGGAAAATTATTATATGACTTGGTAACTGTTAGATTAGATGAAGAAAGCTCTACGCACTGCGAGCAGTTTGATCTTTTGTGCAGCTCATGGTTGTCCTAAAGATTAAGGCTTCTTATAAGCCAATTACCCTATTTGGCATTAGATTCCGTATGTCCCGGGGGATACATTGTATCCTCCAAGTGCAAGGATTCTCTTGCCACTTAGTCTTGGACATTCACAGAGAATGTGTTCTGCTGTTTCCACCTCCTGCTCGCAGAGCCTACATGTGTCTATAGCAGATTGTCCTTTCTTTCGTAGGTCATATCTAAGATTGCAGTGTCCTGTAAAGAATCCCGTCAAGGTCCTTAAGTCCTTATCAAGGGTAAGTAGTCTTTCCGATTGAACACTGGATGGAGTTATAAATCTCCACTCCCTCATTTTTCCTTTTATGCGTCCCACCACAGAAAGGTTCCGGACCGATGAAAGGACGACGGGCCCCTCGATTAGCTAGGCAATCGGCGCTTTCGTTCCCACATCTCCTTCTGTCCCGGAATCCAGTATAGAGTTAGTTTGTTGCATCTACCTAACTCGCTTAGCCCTTCGATGCACTCCAAGACCAGTTTAGAAGTCACGTTGTAGGCCATTAGTGCAGCCTGACAGTCGGATAGTATATAAATGAGTGCCCTTTTTGTCTTTCTTCTGAGACATTCAGTCACGCATATATAAATAGCGAAGACCTCCGCTTGGAAAATGGATATGTTTTTACCCATGGGTAAGGCGCGTTGAAAATTGGAACCAAATATGCCCGCTCCCCTGTCCCCATTTGATTGTTTTGAGCCATCTGTGAACCACACATGAGAACCCTGCTCCGGTTCCCAGGTCCTACTGGTCCATGCGCTCCGTTCCAATAACATTGTTTCAAATTCCTTGATGAATGTCTTTTTTGTTGGCATTCTGTCCGTGACTCTCGCCACCGGGTAGTGGATGAAGGGCCTTGCGACCCTCATGTGACCCTTTAGGTCACCGTCCTTAATGCTACCAAAATCCTGAAGTCGTACGGCACTCATGCACGCATCTTCGATGATCGAAATATGCAATGGTGTAATGTTACGCATGATGCCGATAGCACCGGTTGGACACGTTCTGTTCGCCCCTGTGATACCAATACAGGAAATGCGGTACACCCTGTTCAGAATTGCTTTCGAATTAGTTTGCTCAACCTTTGGCCACCACGCAAGAACAGAATAGGTAACCATTGGTTTCACAATAGTTTCAAACGACCAGTATTCTTTGACAGGCATATAAAGCCCTGGTGGCCTTTTCGGTAATTTGATTCAAGTGGCTGTTCCATGTAAGGGATCTATCCAGGGTGACCCCAAGATACTTGACCTCGTCTGAGAACCCTATTGTCAAGTCGTGCAGACTTGGTTCCACAAGGTTGAGTACCCTTCGTTTACTGACACCAATTAAAGGTATAATTCAGAGCCTGTTGCATACGCTCCGATAATGTGCTCTCGTCGAAGCCGGAGACAGAGATAACAAGATCGTCTGCGTAGCCTGAGGTTTTGAATCCTAAGTCATTAAGTTCCCCCAAAGTCCAAAGCAGTTTCGATAGAACGCCCTCCCTGAGGACAACCCCTTGTGGCACTTATGGTCCTAAGTGTACTGCCTATATTCAGTGTGATGACTAGAGTTGAACGTCTCTAGCGTCCAGTTAATTATGATTGGAGAAATATCCTTTCTCAACATGGCCTCTTCAATTGCCCTATATGACGTATTATCGAACGCGCCTTGTATATCAATGAAGGCACAGGGAGATATTTGTTTGACATCAAGTGCCTTTTCTATCTTTGTGACAAATTTATGGACAGATGATGCCGTGAATTTACCTTGTTGGTACGCAAACTGTAGTTCATGAATAGGTTTGCGTGCCAGGTAAGTGTCCCTGATATGATGGTCCAGAACTTTTTCCATTGTCTTTAGAAAAAAAAAGCACTTAGACTAATCGGTCTATACGATTTACGTAACTGTTCAGATTTCCTTCCTAAATACTACCTTTACTTCTCTCCATGTCGATGACACAAAGCCATGTAGAAGACAAGATTTAAAAAGTCAAGTCAGTTGTGGGATGATGATATCCATCCCTTCCTGTAGTAGACATGGATATATACCCTCCGGCGCAGGCGATTTTAATGAAGAGAAACCATTTATCGCCCGTCTAACCCGATTATTCTGAAAAATGTCCACTAAAAGTCCCTTTAATGACTCCGACATTTACCCATGGTTCCCAAATGAAAACGATATCCAGGACGTCAGTGGTGAACCTTCGGCTTACCACATGGGATGCAGCCTTTGCGTGGTGAAGGTTCACTTGTATGCACTTGAGGTACCTTTTATGATTGCCTCTGCAGGAAGGCATTATGAAGGCGACGGTTTTGAGGCACGTTTTGCCACTTTTCTGCCTTGGTTGGAATTAAGCAGAGCTGCTTCCTCGGCTGATCTCTCACATTTACGAAGTCTGCTAGACAGCGGCCTGTCGTGAGTTTTCCTATCAGCTTTCGTTTTGAGCGGGAGCCTAAGCGATCGAGACATGACAACATCTTTTGAACAACGCGTCGCATCCAATTTGGAGTTCTGGGAAGAACCCGTTTGGTGTTTGGCCATAGTTGTTGATGTGGTTGTCTTTGTCTCTTTGGGTATGACATGCTTTGCCTCATTTTGGGGATGGGTGGGTCTTATTAGCACTGATCCATACCCATAGTTTACCAAGTGTTCTAGTCGCTTGAGCGCTTCTGCCGATATTGGGTCGATGAGTTCTATTACACCTCCTTTTATCGCCCATTTAAGCACTTTCCAGTACGCAACCGAAAGGTCACTGTTTTGGCCCTCGATCAGTCCAAAGATGGTTTCGGTGGACGTGTCCGTCTTTTCGGGGAAATAACCCACGAAAATTTGTGCCTTGCTCCATGGCTTTAAATTCGGGACGTGAGTCCTGAGCCACTGTGTCGTATCGTTGTCCCACAGATGAAATTAAGCCATGCTGGTTGAAAGAAGCAGCCAGAAAAACTGGGCTTAACAGACCCTTTCTTTAGCTCCACTATCTTGTCTGGGACAGCTTTTTGTATGGTCTTAAGCTGTTCATTTGACCATCTGGTGTTTGGAAAATCGGAGCCCACTGCTACCCCACAACCTGCAGGCTACCGTTAGAAAACACACTAACGTAGTGCTATTCATCCTATAGGCACTGTTCAGTTAACACCAGGGATTACGGCTGTTTATCGAGTGGCCGCTCTAAATCCGCCATGTTCTGTTATAATTAGCAGAGACACCTCTTGCAGGGTATGACTCTTCGCCATGAATGGACGGTCTTTGGAAAACTGAGAGGCTAATGCATAATAGATATATGCTATGTGAACGCATCAGGTTCCCTGTAGCACTACTACTATTTGTCTACTTGGTAACTGTGACTCATCCCCACATTCTTTGCATAATGGAATCCCGCGAGGATCCCATCTGTCAGTCATACTGTTCTTAATCGCATACAACAAACTGTGTACCATTATTTCCTTTCATAAAGAAACTGATTTTGTTGCCTACGCAGATGATTTCAATCTAATTATTAAGTCTGACAAAAGAAAAAACCCTATAATTGATCTCAATCAATTGTTGTTTGATATTGAGGAATGGTCTTCCATTTCGGGAGCAATTCTTTCAATATCCAAATGCAAATACATCCATGTATGTCGCAAGCAAAATTGCAATTGCATATTAAACTCTCCGCACACAAACATAACCCAAACCAATACTCTGGGATACCCGGGTTTCATAAAAAGCTGAGGAATACTTGGGTTAACCACATTAAGCACATAGGGACTTCGCTATCTACACGACTCAAGATTGTAAAATGTCTATCCAATCCAAAACCCACACTATTATATCGGTGGTTAAATCAATAATCTTGTCAAAAATAAAGTATGCATTACCAACATATGGGAACTCGCCCACTCTATGTTACGCAAAATAAAGACAATAGTTAACTCTGCCATCAGACTCTCTCTTGGAGCATTCTGCTCAACTCCAGTAAAAATATTCACTTAGAATCTCACATTGTTTAAATAGACACAAAAACAAAAATGTTAACGGCAAGACTTAAAAAATAAAAAAAATAAGTTATGCATTACTAATATATGGGAACTCGCCCAACTCTATGTTACGCAAAATTAAGACAGCAGTTTATAGTATAAGTGGATTGCCATATAGTATACGATTGATTTATATAGTATACGTTTGTTGTGTTGGTGAATAGAATCGTGTTTTAGTACAAATTAGTGTATGTGTATGATGGCAGGCTCGCCATTTAATATGTGTGTGATAGGTAGGGTGACAACTAGGACTGGTTAGAACCGGGCCAGTCTTAGGAGGAATTTTGTCATATGCTTTCCTCAAAGCAGTCCTCGCGTGCACGCTAGATGCACTTTTTTTTTTGTAGAGTATTTGGGTATTCACATGTAGGCAGATTATGCCAATACTCTTACACGTAGGCAGATTATGCCAGTCAAACAACGGGATTTGGTGTTTAGATTCTAGTTTTCCGATTCATCGAATGAATAGAATTAGAATAATTTTTATTTTCAATTGTTTGTCCTTATATATGTTGGTAGCTTACTAATTTTTAACTTAAAATATTTACTGTCGTCCCTTTCCTATTTCATAACATTCCCTACATACATATTTTCATTCATATTTCTTTTGCATTGATTTTTGAACGTAGGGGTTAACTAGCCAATCAGTGTACGTTCAAAAATTAATCCAAATTTTTCTTCTCAAAATTGAGTGACATTCCTATTGAGTATTAGTCATGAACATTCTTCAACTCGGTTGAAGTTCATTGGCATAATTACAAATTTGTCACTTTATATATCAATTGGTCTTGTAACCCTGTCGTATTGTGACTTACTGTTAACCTTTTCATTATCCAATAAGCTTTTGGCGCGCTGTTGCGCCTGCTGAAGTCTATACTTTACTTCTTTCTCATATGCTTCTATGTTATACAGTGGGTCTACTACATTCGAATTAAGAAATTTTAGATCAGGACTGTTCTTACCAAACACCAACTCATATGGACAATAACCATGAACAGTGGATGGCGTCGTATTGAAGCAATACGTGAAGTATTTTAGCCACTCATCCCAATCTGTTCTGTTCAATGAAATATATGAACTAACATACTCATTGAATGTTCTGTGAGATCTTTCTTTTGTACCCAGAGTTTGGTGATGGTAAGCTGTTGATGTGACATACTCAATGTTCAACAGCTGACAAAGTTCTTGCAGGGTCTGATTTTTGTATTCAGTTCCCATATCAGTTAGAATCCTATGCATAGGACCATAAATTAAAATAAAATTTTCAAAAATTGCTTTAGCAACGGTCTTTGCCTGCTTATCAGGAATAGGTATAGTGACTAAGTATTTAGTCAGGTCGCATATAATGGTTACAGCGTATTCGCTGCCATTATTTGATCTTATAAAAGGTCCAATTGTGTCTATAACAATGATGTCAAATGCCCGGGCTGGCGTCTCTGTTATTGTCATTGGTTCCTTTGTTTTAGGTTGTGTCTTATTAGTCTGGCACTGTTTACATTTCCTTATGTAATTACGGATGTCTCTAGACATTCCGTTCCAGAAATATTTTTCCCTTAATTTTGCCGTCATCCTTGCTATTCCCGGATGACCGCCGTATAACGGATCGTTGTGATATTTCTCCAATATTTCATGTTTCTGCTCGTCAGCAGTTATTTTAATTCTTCTTGGCGTTAACGCTATTATTAAATTTTTGAGTTCTTTGTTCGCTGTACTCTTAAATTCATTAATTGGGATCCCTTTAAATATCTCATCATCTAATGTGAGTTGCAATTTATCAATGCCTTTATTGTCGGTTATATTTTCCAACCTAGAGAAGAATTGACCTAAATCAATTTTCCCATTAACAACAAGGTCATTAATAATTATTTTTTCTAAAGTTGTTTTTCCTTTTCTAAGGTAACACCTTAGTGTTCTACCTTGTAGGTCAAACTTTAGGCGAACTATTTTCCTGACCTCCTTTATGGTCAATGTTTCATATATCTTTGGAGTTTCCGTTATACTATTATTTTTTTTCTTTGTCTTTGTTCCCATCGCTGCCTTAGATCTCGATCTTGTCTTTACCATATAGACATTTCTTATATTCTTTATGTCATTGAAGTCTATTCTAGATAAAGCATCTGCAGCGTGGTTATCTTTCCCCTTAAGTATTCTACGGTAAAATCATATTCTTCTAATTCTAACCTCATTCGCGTCAATTTTGAAGAACGGTTTTTCATTGAAAACAAGTATGACAGTGGTCGATGATCACTTCTTACAATGAATTTAGTGCCATAAATATATGGTCTGAAATACGTAATTGCCCAGTGTATAGCCGCTAGTTCTTGTTCGATAGTAGACTTATTTGATTCACCTTTGGTGAATGACCTTGAAGCATATGCTATAGGGAGTTGTAGCCCGTCGTACTCTTGGCTTAGTACGGCACCGCATGCATATTTGCTTGCACCGGTTGTAATGCAAAATTTTTCATTAAAATTTGGATATTGCAGTATCCTTGGACTCATTAATGAATCCTTTAAATATTCGAATGCTTTTTCGCAGTCTTCGCTCCACTCGAATTTTACATTTTTCCTACATAGCCTCGTTAAAAGGCGAGCGTGTTCCGCAAAATTTGGAACAAAACGTCTATAATAATTGCAAAATGCAACAAATCGTTTAGTTTCATCGGCATTTTTAGGTGTTGGATAGTCTTGAATTATCTTGAATTTGCTATCGTCTGGAAGAATGCCTTTGTTTGTACATTTATGACCTAAATAAGTCACCTCGTGACCAAAAAATGAGCACTTTTCTGGATGCAATTTAAGATTATATTTACGGCATGTTTCGAAAACATCTGTTAAATTTTTTAACATATGCTTTTCAGAACGACCTAATACAACCAAATCATCCATATACAGAAAACCTTGTGCTGGTGATAGTCCAGCAAATGCTATGGTCATCATTCTCTGAAATGAATTTGGAGCTATTTTAAGCCCGTACGGTAAGCGTTTAAAACGAAATGAACCCTTATCCGTTGAGAATGATGTAATATCTCTGGATTCTTCATCTAATTCAATTTGATGAAATCCGGATGTTAAATCAAGGCAAGAAAAATATTTGGTTCGACCAAGTTGGTCGAGAATATCATCTATTCTTGGTAATGGAAATTTATCTGCAATTAATTTTTTATTGACTCCCCTATAGTCTACTACCAACCTCCATCTTTTCCCTTCACTTCCGGCTATAGATTTTTTTGGTACTAGTAAAATTGGGCTATTAAATTCTGAAGCTGATGGCTCTACAATGCCATCTTGTATCAACTTGTCTACTTGTTTTGTAATTTCCTCCTTATGGGTATGCGGTATTCTATAATTCTTAATATAAGTAGGATCGTTGTCCTTTAAACGCAACTTTTGCCTATAAAAATTATTCACTGAGATTCTCTCAGTTTCAAGTGCGAATACATCTATATATTCTCTACATAGTTCTTTTAGTTCATTTTCAACGAATTTTGGGAATTTTTTCGATAATTTTTCTAACTTTTTTCGCTATCTTGGCTTTCGGTTGCCATTGCTATTTCATAATTATTCAAACTTTCAGTTTGGACTTCAAAACCTGAAATAGTGACGTCTTTGTTAGTTGTGTTAATTATTCTAACAAACGATTGCTTACAGCTCGAAATCGTATTGGCTATGTATATCCCTTCTTGAAGTGTCTGTTTTGAGATAAATACATCTCCTTTTGGACATTTTATATTTATTTTCCTAATTACCTCTGATCTCGCTGGTAATGATACTATGTTAATATTTGGAGATTCACGCATTGGTATACATATGGTTTCGGGGAAATCGTCTGGTCTTAATACCATCCTATTTTGATCTATTCCGTATTCCAATACACAGTTGTAGTTCTTAATAAAATCTAGTCCAAGTATTCCATCGGATGGAATTGGAAAATTATCATCTACTACATGGAAATCATGTTTTATTAGTAAGTTATTGAATATAAGATCAGTTTCAATTATCCCTTTTGTATAAATCGTGCCACTCGCAATGCCGTGTAGGCTAGTGGTCTGATTTGCGTTTATTCTTGCTGTTTCTATTTGTCCATTTTTAATTATCGATATGTCCGCACCTGTATCAACTAAATATGTAGAACTATTATTACTGAATTTTGACGCTAATGAAATGTATGACGCTATACCTAAATTTATATTCAAGATTCTACCGTTTGTAGTGTCATTGCTTAATGAGTACTTGGGGTTTGGTCGTTTTCCTCTTCAATGTGTATTGGCCTGACATTAATTCGTCTATAGCCATTGTTGTTACTATTGATGTAACCCCTGTTATTGCCACGGCGATTGTATTGTCCACCGTTATTTCCGCCCTGGACATAATCATTCCTATTATTGACCTGATTATTGCGGTTATGGTAAACTGTTCCATTTCCGCGTCCCCGGAAATTTCCGTTGGGTCGCCCACGCCTTTGGTACCGGTTTGCGTTTCTACCATTATTATAATACATTACTGTATTATTTTTGGCCGCATCTGTAGAGCTGTTTATGAATTTGGCCATAGCATCGTTAAGGGTGCTAAATTGACCAGCCTCCATTACGAGGCCCACTCTTTCATTAGTGCAGCTCCTCGTCATTGCTTTGACAGCTATATTGGTGGTATATTTTTCGGCTAATGTGGTCGGTAATCCGTCCGTTATATAGGCGCTTTGCAGCCTTTTTGCCAGGTCTTGTATTTCTTTTGTATAATCATTTGGTGACTTACCACCTTGTTTCAGGTTCATTAATCTCGCTGATAGGACTTCAACGGATTCACCCTTGACTGTTGACCTTAATCTTGCAATTATGCCGGCCAAATTCGCTTCATTACCCTCTATAAGGGTACGAGCTGTTCCCTTCAATTTGGTTTTTACCAGATTGACGGCTACCGCATCTTGACCTTCAGCGATCGAATCGACAAGTGTCAGGGCATCTAAGAAACTTTGTAGGTTCTCTGCCCTACCATCGAAATCAGGTATGATCCTGGAAGCTGTTCTTAAAAATTCTGATGCTGTTTGTGGCATTTTGTCGCTGTTTTCCCCCAATTGTACTGTCAGTTGTTCCTTATCCTCCCCAAATTCTATCCTCTCATGTAATGAGTCGGGCAAGTTCACCTCAATACCCCTGCGGGACGCTACGCCAATCAGCTTACCTCTTAGGTCAATGAAAAAACCCTCTGCCGCAACCTTATGAGCGGATGTTAGGCGCTGATAATTAACGTTTAATAAGACTCTTATTTCCTCAAGTCGTAAGTGGAGGTTCTTTAGATGTTTCTCAACTGTTTCCTCCTTGGTAGACCTATCAGTATTGAGGCATTTATGGGATTTGTCAAATTCTTCCCTTATGATCCTACATTGGTCGAGTATCGCTTGCCAGTCCATAAAATCAGGGTCAACCTTTAGCCAAAATTATGACAATTTATCTAGGGGAAAATTGTGCGTTTATGTAAGAAATCAAAATTGAAACAATTTGGGAGACTATGGGGAAATGTCATAAAAGGTTACTAAAATTTCCCCATTGAAAAAGAAATATAATGTCAATTTATTGTATTGGCCCGTAATGCCAAACATTCAAAATCACTAGGTGCCGAAATATTCGCATACTAATCAAAGAATTTCCAAAATCATTTAAAAATCGTAAGGTATTTAAGAGTATATCCGATAAAATTTTTGCTATATTGGCAATTAATGCCCAAAAAAAAAATTGAGAAGAGAGAAAAAAAAATCTGTTCAAGTGAATAATTCCACTATAGTAATTCTATGGCACTGTATGCCAAAGATAATTTTATTCATTCACTATACTTTAATTCCAACAAATTCATTCAATAAAATTATAATGAAATTTTTGCCTTTCATAAATAATTATCTGGCACAATATGCCGCAATGTTCAATTATCAATAATATTGGCAATTAATGCCAATTCTCAAAAACAGGTAATTAAAACCAATACCAAATTTTCCATTTCAAAGCAAATATATTAAGATCTGTCACTCAATGTTATTTCTAATATGTTCGAAATATTGCCCAGGATATCTTTATTAAAAAAATTACCTAGAGATTTTCGCAATGCCGTGTCTAAACCTTATCAAGGTTGTCGCCTCTGCTCATATACCTCTTACGGAGAGATCTTTTGTGGAGCACATATAATTTCAGTAATAAATTGGCCACGCTTACCAATACTAGACACAATGTGATGTACCACAAGGAATCCAATTGATTTGTGTGGTCGACAACCTCAACGTTGGTTATGACATTAGCGTTGGGTTTTTCGAGTTTCGACTCGGTCTTTCCCATAATAAAATATTATTTTCTCTATTTAAGTAAATAAAACTGATCCAAAAGGATATGTCCGAATATCCCAAAACACAATCAATTTGTCCATAAAAATAAAATGAATTTAAGATCCTTTTCCCTTACTGTATGGTCGAGGTACTTTCTAAATTATACATTATATAAAAAAAATAGCCCAGGTCATCCTGTGGATGAGCTTTCCGCTTTGGAATAAAATTAAATTATATATGATTCTAAATCAGAGTATATTTTCATAACATATTCTTAGTATATATCCATTGATTATTTTGTATTAACAAAATGGTATTAAAATAAATATTCTCTCCCTTTTTTTTTTTTTTTTTTCTTTCTGTTAAACTAATAAAGTAGATTTTTATACAATATAAATATCAAAAATTTTATATCCAACATTATGTAGATTACAAAATATAAAGAACAGAATAGTAGTACCATATATGTAGGTATTATTACCAACTGGCTTTTATATATATAATTATTTTGCGATTTTTATATGTATACATCTAATAAAATATTCAAGGTCGATATAAATGTTTAAAAGATTACAATTGTAATGCATCTAATTATTTAAAATATTTAAATTTTATATTAATAACGCTTACGATGTTTTATGTTTATCGCTGTTGGTGTTGTGGATTGTTGCAGCTGCTGTTATTGTTGATGTTGATGTTGCTGTTATAGTTGCTGTTGTTGTCGCTTCCTCTTGTACGTTGCAGGTGTATCGGCCACACCTGTTTCTTGCTTCTTTGGCCACATTGATTTTCATTTCTTCTCTTCCTTTCTTATTTTATTAACTTAATTTTTGTATATATTTTTAGCACTAGGAAGTTCATTTTGTATTTAACATTAATTTTTATCAGCTATCACTTAATCAACAAGCAGGGATTCAATTATTTTTTTTTTCGTTTAATTTATGTAATAAAAATGGGTTTCTTTCTTTGCAAATTTTTTTTTGGTAGTTTTATAAAAATAATATTGAAAAAAAAAAAATTTAAAGGATTTTTTTTTTTTTTAATTTTTTGATTTTTAAATCGCTTTTTGTTGTTTTTGTTGTTTTTGTTGTAGGCATTTAATTCTCACTGTTAATTTTCCATACTTTTTGAGTTTATTTATGTTTTTATAGAATTGTTTGTTTCTTTTGTTTTGTTAAAATGTGTTTTTTTTTTTTGTTTAAAACTTATTTTTTTTTTTTATTAAAAAAATTTTTGTTTTTAATTTGCTTTTTATGTCAAGGCTGGCAGGATCGCCATATTATGTCACTTCATTAATTTAATTTTACTTATCCTTTTCAAACAATTCATTTTATTTAAAACACCTTTTGTATTTTCTTGGCGAACAGCCGCTTGTGCGACTGTTCTGTTATGGAGTACTTTATTAATTGTGTTTACAAATTATACTTAAATTCTGACTTACGCTAGAATACAATTAAATGTGTGTGGGAATCTGCAAGCACAGCAGATTTCCACACAGGTGAATCAAATAAACTAAACATAACTGTATTGTATTGCAGTTTGAGAAATAAATGTTTCTCACGCTAAAGTTCGGTGTGTGTGGATATTGTTGCCGTTAATTAAAATGGTTTAATGTTACCATTTAGTTACCGTACTGAAGGTATGGTAACTAAGACATATCAAACACACTACAGCTTCAAGTGGAATACTATTACACAATTTATTGTTTTGGAATATGACCCTTTACTTAATGTTAATGTATCTTATGGTATGTATGGAATGTATGAAAAGAAATGCATGAGTAACTAAAAGATAAAAAAATTTATAAAAATAATGAAATAAAGATGTGCTTGTGCTGAAAGTAAACAAATAAACATGTGCATGCACTTAAACTAAAAATATAAAAGTAAAAACAAATGAGTAGGTGTGTTACATCACCACAGTTAACTCTGCCATCAGACTCTCTTGGAGCATTCCGCTCAACTCCAATAAAAATATGCTCTTAGAATCTAACATTGTTTCAATAGACACAAAAATAAAAATTTTAACTGCAAAACTTATAAAATCAATAGCTGTTAGTTCAAACACACCGTTCAATACAAAACTGCAAAAATTTAGGTCTTCCACTTGATATAATAAAAACTGGTCCCATAAAACACTCACCATGACATTTGAATGATTGCATTATAAATATCACCCTACACAACCGTATCAGATCCAATTGCAGCTCAGAGTAATACCAAATTTTATTCAACGAACTGATGGTTCAAAAACCGATACATCTATATCACTTAGTATAACTATAGAAAATATGGCTATCAAATCTACCATTCTCCCTGAATTTAGTACTATATATTCTGCGGAAAGCTATATATGAATCAACAAAACATGTATATCCAAGCACAGGACAATTGTCATATGTTCTGACTGTTTATCTTCCTTGCAATCAAGAACAAACATAAATAGCGCAAGCCACTACATTACTGAAATCAAAAATCTCTTAATTGACAGACAACCCAATATAAAATTAATTTGGGTACCTGGTCATTGTGGTATAAAAGGAAATGCGTTGGCAGATCTTATTACAAGAGAAGCTTCCAATTTCCCTTTGGTTACCCACCGAATTACAATCCCCATATTGGAACAGTTTTAAAACAATTTATTGTAAAACAATTTATTAAACATTACAAAATTAATTTATTTTACAACACCTCAATTTGGTACAAAATCTAAACCATGAAATGACTAACATACATAAATTTTTAAGAAAAATTGGTTGCAAAAGAATTGAAATAGGCAAATGTGAACGACTAAGACTCGGTCATTCTAGACTAACACATGCACATTTGATGAACATTGCTACTCCGCAAATCTGCAATTGCATACCTCCCATTCCAAATCCCTCACCAGTCCTTGTACACTGCGCCACGTTCAATAATCAAAGACAAGTCATATTTGGTTAGAACTTTATTGAAAATAATACAAAATTAATAAAATTCCTTAAAGCAACAAATGCTTATAATTTTATATAAACTTGTTCCGCAAAACTATGAAAGCCCTTTGACGGGTTTATGGAGCAGATCTGTTCTGTGGAGCTGTTATGGGACTTTCATATTCTCTATAAGCGAATATTTATTATTATCCTAAATCTATTATATTATATCGAGCTGAAGGCCATAGTATCTATTGCTCTAACCCTTTTATTACCTTATAATTTAAATTGTAAGTTAATAAAATAATAAATGAATAAAGAAGACATGTTCTTTGCAAAATTAAAATTATCTCCCCTTAGAAATACATCTGCAATTCTTCCGTTCACACTGAACCTTTTCGAAATATGAGGTCTTAAACAAAATCTAAAGACAAAATGAATAAGAAAAATGTTGTTTAGTAGATCAATTTTTTTCTTTTGATATTTTTATAACAAGTATTTTTCTATTGAAACTAAAAAAGACCACTGTTTCCCTTGCTCCGTACCTGCATCAATTTTCCGCGTAAAACTTTAAAAAAAGTTAATGACATAAGTTAACAAAAATAACTAATTTGAAATAAAACTTTTTTGATCAAAGAATCGGTGCTTACATTTATTACAGAACTTACGAGAAAGATATGATATGTGCATTGTTATTATTTTTTAAATAAGTACTTAATTAGATAATTAATTATAATCAATTAAATAAAATCAATTATTGTTTTTTTAAATTTTTTTATTTTTTTAGGAAAACCAATTGATACAAAAATATCATATATTTCTCAACCTATATATGACCTCAAACAGACTGGTGATGTTAAATTTGGACCTGGGACAAGATCTGCGTTGCTGGGACTTCTCGGAGGTGCATTACCGAAGTTGTCTTCAGAACAACACGAAACTGTTAGCAAAGCAAAAAAATATGCTATGGAACAAAGCATTAAAATGGTTCTCATGAAGCAGACGCTTGCTCATCAACAACAGGTGTTTATTGCTCTATTTTTAATTTAATTCTAAAAAAAGTATGATGTTGGTTGCGCATTCGTCTTAAAAACGGCAAAATTTTTGACTGTACTCTCAAAATTTTAGAAAAAAGTCGCTTTATTTTCCTAAAAAAATAGAAAAAGTGTACGACTATAATATTATACAACATATGGTTATCAGTTAAAGTTTAAACAAATAATATTGTTGAATATTAGACTTTGAAATGATGTTTCAGAAAATTTTGCAGCCCAACCTGTGAATAGGTACCGAACTCATTTTACGTAGTTTTAAAAATATTCTAATATATATGTATGTATATAGAAATATAGTGCTTGTTCATTGTGAATTCAACACATTGTTCAATTTCACCACGTATGGCAGTAATAATAAATATCAAACTAAAAACGAAAAAAAATTTTTTTTTTTTCGATTTTAACAATAAAATATCGAATTCTAAATAATATTTATTAGAATTGAAGTAATATCCCACCGGAAAACAACATAGTCTAAATTTTGTGTTTTTTTTATAGAAAAATTCCTAAAATCTAAGGTTAATTTTAACAAAATTATATTAGAATATTTCAATTAATTTAATATTCATTAATATTAATGATCAGTGTTTCGTTTCAAATTCGTAAAATTAAATGCAGTCTGTGCGGCTAACTATTTTATAGTAATTATTATTAGTTTTTTTTTTTAGCAAAGAATGATTCCAAAGGAAGAAAATTAATTGACAAATGGGTGGTAAATCTAAAGCGACCAGCATATCCAATACAAAGGACCTGAAAATGATATGAAGTACTGTACTGGAATGCTATTTTGAAACCATATCTATCTCGAGGAAGCACGGAACAACAACGACAAATTAACGAAGTAATAATTTAGAAATAAATATTGTTCATGTTATAACCAAAAAAGGGTGTAATAAAACCATTTCGCATGCTGTGCAGGACGAATTTGAGTATGGTTCAAAGATGGAAGTGACGGAATGGTTTAAAATCCGAAAGAAATCGAAGATGCCAAAATGAACGTCATTACTGGATAAAGAAACATGTATGAATTTTTAGAAAATAAAAATTGCTTTTGAGTGAGAAATACTTCCAGAGGCGAAAACTTCTTTTGGCGTTAAAAAGTTTGGTTCAAAATATCTTGTATGGCAGGATATTTATCAATCCGGCAAAACAACAGGAACTATTAATACACAAATGTGCAGAGAAGAGTGCTTAAAAATTAATTCATTCCTTTAATGCAAGGACACGATGGATCTACAAAACTGCAAAAACTTTAAATTTGCTCCGAGAAAATAATATTGGGTTTTTTAAAAACTACACAAATTCACCAAACGTCCCACAATGTTACCCAATTGAACGATATTGGGCTCTAATAAACACCAATTTGAAAAAGAGTAAGCATAGTGCCAAAATAATTTGAAAGAATATCTTCGAGGCCCTAACAAATAACAGTGTCAAAAGCTTAATGAAAGACATACGGAATTATGTGAAAACGTAGTGGACACGAAAATATAATTGTCAATATTTTTCTTTAACCCTAGAATTTACACCCGGGTACAAATGTATCCACTTGCAACTTTGTAGTGCTGTAACTCAGGAACGGCTTAACTTAGCGTATAGGGATTTCGGATCTAGGAAATATTAGTAATTTCTAATCTTTTAAAGGTTATTCGGATCAGTGGTTCCGGAGCTACGAGCTTCCAATGTCGACACATACGTAAACACACACACGGGATACATTTGTACCAGTTTATGTCAAAATAAAAGGCAACAAACCATTTTATAGTGTGTTTAAATTATATTATTTTATTTGAAAAATGAAAATTATTAAATTACATAATATAAATATGAATTATCGTTACATATTATGCAGTCGGTATGGGTGATCGAATGTTCAAGACACATTGGCTTCTTACATTTGCCGCACACCTTTCTGGTTCTTCTACGCCGTTTTGTTTCTTGAGCATAAAATAAATAGCAGGAACCGCTGATTGGTTTTTGGCGTGCGTGCTGCGGCAGAAGTTGATAGTTCCGTGTTCGACATTGATTCCAGCGGTCGGTTGAAATATGACTAGTGGAGAAGTTTCGCGTGACTTGCCGATTTAGTGCGCGTTCCTCAATAATTGGCAAACACTATGCTTCAGCCAAGCTGCGAAGGAACTGCTTACGCTTGTTTGATTTATCAGCATAAGCCGTTATGTCCAACATGTTGAAACATAATGACAATTGCCAACGCTTCGTCTGTCGTTGTGTGGAATATTCACTGAACAATATCCATTTTATCAACGCCACCCTTGGTCGTATTATAAAATTCTATGATTTCAGGCTTCCCACCCTCAGCTATCTCGCCATCATAGTGCATTGACGAAATCAGCATCACTGATTTATTTTTTCGTGGAACATAAGAGCACTTCGTCACATTTTTTCTGAAGCCGAATAACGATGAACCAATTGGCCTGTCCTTGTGCGCCTTCATTTCCGCAGGAATGTACGTCTTGTTTTTGCGCAAAGTTCCAACGATTGTTAGGTTCCAGGTGAGAAGAAGTTCTGCAACTGGCACCGTCGTGAAAAAATTGTTCATTGTAATATTTCTTCCACTTCCTTGGTATCTGCTAGCCAAATCTTTCACAACTCGTTCCCCTTGGTTCTTTTCCCTTCCGATCGCTACTTGGTCAGTATAAATTTGACCGTGCAGTGGATATGTATTTTTGGCATCGCAAGTCCACCAAACTTTGATACCATATTTTGCAGGTTTTGATGGTATGTATTGTGTAAACCGTGTGCGTCCACGGAAAGGAAATAATTGTTCGTCAATGGTTTTCACTGGGCTTGTAGTGTGCATGAAGATTGGCATACATTATGTGCCACAACTCAGTGATCGGTGCTGCTTTATCAGTTTGTGCGCGTGCAGCCCGAGTGTTTGCATCGTCAAACCTTATAAATCGCAATATTGAACAAAATCGGTTGACTCCCATCGTAGCGCGATGCAGAGGATAGCTTTTGACATCCCACAAATCTCAAACACTTTCTGAATTGCTATGGTTTGCGCGAGTCATAATAAGTATGCCGTCAGTGACTTCCATGACTTGGGAATTGCATCGGGGTGCCTTATGTTGTAAGCATTATACGTTGCTATTGCTCTTTTTGTTTATGTGACGCATAATTATATCCGCCATTTCCAAGCTCATAAAACACTTGAATATTTTCTCTTTTGACAAAATTTCAGTGCTCCTAGATGGTCCGCACCGTTCTCGTACAATACTATGGCGAAGAACTTGTCGATTGATGTTTGGTTGTTTGTTCCACTCACTACCATCACGTGCCACAAATTTTTCACTGCTTACAGAAACTGGTACCTCTTCTTCACCCACTTCATCATCAGAGTCGACATTGTCAGCTAAATCTGCTTCTTCACATTGCTGAATTTCAGGATCGTCTTCAACATCAGATTGTCATCATCATCATCACAGATTTCATCAAATAGAGACTGTACATATGACTCTCACTGTTCATTAGTTTACAAAAGAGAAAATTTTAGTATATGCTTAATTTTTTGATTATTTTATAACAGTTACCTTCTGTACTGTGCTGATGATAGATAATTATTTCTTCTTGAAACCATTTTTGAGTTTTATTAAGTTTTATTTTTCGTATTATTAAGTTTTATATTTCCACGTCTTATATTTTTGAGCACCAAAATAATAATAAACATATGAATAACCAGCAGCTGAAACAACAGCAACAACCCTTGCAAAATCCTAATACTATAAAAACTGGTTTTTCACTTGAATTTGGTGCCTACATAATTGTTGCCTGCATGCACTCTTTTGCTTATATCTTTTGAACCAGGTAGAATATTTGAACGCTTTGAACGTTGAAATGCTTGTTTCATATTAGACTACCCATTTTTTTCCTCATGCGTTTATGTATTGGATCTTCACATAGTGAACTAACAATAATTATTCAGATCTTAGAACTAATACTTAACTTATTAAATCCGGTCAGTGCCAGAAAAAATTTAATGTGTCTACATAAATTCAAAATAAATAAATATTCATTGGCTTCGATAACCTCAAAAATTTATTATAAGATCTGCAGTATCTCTCCTTCTTAGGCGTTGGTGGATGCCATTGTTGAGAAGGTCACGTTCTAACAGATTCGGGTGAGTTTCTAGTTTTTTGAAGTAGCTTCAACAGTTTTTCATAATTTCGACTTTAACTAGGGGTACATTTAATTCTCTATGCAATTGTGAGTTTCTCACATACCATGGGGCGCGGGTAATCAACTTTAGGATCTTATTTAGGCATCTTTGTATTTCTCTATATTAGAAGCTGAAGCGGTTCCCCATAACTGTATACCGTAGCACCAAATGATTGAATTATATATCAGTAACTTGCAATAGCTTTGAATTTCTGTCAATTAGCCACGTAAGTTGAACTAATTTTAATTTTATTTGTGTTAATTTTGATTCTATGTGCTTGTTCCAAGGCGGCGGTCAAGATGAAGTCCCAAATATTTTACATCAGAATGTTGCGGTATTTGCTGATTGTTTATTCGGATTTAAGGGCATGTTTCTCGTCTGAGCGTAAAAGTAACGTGAATACATTGTTGTTCATTTATTCTTATTTTCATGAATACTCAAAATTGCCGTGTCATCTGCAAAGGTTGAAGTAATCGTGTTTTCATTAGTTAGCATATCCGCTGTATAAAGGATGTATAGGAGCGGGAGCAGAGCACTGCCCTGTGGAACACCAGCTTTTATATCCTGAGGGGGGTTCGTAAAGTTACTCTCCTTTATTGAGAATTTCCTGTTAATTATATAGCTTTCCATTAGTTTATGAACGTTTGGGGCAACAGCGTTTCGAAAGCTTGCGAAACGTCAATAAAGAAAGCAGAGCAGTAATTTTTTTCTTCAAGGGCTTTTCTTGTAGCGCTTGCTAAGCGATGGACTTGCTCAATGGTGCTGTGTATTCGCCTAAATCCAAATTGGTGTGCTGGGATGACGTTATTTTGATCTACAGCTGCAGTAAGCTTTATTTACTAGTATTTTCTCGAACAATTTTGACAATAAACTGATTGGCCTGTACGAATCGACCTTTGTATGATCTTTAGCTGGCTTGGGTACCATGGTAACGATCGAAACCTTCCATTCTGAGGGATAATATTCAAGGCGTAATATAGCGTTAAATATAAAAAGAATTATTCTCAATGCTTTCTGGGTAATTCCAAAAGCATTTTATTACTGATCCCGTCGATCCCCGATGCTTTTTTAAGCAGTGACACTGCACTGTGCTGGTTTTTTTACTGGTGGAAACTCATTTACTGAACTAGTAGTTATATTCGGAGTAAAAACTTTTTTCACATGTTCTACAAATAGATTATCTTTTTCTATATCATTTCTAGCCCAGCCTCCATTTTGCATTCTTAATGGTGGTTTACGTACTACGGGTCTTTTAAGATTTTTTGTAGCTCGCTATAACCAGTAATCAGTTCTTGAAGTCGGATATAATTTTTCGAGTTATCTGTTTAATTTATGATGTCTCTGTGTTTCAAGCAACTTTCGTTAATTTGTTGTTCATGATGATTTCAATTGTTGCTTAAGTTGTCCTCTGTGTCGGGGGGAGCGGATTTCGCAGCAAGTTGAGAAGATATTTTGAGGTTTTGTTCAAAGTTAACAATAGCCAGGTCAATTTCATCTGGTGTTCTTAGTGGTAACCTATCCGTACAAATTGTACTGAGAAACTTTCTATACTTTAACCAATCTATAATACTTGTTGGCGCTAAATTGCCATTCGGAGGCACAATTTCTCGGGGGGTTAGAAATAGTAACAATAACTGGTGTGTGATCTGATGAGAGTCCCAAGGAGGATTCAGCATATATAAGTTCTCTCGCAATGTTCTTCGTTACTCCAAAATCGATTAAATTGGGAATCTTTTGTCTATCTGTCTTCCATTATGTTGGTTCTCTGCTTGAGATAACATCTAGGCCCAAATTAGAAATTGTGCCAAACAAAACACGGCCTTTCGGGGAGATCAAACGTGACTCCCGGAATGTATGGTTGGTAATCACCAGCAGCAATAAAATGAGGGCCAAGTGATTCAAAAAATATTTTATATTGACTTTGCGTGTTATAGAAATTGTTATCAAATTCTTCAAAGCAGATTGTAATAGCTTGAAGGTAATCTTCACAATGATCACACATTAGATGATGCCTCAGTCGAGATTTAATAATAATGGCTGAGCCACCACATGCTCTGCCTCTTGGATCTTTTGTATCATACAAAATATATCCAAGCAAGGAGAATTGGCCCCTAGAAGTCAAATGAATTTCAGAGACAAGCAATATATCAATTTGCTTGTCTCTTAGGAAATGGGCGAGTTCTTCTTTATTTTGGCTTAAGCCGTTTGCGTTCGAGTAACATATTTTTACACAGTTCTTGGTTTATTTGACAAAGCTTGCAATATCGTAGATCGCATCTTCATCTCCTGCATCATGCTAGTCATAACGTTAGTAAAATTATTTATTGTTTGAAATAGTGTGTCGAGTCTTGTTTCCAATTTACTTGTGTTTTGATTCGAGGGATCGTTTCGTGGATTTGAAACATTGGGATGCTGACTTTGAGAGCGTAGCACATTTGAGTATTATTCAAAATGCTGCGAATAAACTGGATTCTGTTTTTGGTTTCGGGAGGCCGCTAAGTTAGCGTATGATGGCGCGTTAGTAGTTACATGTACGGGTGAGACATATTTTTTAATTTTCATTTCGCTATAAATTGCTGAATAAACTGGGCACCCCCGGTAGTTAGCTGTGTGAGATTTACCGCAATTACTAAATTTTTTTACCTTCTCGTCATTTTTTGACTTGTCACACTCACTGTTATTGTGTAGCTCACCGCACACAATACATACTGGTGGAAGCTTACAGTACGCCCTTGTACGCCCTTTCCTCTTATGCGGTTGTTCAACAGCAATTTTCCTATGTAACAGGTAGCTTATGTTGTACATAGGGTGCACTTGGTTTTTTTTTAATTGAATGTCGCCGGGTTGAAATTCCACGCGTAAAAGGGGTTTGGGATAATTTCGCGGTTTCGAATATTTGATACTGTTTTTACTTTAAATCCTTTACCTTCGAGTTCGCTTTTTAGTTCCACCAGGTCAATACACGAGTTGATACCCTTAACAACTACTTGGAGGCCTTTTCCGCTCTTCAATTGGTAGGTATAGAAGTTTTTATTTTGTTTTTCGAATTGGGACACTGTTTTTCGGAAATTATCCTCTTGTAGAACCTGTACTTTTGTTTCCATAATATTTCCTCGTTTAATGGGTATAATGTAGAAAGAGTTTTTTTCCGTTAACTCCATCAAACTTTTCACCAATTGGTTCGAGTTTTGTTCTCTTAAATAAATGGGAGGAGGTCTTGATGGCTTGATTGCAACTGGTTCATCTTTATCTTCTTCATCCAAAATCGAGAAACGAGTTTAGGGTTTGGAGGCAACATCATCCTTGAAAATTTTTGATGAAGAGGTTTTTTTTTGATTTGGGGCTGCGCGCTCTTTTAACTACTAATGTATCTATTCATACCAGTTTGTATTGATGATTTTGAAGAATTTGAGTCAATTGGATTGTTTTTTGAAAAAAACACTTCTGGTGTTGATATTAGTGCAATTATTTGCAGTACTTGCATTTTTTTTTATATTAACCAACACTCAGGCGATGCCCCCTACAAATGCAGTGCATTATGTTGATTTCAGGAAAATAGGTTGTGGGAAGGAGGAAAGAGGGAGTAGTGTTTGTGGATATTTGACTTAAATTTTATTAGATTATAACTGTCAGGAAAGACCTCTGCGGGGTCCGGGGAGTTTTTCCACATACGGCTAGTTCGACTGATAAACGAGTTCTCTTTGTAATACGTTGTGCGGTCAACTGGACAATAGACTACAAACGGATGTGATCTACTAGAGAAGCGGGTAGAGCGAACCGAAACTAGGGCACTTGGAATAAGTTCGCTAATCTCAGAAGAACATTTCCCATGGTAATATCTATAAAACAGTGCTACACAACCCACATTCCGACGGTGTTCCAATGAGTCAATAGAGTTGGATACCCTACTGTCATTGATGAGCGCCAACGCCCTCCTTTGTACACGGTCCAGTAGCTCCAAAATAGACTTTGAAGCTCCTGCCCATATATGGGAGTTGTATTCTATTTTCGGTCGGATGTAAGTGGTATAGATTTTAAGGAGATCAGAAGGAGTTAAGTAATTTTTACACCGTTTTAGAAAACCAAGACACTTGAATGCTTCTTTCGACACTTGAAAAACATGCTCGTTCCAACGAACATCACATTGAATTCTCGTGCCTAGAACATCAAAAGTATCCGATTCATCAATACCTATACCACCCATATATACAGATGACATTGTTCATTCCATGGCCCTGCGGGTCAACATACAGCATTGAGTCTTCAGCGCATTAAAATCAACCCGATTCGCTTTACCCCACTCGGAGATTGTTAACAGGTCTTGATTGAGTTTGTCTGCCTTCTGCCCCAAATCTACAAGAGACTTGGCCTACAATTAAAGGAAAATGAAATACAAATGCTGCTGTCCTCTGCGAAAGAGTAAATAGAATTAAAAGTTTGACCAAGAAGGTCGTTCAGAATGATAAGGAAAAGAGAAGGAGAAAGAACGGAACCTTGGGGTTCCCCTGAACTAAGCTGAAACTCATTAGATGAGACCCCATCAATAACAACACGTATTGTTCGGTCTCTGAGAAAACTCGATATAAATCGAGAGAAGTCATTACCGACCCAAATGCTTTGATATCAATGCACCGTGCTACACACGATCGAATGCCTTGGAAATATCCAAAATTGCGAATGGATCGACTCCAGCGCTCAGAATGTAGAGCTAACAGGTCTCCCGTGGAACGATTTCTACGGAAGCCATACTGTCGACCATTAAGAAGTGAATTGGCCTCTAAGTAGTTCACAAGATGGAAATTGATCATGCTCTCCATCACCTTTGAGAGCGCAGAGCAGATTGCAATTGGACGGTAATTTTCAGGGTTATTAGCCGCACCCTTTTTAGGGATTAGTTGGACATTAGCAACTTTCCAGCAAGAGGGAAAGACTCCCGCACCGTACGAAAGGCTGAAAAGGTTGGCCAATGGACTGGCTAGGGTCGAAGAGCACTGTTTCAGCACCAGTGCTGGTATACCATCCGGTCCCGAAGACTTATTAATGTTGAGATCCGAAAGAACCTTTTTAACTGCACGTGCTCGAAAGAATATTTTAGGCATAGTACAAGATACACTTTCAAGTTCGTCTCTGCAGGTCTGGTTAAACCATAATTTTCGATTTGGTTTAGCCGAAATGTGCTTTGATGGAATGAAAAATCGCATACCAAGCACTATTATTTTTTCCACCATTTTCACAGCAGCATCAACATTTTTATCCAGGAAACAAAGTTTCCAGTTAAAATGCTTGAAAAAGCGTTGAGCTCAGCCCATCGAGCCTTTTCGTAAATAAAAACTAAGCGCTTCATAGCTGGTGCTGAAACACTTTGAAGTACAGAGTACGAAAAGGATGCGGAAATGGTGCAGTGATCCGAATTACCGAGAGGTGCAAATATTTTCACTTCATACTTATCAGGGTGTGAAGTGAGAAAAAGGTCGAGAGTATTTTGTCGTTGCCCTTCAATGCACGGAATGTGCGTTTGTTGATTTACTAGTTGCGCAAGATGGTTATGCACCGCGAATTCTCAACGTAAGGCAGAGGCCACGCAATGAGCGGCAAAGCGGCAGAGCGGCGAGTTTGAGCGGCAAGTGGCTTATTACTGAGCGTCATTTCTGAGCAGTTAGTTGCCAAATGCCATTGTCAATGTTATTATTTATTATTTATATAAAAAGTTTTTATAATATTTTCACTATTTTATGATTTTTATTTATGTATGACTACATTTCAACCTTTTTAACTTTTTATCGATTGAAAAACAACACAAAAATGTCGTTAAGGTAACAACAGCTGACTTTAACAGTAGCGAATAGCGTTTAGAAATTTTACTGAATACCAAAATCGATAATTTTGTTGTATTCTTTTTCTAACGATTCGATTATCGTTAAAAAGAAGTTACTGAATCGCGCTACAGATTGACAAAACAAAGTAAAGCCTTTTTGACATTTTTATTCTTTGCCGCTCAGAAAATAACTAAAAATTAGAACAAGTTCTATTCCTGAGCGGCGCCGCTTAGACGCTCAGAAATGCCGCTCATTGTGTGGCAATTTCAGTAGTAGTTCATATGTTTTAATTTTTTCCGCTCAGCGCTCTGCCGCTCGCCGCTTTGCCGCTCATTGCATGGCCTCGGCCTAACGGCCTTCGGGAGTTGTTTGACTCGAATGGTGAAGCCATGTAGAGTTATGGATATTAAAATCGCCAGCAACACCGATTTCACTATTCGGGCAACTCTCTAGGATTCTAGAAATGGATTCAGAAAGGGCGTCGAAGTATGCTCCCTTTCTGCATTTGGGCTTCTATATAGAAACCCGAAGTGCAAAATGTGTGACCTGATTTTGAACTTAACCCAGAGTTAAATTCTGTATCATTACAGTTCAGATGTTGCTGATACTGGTACACAACATTGTCGCGAATGTACATAATAAGGCCCCTATGAAGAATAAAGAGGGATAGAAGGTGATAACCTGGTATGTTAAAATCCTGTGGATCAGCATCCCCACTTACCTGGGACTTACATAAGGCGAAAACATCCGGCCGATGAAAACAAATGTGGGCTGCTTGTACTACGTAAAAAAGGGAAAAACAATAAGACGAGTGTCAATCAACAACAATGACACTAATCGTCGTAAGCAGAAAATTCATTTGCTTTGTCATATTTGTCACTATTGTTGTTTTTACTGGTTCTTCTTTATTACCCATATCTGCTGACGTTGGCTCTGTTTGTTCAATGCATAATTGGGGGAACATGAACGCGCTCTCCCAGAGGTTTTAGCTGTTAAGTAAAGCTTGTTGAATATGGGATCGTGTAGATTGTCTTGTTTATTTAATACAATATATGTATTATTACGGTTTATGCTTCTCTCACTTGTTGATGGGTTTGAGAAACTCATTTACTGTTTATTTATTACAAGCACAAAAAAGAAAAAGTTTATTTGTTAGTTGTAATGTTGTTGTTTTTTTCAGTGTTTTTTTAAACTATATTGATATTTAATTTAATTTGGTTAGTATTATTCACACATATGTATGTGTGTATGTATATATGTCGTTATATATGAATATAATTATGATGTTAAGCGTCCAAGCGCAGTGGTTTAAAACATTTTTTTTTCAATTTTATTTTTTGTCGCTTATGTGGCCGAACTACTATACATATATATAGTATATATTTTTGATTTACTTATTAACCCGATCGAGCAAAAACACGTCTTTCTCTCACGGCGGATGAATGAACTGTGACTACACATTTAACAAACAAAAACTAAAAAATTTTGTTTTGTATTCATCAGAAATATGAAAAATAACATTTGGCTATCCCATGCCCGTGACGTTTTTTGCCTATATCTCTTGAACCAGGTAGAATATATGCATGAAACAAACTCTAAAGTAATTGTAAGATATTAATATACGCATTTAAAAAAAATAAAATTGGACAATTTAAACATTAGAAAAAGCGAAAATAAGCTAGTAGGTACAAACGTATCCCGGGTGTGTGTTCTCGTAGAAAAAGTTGGGTATGCATCGTACGGTTAATACAATTCTCTAATTTCATTTTATAAAATCAAATAGACTACTTTGAATATTGCGAATTTGAAGCGAAACATTCCTTACTAGAGAGAATGATTAAAGGGAAACTTATTTAAATAATAAAAGACAGTAACATTCTTCTAACTGCTACAGAAAAAAGTGGTAAATCTTCGGGCAATAGTTCTATAAGCCATAAAATCCGCGTCTGATTCCATTTGGTATAATGCGCTTGTTTCAAATTAAAAAGGTTTAATTTCCCACATTTGATTAATTAAATAATTCAAAAGTTCGTTTGTAACAGATCATCCAACGATTTTATTTCATCTACTTGTTCCGAACAAATAAGTATTACAAATATTATTGCTCACACTAATCACGCTTGCCACCTATCTTGTACAACGTTTTTACTTCTGATATGTTGTCTTTTACAAACTGTAGAACATCGATATTTGCTGATGACACTCTGATATAAATTCAGAAAGAAAACGAAAATCAAGCTTCATAAATTAAAAATCATCCATCCGCTCGTTTGCAATTACACCTTGGTGACCACGAACCCAACAGATATTAACAATGTATTGAGTGAGTTCGTTTAGGGTTCTTTTGCATTCAGCTAAACATTTGGATTTAGTGTAATCTTCGTTAAGCATATTAAGGTAGGATTTAGTTTTGACAGTCTTCAGCCATACAATTAATCCGTAGGTGGGAATCGGGTGAACTATTGTTGCATAAGGTTTGCGGTCAAAAGAACTGTAATATAGATTTTTATTTGCAAAAGTTAAATTAACTAAGTTATTTTTTTTTAAATAACATTAGCCTTGAAAGATATGGTCAGAGCCTTTCGTTAGAAAAGTGAAGAAACTGTAAATAGACTGCCATTATTTATTTTGGGAACGGCCCATAGAAAGATATTGGTCCCTTCCAAAATAAGCACAAAGCAAGTCGCAAATAAAGGGTTTTACAACAGGGACGCTACAAAAGTAGAAAGACAGGGACAGCAAACGACGCCATATTTCTTGCCACTCTTTTGACATTTCTCTTCAGTAAGGTTTGCCATTTCATGGTGGAAAGATATACGAGGCAACAACGAGTCGAAATTATTAAAATTTACTACCGAAATTCGGAGTCAGTGGCCTCAACGTTAAGAGCGCTACGTCCAATTTATGGTCGTCCTAATCGTCCTAGCAAATCAACAGTTGAACGTCTAGTGGAAAAATTTGAATCCACAGGCACAGTACAAAATGTTCCCGTGCCAGTGAGACAAAGAAGTGCCCGTAGTGTCGAGAATATTGCTGCCGCTGAGGCTTCAGTTGAAGAAAGCCCAAATGTGTCTCTCACACGTCGTTCTCAAGCGTTGGGCATCTCTGTGACGTCGTTGTGGCGAATTTTGCGAAAAGATCTTGGCCTACATCCTTACAAGATCAAATTGACGCAAGAGCTGAAGCCGCTTGACCACCAGAAGCGTCGTATGTTCGTGAATTGGGCTGAGCAACAACTTGAAAATGATTCAGATTTTCATGGAAAAATCATCTTCAGCGATGAGGCTCATTTCTGGCTGAATGGCTTCGTCAGTAAACGAAATATGCGTTATTGGTCAGACAGCAATCCACACGTACTCCATGAGTCATCATTGCATCCCGAAAAAATTACGGTTTGGTGCGGTTTATGGGCCGGCGACGTCATTGGGCCGTACTTCTTCCGTGATGATCAAGACCGGCACGTTACTGTGAATGGGAATCGCTACCGTTCAATGATAACCGAATATTTTTGGCCCCAATTGGATGATATGGACTTGGAGGACATGTGGTTCCAACAGGACGGCGCCACAAGCCACACAGCGAATGTCACAATCAATTTATTGGAAACCAAGTTTGGAGAACGTGTTATCTCACGAAATGGTCCAGTCGATTGGCCGCCTCGGTCGTGCGATTTGACGCCGTTGGACTATTTCCTGTGGGGCTACGTCAACAAGCCAGCGACGATTGATGAACTTCGTACGAATATCGAACGTGAAATTGCAGCAGTATCGGCCGATTTATGCTTGAAAACCGTCGAAAATTGGGTTCAGCGTCTGGACTTCTGCAAGCGTGCCCGTGGTGGCCATGCAAAAGAGATCGATTTCCATACATAATGGCATCGAACGTACTTTCACAGGAATAAAGAATTTCATTGATATCCAAAACCGTTTTTGTTTTATTTAAAAAAACTTTTGTAGCGCTCTTATTGAAAAACCCTTTAGTACCACACTTTTTGCTCGGAAGATCGGTGTAGTTGATATAAATTATCAAATTTGGTTTCTATGGGAAAATCGGCAATTTTCAATTATTCCAACAGTTAATCAACCGAATTTTAATAAATTAACTTGTGAAAGTTTGCTTCGGCAGCAGCTTAACTATGTGGTAATGTCTGTCAATTTTTAACAACACAATTAATATCTGTAATATATTTTTCAGCCATTCTATATTTGTATTTGGATTCACTCTTTATAGATAAATATCTGTTTTTACCCGATCTTGCCCGGGATCCAAATGCTTTTGACTTGAAAAATGGTTTAACATGCTTACCAGTACAACTAACTGTTTTTATGCATAGATTATTTTGAGTGTACTATGTTTAGAAGTTACGAGTTTTAGTTATTTATGTTTACAACATTTCTTGTTTTTCCATCTGGTTCATATACGAAAAGATTGTGCTAGCTCCCAACTCTGGAGCTGGCGACATATAATTGTCTATGAGAAAAGCAGGGAGACTCTAATTTGATCCCTACTACCGTAAGAGATTGATCTCTTATGTACGTTATGTTAGGAAAAACTTTTTGTATCATCCCTTGCAATGAAGGAACCAAAAGTTTTCTGGTAGGGATATTAGAGTCGTTTCAGGAGTTTCACATTCCCTGGAGTTAGTGTCTTATCCGTTGGGCCTCCAGACGTTTTTGATTCGTTTCAGGAGTTTCACATTCCCTGGAGTCAGCTTGTCCTATCTGTTGGGCCTCAAGAGTTTGATGAGTCGTTTTAGAGGTTTTGGATTCCCTGGACTCAGCTTTTCTTATCCGTTTGGCCTAAAGACGTTGTTGAGTCATTTCAGGAGTTTCACATTCCCTCGACTCAGCTTATCTTAGCCACGGATTTCTAGACACACTTTAGTAGATTCAGGCATTTTCGCTCTCCTTAACAAAGCTTGTCTTAATCTTTGGGCTGCAAGACGTTGTTGGGTCTGCTCGGGTGTTTCAGCATTTCTCAACTCAGATTGTCTACTTCGTTGAGACTCGATACGAATTTGGGTCTGGTCGGGGGTCTCTGGAGTTCTGCATAGCCCAAGCCTTTTTGCAATTGAGGTAGTACGGCTTTTTAGAAGGCATGGTTATATATAATATATTGTAAATTGAAAGCATTGCAAAATGCCTTGTTTTCAGTTTGTAAAAACAATAATGACCAATGTGTTATTTGATATAGTTATTGATAATATCTTCTACACTTATTGCAGGGTTGGGGTACGGATACGTAACTCCTCCCCCTTTTGTTAATCGATTCTCCTGAATTGTTTCGTTTATTTTTACTGTTATTGTTTTTTTTTTTTTTTGCAAATAACACGTTATCATCATTATTATAATTACTATAGCTCCTAGAGCCATAATTAATGTATACGATATATTTGAGTGTATTTTAGTTCTTTGATTTTTTCAATATTTTAATTATGTCATTGAAGGATAGTTTTTTTTGTAAAATTTTCTTTCTTAAATTCTATGAAGTTTACATATTTTTCGATATATTTTTCTTTTGTATTATAAAATTTTGTTTCTTCGACAAAAATTTCACAATTGGAAAATGTAATAATGTTATTTGAATTTATTTTGATTTTATTCAGTTCATTGCAGTTAGTTTTTACTTCCAAATTATTCGCGCTTTTTATTAAAATTGTTTCTCATCCAATGATTGAATTGATGTTTTATTATTTATAATAAGTTCACAATCATTTTTGAAAAGACAATGTTCTGATAGTTTTAATTCTTTTAATGATTTTTAATTTTCAAATGTATATATTTTATTTTTAATATTAACAAACATTTCCTGTTGGGTATTTATTTCATACAAGTTTAGATTTGGAGTAGGAACAATCAGGTTTACAATGGTCTTTAAATAATTTTTGGGAATTTTTTTTTGACAAAACCAGACAATCATTTTTGTATTGCAGTACACTCATTTTGATCAATATAAGTTTATAGAAATCTATTTTGTATTTATCAATTTCGTCGATCGTATTGAAGGATGAAAAATATTGTATTTTGCCGATGCAATACTGTCTAAGATGTCATTAATTTTACTTTCCAGAAATTTTAATTTAAGTATTTGTTCGTTACACATCAATTTGTCCCTAATTTCTGTATTCTGGGTTTCTATTCTGCTAAGTCCCAACTAATTTCCTTTCTATCTTCTAGTATACTATTTCTTAGTTGGTCTTAAGACTTTTATAATTTTTTATAAAACCTTCTTGTCTTGTTTCCACGTAATTTTCCCTTTTTCCGTTTTGTTGTCTTATTGTTCTTTCCGTAGCTTCCATTAATCGCATTTTTATCAATACCGTGTCTATTTTTTTATTTTGTGCGGCCATTGGTGTGTGCACTTTATCGTACTATGAAATGTGTTATTATACAATTGAATAGCTTTTGTGATTTGTTCTATTATTGGTAGTTTTTCTTCTAAATTTAGACTTCTTATATTCTCCGTAATAGTGTTAGTCTCTCAATGTCTGAATTCTCTGTATGACTATTCGGTTTTGTTATGGATATTCAATTCCTTCTCCTTCCAAAAATTCACTTACGTTCTTTGATTTGAACTCATTATCAAAAAAAAATTTCTAATTATTCCCTTAATTGAAAGAAATTCTCTAATCTTCTGAACAGTTCTCTGATTATTCCTGTCTGGTAAATGGATACAGATGGAATGTTTTGAAAATTTGTCTATAAAAACAATAAATGAATGCTTGCTATTTGTATATGTATCGACATGTACTATTTCGTGTATATCATTCGATGCATCTGTGATAAAAATTTTCGGTTTAATTGGATTTCTATCGTACTTTGCAGATGAGCAAATCTGACAGTTATTTATTATGGTGTGTATGATAATTTTCAATTTTGAGTTGTATAATTTATGCTTTAGGTCCTCAAAAGTCGAGGTAATTCCTGAATGTCCGGACTCAAGTTTGTGAGAATTGGAAATATGTATTTTCAAATCCTCTTCATTCCCTATGTCCGTAGCAAACCAAGAGCATCTGACAAATGTTAGATTCGTTCTAACCGGAAACATTTCGATTAATTTCTTTTGAACCTTGTTATAATAGTGATCATCAATTTCCGGATATATTCCCACCTTTCCTTTTCCTATATTCCTATTTACAATTTCCTCTATCTATCCTAAATTCTTTCCAAAAATTGTTTTCAGTTCTAAAATTTTCTCCTACGCTATTATAATTTGTGTTCTGAATCTGTTTATGACAGCGTCCAGTACCGAAAAATAATTATTTAAATCTTCCTCCTGGGAATGGATGGTTGGTCCATCTAGTGATTCGTGGGCACCACTGAGACTCTCCACAATCCGCATGGGATCATTATCCTGATTAACGGAATTCAAAGCATTTATTTCATTGCTATCAATGTCAATCCTGCTGGGGAAGTCAGTTATGTGATTGTTTTTCTCTTTTATATATTCAATTTTGAAATTATATTACCCAAGTTCAATTAGCCAATTTTGAAGGCGGGGACTGATGTCTTTGCCCGAATATTTTGCCATCAACCACTTAAGTGGTTGGTGATCGCTTTCGAGATCAAATTCACGTCCATAAATAAATAAAATACAATTGCTAACAATTCTTTTTCGATTGTTGCGTAATGTCGTTCATGTACATTCAATGTTCTTGAAGCAAAATCAATTGGATGCCCCTCTTGAGTTAGTACAGCGCTTACCGCAAAATTACTAGCGTCTGTTCTTATCTTAAATTTATTTTCATAAACAGGATATCTTAATGTTGGTGGTTTAGTTACAATATCCTTAAATTTTTCGAATGCCAAAATATAACCTGTATCATTTATATTGATTTTCTCTCCTTTGCTTAAATATTTTGTCATGTCAAATGCAATCTTTGCGTAATCCTTGATAAACTTTCGATAAAACCCCGTCATGCCCAAAAATTATTTTATCTGTTTTTCTGTTTTCGGTAATTTTAAATTCTGTATATGTTTTGACATTATTTGGGTTTGCTTTGATACCATCTCTGTATAATATATTTTTCTGAAACACATTATATTTGCTGTGCTCTTACTGAGCGGTTTCTGACAACTGTCTTTTTATTTAAATTTAAACTTAATTCTACCTATAAATAACACACACACACATACATGTACTTAATCTAACTTAAGCTAGCGTGAGAACCAAATATGTATGACAATTTGCAAAAATAAAAAAACAATTTGAACAAAGTAATATAAAAAAATTTAAAAAAATGGGTATTCATGGTGTGTAATTTCTGATAATTTTTATCTTGGCATTCTCTAGAAGGTCAGCAGCCCTGCGTTGTGCAACTTGAAGTCTGAATTTAACTTCTTTTTCATAGGAATCCACATTGTATAATGGTTCCAATCTATTTTCCAGAGTAAAATTCAGGGTAGGTGGGATTTTACCGTAAACTAACTCAAATGGACAGTATCCATGAACAGTCGATGGTGTCGTGTTATAGCAATACACGAAAAATTTCAACCACAGATCCCAATCGGACCCATTAGATGTACACATGATCTCAAATATTCGTTAAGTATCCTGCGAGACCCCTCAACAGTACCTAGTTCCTCATGATTAAAAGGAGTAGAGTTTAATTGATCTATTCTCATCAGTGACCAAAGCTCCTGTACAAGTTGATTCGTATATTCAGTACCCATGTCCGTAACTATTTTAGCCATTGGACCATATATCATGATGAAATTTTCCATAATTGCCTTAGCGATACTTTTGGCATTTGCAACAAGATATTTTGTTAAATTGCACATGACAGTAACTGCATACGCGCTATTTGAGTCAAACCTTGCCAAGGGCCCAATAATGTCAATTGTGACAATATCGAATGCCTTTGCAGTTATTGATTTTTCAACAAAAGGTTCCCTTAGCTTAGATGTAGGTTTGTCTATTCGACATTTCTCACATTCTTTGACATATCTAGTTATATCCCTAGTCATGCCATTCCAAATATATTTAACGCCAATTTTCTTTTTCATTCGCGTTATACCCGAATGTTCACCGGTTATAGGGTCATGATGATATTTTTTCATAATTATATTCTTTTCATCATTGGTAGTTATTTTTCTTAATATGGGTATAAGCACTATGATTAAAGATTTCATTACCCTTTTATTTGAGGGATTCAATATCTGTTCCTAGTATGTTAGGCAGGCTGTCATCTAGTGATAGTCGCATGGTTGATAGACCCATGTTACCAGCTCTTTTTTCAAGCCTTGGAAAGAAGCGTTGGTTGATTCACTAGTTGCGCAAGATGGTTATGCGCCGCGAATTCTCAACGTAAGGCAGAGGCCACGCAATGAGCGGCAAAGCGGCAGAGCGGCGAGTTTGAGCGGCAAGTGGCTAATTACTGAGCGTCATTTCTGAGCAGTTAGTTGCCAAATGCCATTGTCAATGTTATTATTTATTATTTATATAAAAAGTTTTTAAAATATTTTCACTATTTTATGATTTTTATTTATGTACGACTACATTTCAAACTTTTTAACTTTTTATCGATTGAAAAACAACACAAAAATGTCGTTAAGATAACAACAGCTGACTTTAACAGTAGCGAATAGCGTTTAGAAATTTTACTGAATACCAAAATCGATAATTTTGTTGTTTTCTTTTTCTAACGATTCGATTATCGTTAAAAAGAAGTTACTGAATCGCGCTACAGATTGACAAAACAAAGTAAAGCCTTTTTGGCTTTTTTATTCTTTGCCGCTCAGAAAACAACTAAAAATTAGAACAAGTTCTATTCCTGAGCGGCGCCGCTTAGACGCTCAGAAATGCCGCTCATTGTGTGGCAATTTCAGTAGTAGTTCATATGTTTTAATTTTTTCCGCTCAGCGCTCTGCCGCTCGCCGCTTTGCCGCTTATTGCATGGCCTCGGCCTAACGGCCTTCGGGAGTTGTTTGGCTCGAATGGTGAAGCCATGTAGAGTTATGGATATTAAAATCACCAGCAACACCGATTTCACTATTCGGGCAACTCTCTAGGATTCTAGAAATGGATTCAGAAAGGGCGTCGAAGCCATTATAGGTATGCTCCCTTTCTGCATTTGGGCTTCTATATAGAAACCCGAAGTGCAAAATGTGTGACCTGATTTTGAACTTAACCCAGAGTTAAATTCTGTATCATTACAGTTCAGATGTTGCTGATACTGGTACACAACATTGTCGCGAATGTACATAATAAGGCCCCTATGAAGAATAAAGAGGGATAGAAGGTGATAACCTGGTATGTTAAAATCCTGTGGATCAGCATCCCCACTTACCTGGGACTCACATAAGGCGAAAACATCCGGCCGATGAAAACAAATGTGGGCTGCTTGTACTACGTAGAAAAGGGAAAAACAATAAGACGAGTGTCAATCAACAACAATGACACTAATCGTCGTAAGCAGAAAATTCATTTGCTTTGTCATATTTGTCACTATTGTTGTTTTTACTGGTTCTTCTTTATTACCCATATCTGCTGACGTTGGCTCTGTTTGTTCAATGCATATATTGGGGGAACATGAACGCGCTCTCCCAGAGATTTTAGCTGTTAAGTAAAGCTTGTTGAATATGGGATCGTGTAGATTGTCTTGTTTATTTAATACAATATATGCATTATTACGGTTTATGCTTCTCTCACTTGTTGATGGGTTTGAGAAACTCATTTACTGTTTATTTATTACAAGCACAAAAAAGAAAAAGTTTATTTGTTAGTTGTAATGTTGTTGTTTTTTTTCAGTGTTTTTTTAAACTATATTGATATTTAATTTAATTTGGTTAGTATTATTCACACATATGTATGTGTGTATGTATATATGTCGTTATATATGAATATAATTATGATGTTAAGCGTCCAAGCGCAGTGGTTTAAAACATTTTTTTTTTTCAATTTTATTTTTTGTCGCTTATGTGGCCGAACTACTATACATATATATAGTATATATTTTTGATTTACTTATTAACCCGATCGAGCAAAAACACGTCTTTCTCTCACGGCGGATGAATGAACTGTGACTACACATTTAACAAACAAAAACTAAAAAATTTTGTTTTGTATTCATCAGAAATATGAAAAATAACATTTGGCTATCCCATGCCCGTGACGTTTTTTGCCTATATCTCTTGAACCAGGTAGAATATATGCATAAAACAAACTCTAAAGTATTTGTAAGATATTAATATACGCATTTAAAAAAAATAAAATTGGACAATTTAAACATTATAAAAAGCGAAAATAAGCTAGTAGGTACAAACGTATCCCGGGTGTGTGTTCTCGTAGAAAAAGTTGGGTATGCATACAATTCTCTAATTTCATTTTATAAAATCAAATAGACTACTTTGAATATTGCGAATTTGAAGCGAAACATTCCTTACTAGAGAGAATGATTAAAGGGAAACTTATTTAAATAATAAAAGACAGTAACATTCTTCTAACTGCTACAGAAAAAAGTGGTAAATCTTCGGGCAATAGTTCTATAAGCCATAAAATCCGCGTCTGATTCCATTTGGTATAATGCGCTTGTTTCAAATTAAAAAGGTTTAATTTCCCACATTTGATTAATTAAATAATTCAAAAGTTCGGTTGTAACAGATCATCCAACGATTTTATTTCATCTACTTGTTCCGAACAAATAAGTATTACAAATATTATTGCTCACACTAATCACGCTTGCCACCTATCTTGTACAACGTTTTTACTTCTGATATGTTGTCTTTTACAAACTGTAGAACATCGATATTTGCTGATGACACTCTGATATAAATTCAGAAAGAAAACGAAAATCAAGCTTCATAAATTAAAAATCATCCATCCGCTCGTTTGCAATTACACCTTGGTGACCACGAACCAAACAGATATTAACAATGTATTGAGTGAGTTCGTTTAGGGTTCTTTTGCATTCAGCTAAACATTTGGATTTAGTGTAATCTTCGTTAAGCATATTAAGGTAGGATTTAGTTTTGACAGTCTTCAGCCATACAATTAATCCGTAGGTGGGAATCGGGTGAACTATCGTTGCATAAGGTTTGCGGTCAAAAGAACTGTAATATACATTTTTATTTGCAAAAGTTAAATTAACTAAGTTATTTTTTTTTAAATAACATTAGCCTTGCAAGATATGGTCAGAGCCTTTCGTAAGAAAAGTGAAGAAACTGTAAATAGACTGCCATTATTTATTTTGGGAACGGCCCATAGAAAGATATTGGTCCCTTCCAAAATAAGCACAAAGCAAGTCGCAAATAAAGGGTTTTACAACAGGGACGCTACAAAAGTAGAAAGACAGGGACAGCAAACGACGCCATATTTCTTGCCACTCTTTTGACATTTCTCTTCAGTAAGGTTTGCCATTTCATGGTGGAAAGATATACGAGGCAACAACGAGTCGAAATTATTAAAATTTACTACCGAAATTCGGAGTCAGTGGCCTCAACGTTAAGAGCGCTACGTCCAATTTATGGTCGTCCTAGCAAATCAACAATTGAACGTCTAGTGGAAAAATTTGAATCCACAGGCACAGTACAAAATGTTCCCGTGCCAGTGAGACAAAGAAGTGCCCGTAGTGTCGAGAATATTGCTGCCGCTGAGGCTTCAGTTGAAGAAAGCCCAAATGTGTCTCTCACACGTCGTTCTCAAGCGTTGGGCATCTCTGTGACGTCGTTGTGGCGAATTTTGCGAAAAGATCTTGGCCTACATCCTTACAAGATCAAATTGACGCAAGAGCTGAAGCCGCTTGACCACCAGAAGCGTCGTATGTTCGTGAATTGGGCTGAGCAACAACTTGAAAATGATTCAGATTTTCATGGAAAAATCATCTTCAGCGATGAGGCTCATTTCTGGCTGAATGGCTTCGTCAATAAACGAAATATGCGTTATTGGTCAGACAGCAATCCACACGTACTCCATGAGTCATCATTGCATCCCGAAAAAATTACGGTTTGGTGCGGTTTATGGGCCGGCGACGTCATTGGGCCGTACTTCTTCCGTGATGATCAAGACCGGCACGTTACTGTGAATGGGAATCGCTACCGTTCAATGATAACCGAATATTTTTGGCCCCAATTGGATGATATGGACTTGGAGTACATGTGGTTCCAACAGGACGGCGCCACAAGCCACACAGCGAATGTCACAATCAATTTATTGGAAACCAAGTTTGGAGAACGTGTTATCTCACGAAATGGTCCAGTCGATTGGCCGCCTCGGTCGTGCGATTTGACGCCGTTGGACTATTTCCTGTGGGGCTACGTCAACAAGCCAGCGACGATTGATGAACTTCGTACGAATATCGAACGTGAAATTGCAGCAGTATCGGCCGATTTATGCTTGAAAACCGTCGAAAATTGGGTTCAGCGTCTGGACTTCTGCAAGCGTGCCCGTGGTGGCCATGCAAAAGAGATCGATTTCCATACATAATGGCATCGAACGTACTTTCACAGGAATAAAGAATTTCATTGATATCCAAAACCGTTTTTGTTTTATTTAAAAAAAACTTTTGTAGCGCTCTTATTGAAAAACCCTTTAGTACCACACTTTTTGCTCGGAAGATCGGTGTAGTTGATATAAATTATCAAATTTGGTTTCTATGGGAAAATCGGCAATTTTCAATTATTCCAACAGTTAATCAACCGAATTTTAATAAATTAACTTGTGAAAGTTTGCTTCGGCAGCAGCTTAACTATGTGGTAATGTCTGTCAATTTTTAACAACACAATTAATATCTGTAATATATTTTTCAGCCATTCTATATTTGTATTTGGATTCACTCTTTATAGATAAATATCTGTTTTTACCCGATCTTGCCCGGGATCCAAATGCTTTTGACTTGAAATGGAAGTAGAATTTTTAGGGTTTATAATTAAACCCCTAGGTATAAAAACCAACCCGGAGAAGGAAAGAGCAATTTAATGTATAGCGTAGAGACGCCTATCAACGCATTTAAAAACCAGATATTTCTAACTAGAGATGCGGCGTCGTCATACCAATTCAAAATAATTTTTCCAACTTATCACCGACACATCATAACTGAACAGGACTACTGTGAGCAAAAGCTGATTTCTTTATTAAAGAGGTATTTAAACCCATCAGTGATAAATTGTATAAAAACGGAAGAACGTATTATGGGAAAAATACAGGAACTTTACCCACTACATTTTGAAAAATACAAAATTAGGTTTACTCAGGTCCAAGTGGATGACATAACTTACGAAGAGGAACAGGAAAATATCATAATAGGAACGCACAATATAGCGCACAGGAATTGTAAGGAAAATCGAACTCAAATTCTGGAAAGGTACTATTTCCCTTCCATGATAAGAAAAATAAAAGGTATAATAAAAAAATGCGTAATATGCAAGGAAAACAAGTATGATCGTCATCCGACAAGGCCACAAATTCAAGCCACACCCATACCACAATTTCCGGGACAAATAGTTCATCTAGATATATTTTTGGTCGGAAAAAAGTTAGTACTTACAGCCATTGACAAATTTTCCAAATATGCCATGGCAAAAACTATCAAATCCAAGCAACAGAAGATATACGGCAACCTTTAAGGGATATTCTTTTTTCACTCGTCCCTGAAACTTTAGTGATGGATAATGAAAAATCCTTTAATTCAGATTCCATTAAGTTCATGATTGAAAATGATTTGGAATACAAATTTTTCGAACAGCTCCATACACAAGTTGCTCCTATGGACAGGTAGAGCGATTCCACTCTACTTTACAGGAAATCATGCGTTGTATTCAAAATGAACAAACACACCGTTCGTTCCAGGAATTATTAGACAGGTCAGTAAAAGAGTACAATTTTTCAGTTCATACGGTCACAGGGAAGAGACCCATCGACATATTCTATGGCAGACGAGTGTGTAGCGACCCGAAAGTGTTAGAAATAGATAGAGAGGAAATAATAAAGAAACTTTCGGAAAAACAGATTTACGACGTCGCTTATCACAATAAAACAGATCTCAGCCCAGGGAATATGCAGAAGGAGAAGTGATTTTTGTTAAAATAAATAGAAGATTAGGTTACAAATTATCAGCCAGATATAGGAAGGAAATTGTAGCACAAAATTATAATACAACAATTAGAACCAAGTCAGGAAGAGTTATGCATAAAAAGAATATCAAACAATCTTAAGAAATATATTAACATGTATAATAAGTTAACACCTTTTTTTTCAGAGCGCAATATGAAAAGCCCCACTATAATTCTAATATGGGCACTGGTAGCGAACGCCCAAAAATTTGACATACAGGATCTGACTAACAACAATGGGTACATATCTATCAAGATAGATGAAAGAAAAACTATTAGCCACTTTGACAAGGTCTTGCACTTTATAAATTTAACTTTATACGAAGAAACAATGTTTATGATTTCAGATAATATGAACACATTAAGAGCTACTATTTTGAGGACAAACAACTTTTGGATACGATAAATAAAAATTTCATTTTATTAAGCGCAAAAGTAAACAATTTGCACATACATTCTAAATCTAAACGGGGTTTAGTTAAAATATTAGGGAAAGGCCTGAAATTCATTGCAGGTTCTATGGACAATGACGACGAAAAAGAAATTAGGGAAGCAATAGCCCAAATACACGACAATGAACGAAATACTACCAATAAAGTAAATAATTTACTGCATTTTAATAATTTCATGTCCGAACAAATAAGCAATATTACAAATCATATAAACAGACAGCAAATTCTCATCAGCCATTATATTAATGAGTATAAAGAAACAACACAAAATAGAATTTAAACATTAGAAGACGGAGTTCAATTTATTGAACAAGCATATCGAATTAATAACGACATATCACTTTTACGTGACCATATTGACGACATTGGACAAATTATATTTTCTAGCAAATTGGGCGTAATTCCCATCGACATTTTAACACAAAAAGAGCTTGATTTGATAAACGATTTTGACAGTTATAGCAATATGAGAATTGCAGTACTATTCCAAAACAACAGTATAATCCTAACCCTACTTATACCCCAATTTTCCCTCAATATCCTATCCAAAATAAAGTTTGAACCCCTACCAAATGCTTCAAATAAATCATTAACTTTAAGTCAATATGAAATATATGTAGACAATTCAAACATAATCTATGACATTAATGTAAAAGACAATTTAGAGAAAAACCTAATTATTTTAGAAAATAAGTGCATAACAAATATTTTACAATTTGAAGTAGCACAATGTGAACTAGAAACTTCAGAAAGACCTTCCGTCGTAGAAACTGTGCAAGGAATAATTGTATTTAAAAATTTTTATGAAAACATAAATCATGATTGTAATGAATTAAAAATAAGACAAAAAGGAACATTCCTTATAAAATTTGAAAATTGTAAATTTAACATACTTAATAAAACTTACACCAATGTTAATATAAAGCATATGATTCAATTGTATTACCTAACCTAATCACAAAAATTAGAGAAAATAATAATACAAAATTAGATTTAAAACTTGAAAATTTATATTTAAAACAATTACAGCATGAGAATAATATAAAACTATTAATAGACAAGAATAAAAATATACATGTAATAAGTCTAAGTACAGACGCATTAATTATACTATTTATTATTTTTATAACACTTGTTCTTATTTTTACCATTAAGCATAAGCAGAAATTTTTCATATCTTTGAACAACCGGTAACCACAAAATATGACCCAAGTGTAAAAAATGGGCCATTTCTTCAAATTACGACACCACAACTCAACACCCCCCACTACCCGTGAAAACGATTGAGGACAATCGATTTAAGAGGGGAAGAGTTAACAGCGTATAAGTTAACGAACTCTAAAAGTTAAAAACTTCAACCCAGATAAAAAGCTGGATCAGCATCTGCAACTTAATGTTTTCGCTATTAAAAATATTTCAACATAATCAATTAAATGGTACGAATATCACGCCACCTTTGTAACTAGGGCAATAAATTAAAATATCGGCGTCTGCAATTTAACTTATTTAAAATAGTTGCAATATAATCAATAGTGAATATCACGCCACTCTTTAATTAGATCAATAAGAAATATATAAATTAAGTAAATTGTAAAATAAGTTGTCAGTTGTAATTTGACTTAAAGTGAATAAAGAACGCTTCAGACCTTTTAAGCGTCTGAAGCTATTTTAAAAAACTGTTCTAAATATAGAAGAACTTAACTTATATATTGAACGACATCTAAAATAAATATTTCACTGACAACAACACCACACATAAAAAATACCAAATTTAGTCACAAGCTGACGTTGTCTTACGTAAAACTAACAAAACAGTTATTTCAGAACAATACCGCTGCACGCGACATCCGGCGCGATTACCAACGTACCGAAATTCTGCAAGGTAGTATTTTCCCACCAACAACATTGAACAGCATTGCACGAGCCGATGAATAAAACAGCTCATTTTACAATAATACCATTGCACGTGCCAATGGTCAACATCCGGTGCGATTACCAAAACACAGAAATTCTGCAAGGTAGTAAATTCACACCAACAACATTTAGCAGCATTGTACGAGCGACAGAATTACAACAAAATAATGAAAGTAGGTAGTTTGTGCCGGTTCTAGACCACTTTTGCAGTACATTTGGTGGATCGTATTTAGTTCCAATTATCACCGCAAGTGGTATCGTAGAGGCCGCCACCATATTCACCACGTTTAGCAAAAACTCACACCCATATTCACCTTACTTAGAGTTGAAAACCTAATGTTTAGCAAATCTCACACCCATATTCACCTTACGTATAGTTAGCAATACTATTAGTTATGTTGAATTTCGCAGTTTTTTGGCTGGCAACACTACTTTTTAACAAAGTCACAATCCTAAATGCTGTTTTTCATTCAGATGTGAACCGCCCTCTGACTATTATTATTCATGTTCAGAAACCTTTTAAACATTTTTTTGTATCGCCCTCTGTTAAAAATGTTTCCACATTGTTTAACAAACCAAAAGCTTAACTTAAAATTGTTTACTAACAAAAACTCAAAGCCATATTCGCTTTACTTATAGTTAGCAATACTATTAGTTATGTTGAATTTCACAATGTTTTTCAAAAACATTAGAGACCTAACTTTTTTTGAGTTCATAATGTTCTGTTGTATATAACAAGATGAGGTTGTTATACATAAAAAAAAGTTATGCATCTAATGTTTGTGTATATGAAAACGAAAAAAAAGAACTGTATGTTAACATGTTTACTAACACACACATGTTAACATAGTTCTTTCTTCGTATATACACATATTGACAGAACTTTTTTTAGTAAGCAGAACCGCTGAATTCGCTGTCTGTTTAGCAAAATCACAATTACAATGGATAAAATAAAAACAACAGATGAATAATTTTGTTTTATTGTTATTTTTTTTACAAAAAATAATAACTAACATGTTTCGTACCCTTCATCTTCTTATTGTTGTTGAAGAAGACGTCGACGTAATTGTCCTAACATTTCCAATCGACGTTCTCGCCCTTGTCGCTGTTCTGGATCTTGTTGATATAAAGGATTTAGTTGCTGCTGTCGATGTGGTAATATCTGAATTAACTGTTGCTGTTCTGGATCTTGTTGTTGAAGTTGTTGTTCTTCTTGTTGATTCATTTTTTTAAATTATATTTTTTTAAATTTTAAAAGTTTTTAATTTTAAAAAGTTTTTAATTTTAAAATTTTTTTAACATTTTTTTAGATAGGTTTTTAATTGGATAACTTTATAATGAGAGCCACTTTTTTAATATTTAATTTTTTAATAGTTTATATAATTTTTAAACATTTAAGTCAACCAACGAAAACATTTTTTTTTGTTTATTTTATTTATCATATTACATACATATGTATTTTATCTAAAATATGTACATTCGGCTACATGTTTCAATCCATGGAAATAAAAAAATATATCTAAGAATAAAAAAAAATATAATAGTTTAAATATGTATGCACATTTTGGATGATTTTTTTTCTTTGGTTTAATATGAAAATGCAGTTAACTTTGAATTTTAATATATTTTATATATTCTATTGAGGTTTTTTAGAGCTGACAACATATTTTTCATTCACAAAGCCCATTTTTTAGATTTATCCGAGAAAATATTCATTTATTCAAGTTTATATGTTTCTTTCTATTGAATTGTTCCAATATATATTTTGTTGTTTCTTATTAAGTTAAAGTATAATTAATTTTAATACCACTTTTCAGACCTTAATATTTATTTACTAAATTTGTTATTACATCGGACCAAATTTTTTTTTTCAAATATTAACGACTTTCAATCAATTTTTTATATTTGCTTTTTTAAATTTTTTTTAATTTAAGTTTTCAGTTTTCAGGTTTTCAGTTTTTAAATTTTTATTTTTTTAATTTATAGTTTAATTTATTATAGATAGGTGTCTTTCAGTTAGTTCCTATAGTTGTTTTTTCATTAATATTTTAGATATTTCATTCTTTTTATTAACTCTGAACATTCAAGAGTTTTTTAGTAAGTTCCTATAGTTGTTTTTCAAAATATTTTTGAATCTTTAGTTGCTATAGTTCTTTATCATTTCCAATATATTTTTGCTTTTTTATTAGTTAAAAATATGTCCGTTAACTTTGAATTTAAATACATTTTATATATTGTATTGAGGTTTTTTAAGAGCTGACAACATATTTTTCATTCACAAAACCCATTTTTTTAGATTTATTTGAGAAAATATTCGTCGACTTTCAAACTATTTTTTATATTTGCTTTCCAATTTTTTAATTAAAGTTTTTAGTTTTTAATTTAAGTTTTTAAATTTTTATTTATTTTTTTTAATTTTTAGTTTAATTTATTATAGAGAAGTGTCTTTCTTTTTGTTCCTATAATTGTTTTTTCATTAATATTTTAGATATTTCATTCTTTTTATTAACTCTGAACATTCAGTTAGTTCTTATAGTTGGTTTTTCAAAATATTTTTAAATCTTTCAGTTAGTTACTATAGATCTTGTTCATTTCCAATATATTTTAGCTTTTTTATTAACTAAAAATATATCCGTCGACTTTAAATTTAAATACATTTTATATATTCTATTGAGGTTTTTTAGAGCTGACAACATATTTTTCATTCACAAAAACCATTTTTTTAGATTTATTTGAGAAAATATTCGTTTATTTCAAGTCTATATGTTTCTTTCTATTGAATTATTCCAATATATTTTCTCTTGTTTCTTATTAGTTAAATTATAACCAATTTTAACACCACTTTACTAAATTTGTTATTACATCAGACAATTTTTTATATATGCTTTTAAATTTTTAATTTCAGTTTTCAGTTTATAATTCAAGTTTCTAAATTTTTATTTTTTTAATTTTTAGTTTAATTTATTATAGATAGGTGTCTTTCAGTTAGTTCCTATAGTTGTTTTTCATTAATATTTTAGATTTGCATTCTACTTATTTATTTTAAAGTTTTATAAATGGTTGTAATAACTAGAATCGTTTATAAATTATATAATTTTATTAAAGGTAGAACTAATTCAAAGAAAAAATTTCAAACATCGCACTAACATGAAGTCACGTTTCTATGCTTTTTCAATTTTTTAATTTAACTTTTTAGTTTTTAGGTTTTCAATTTTTAATTTAAGTTTTTAGTTTTTGATTTTTCAATTTTAAATTTTTAGTTTTTAGTTTTTTAATTTTTGATTTTTCAATTTTAAATTTTTAGTTTATAGTTTTTATATATGCTTTTCAATTTTTTAATTCAGGTTTTTAGTTTTTAGGTTTTCAATTTTTAATTTAAGTTTTTAGTTTTTAATTTTTGATTTTTCAATTTTAAATTTTTAGGTTTTAGCTTTTATTCATACTTTTCAATTTTTTAATTTAAATTTTTAGTTTTTAGGTTTTCAGTTTTAAATTTTTAGTTTTTAGTTTTTATATTTGCTTTTCAATTTTTGAATTTAAGTTTTTAGTGTTTAGGTTTTCAATTTTTAATTTAAGTTTTAAGTTTTTAATTTTCGATTTTAATTTTTAGCTTTTAATTTTTTGTTTAATTTATGAAACATATTTAAATACTTTTATACTTTGAGTTAATTTTGTTTAAATATACAAAATTAGGAACGTGAAACAAAAATTTTTACAATTATTACTCCAAACAATATTAGAGGTTATTTTGAGGAAGTTGTATATTTCTTTCAATATCGTGTTTTTTCTTAATGAATACTCATATACAAAGTATACAAATAATCTTTCTTAAATGGTTTTTAGCAAGGTTAGGAACAACAAAAAGTTTATATTTAGTCTAATTTAAGTTTTTAATCTAATTTTTTCTATCCAAATTATAAAAGTTTCCTACAAAATATCTATAAAGTTAATTAAATTTACTAAAATTTAAACATATTTCTTTAATAATTTATTGAAATATTGAAAACTTACTATATTCTGATAGATTTTTATTTTTATTTTTCATAACAAATTTCATATGAAGTTCTTTTGTATAGTTTTTCTTTACACATATGAAAATAAATCCATTTAGTTGCGATTATTTCGATAATTTTTATGAAAGTATTATAAATTATTAAAAAAAAATTTTACATTAAGAACATTTTAAATACTTTCAAGTGACTAACAATATGGAAATTTTTCTATAATAATTAATTTTATAGTTCTTCTTACATCGAAAGCGTTGAAAAACTTACCAAAATTACCTAAAGTTTCTTTAAATCTTGAAATAATTAAATCATTTATTGTTATTATCTAGTTATTATGAAAAAAAGTTTCTTTTTTAAAAAAGAAACTTTGAAAATTTACTAAGGATAGGTAAATTTTTAAGAAAATAAATATTATGGTCTGAAAAGTGGTGTTAAAATTGGTTATATTTAACTTAATAAGAAACAAAAGAAAATATATTGGAATAATTCAACAGAAAGAAACATATAGACTTGAAATAAACGAATATTTTCTCAAATAAATCTAAAAAAATTTTTGTGAATGAAAAATATGTTGTCAGCTCTAAAAAACCTCAATAGAGTATATAAAATATATTTAAATTGTGGTGGTTTGTGGTCCTTTATATAGTTTTCAACCGGCAGAGTTTGCCGCTGGTTGATCTATTATATTTGCCGTTCTTACAGAGTAAGGGCAAATGGAAATTTTAATTAAAAGAAACAAAGGCAGTTGTTGCCGATTAAGTTGTCTAAATTAAAATCTGTTTTATTTTTGGGTTTAACCCCTTTTTATACTAAATTTGGCTTAGCTTATTTAACATACATTATATTGCTTAGCTTTCACATATTATTGTTCCATTCGTTATCATGAAGGATTGTATTACTTATAGACTAAACAAATATTGCATTGTATTACATTGTACATAGAACAGTTTGACTAGTAATTGATACTATTGATTGTCTGTTCTATGCACTATGTATGCAATACAGACTTGTGGGGTACACTACAAAATTCAAAGTCAACGGATATGTGTTTAGCTAAGAAAAAAGCTAAAATATATTGGAAATGAACAAGAACTATAGTAACTAACTGAAAGATTAAAAAATGTTTTGTAAAAACAACTATAAGAACTAACTGAAAGACATTTGATTGTTCAGAGTTAATAAAAAGAATGAAATATCTAAAATTTTAATGAAAAAACAATTATAGGAACTAACTGAAAGACACCTATCTATATTAAATTAAACTAAAAATTAAAAAAATAAAAATTTAAAAACTTAAATTAAAAACTAAAAACTTGAATTAAAAATTGAAAACTGAAAACTTTAATTAAAAAATTGAAAAGCAAATATAAAAAATTGTTTGAAAGTCGACAAATATTTTCTCAAATAAATCTAAAAAAATTGTTTTTGTGAATGAAAAATATGTTGTCAGCTCTAAAAAAAACCTCAATAGAATATATAAAATGTATTAAAATTCAAAGTTAACGGATATATTTTTAATTAATAAAAAAGCTAAAATATATTGGAAATGAAAAAGAACTATAGCAACTAAAGATTCAAAAATATTTTGAAAAAACAACTATAGGAACTAACTGAAAAACACTTGAATGTTCAGAGTTAATAAAAAAAGAATGAAATAAATATTTTGAAGAACAACAATAAGAACTAACTCAAACACACTTGAATGTTCAGAGTTAATAAAAAGAATGAAATATCTAAAATATTAATGAAAAAACAACTATAGGAACTAACTGAAAGACACCTATCTATAATAAATTAAACTAAAAATTAAAAAAATAAAAATTTAAAAACTGAAAACTTAAATTAAAGAAAATTTTAAAAAAGCACATATAAAAAAATTGTTTGAAAGTCGTTAATATTTGAAAAAAAAACATAAAAATTTGGTCTGATGTAATCACAAATTTAGTAAATAAATATTAAAGTCTGAAAAGTGGTATTAAAATTGGTTATAACTTAACTTAATAAGAACCAAAAAAAATATATTGGAACAATTCAATAGAAAGAAATATATAAACTTGAATAAACGAATATTTTCTCGAATAAATCAACAAAAATGGGTTTTGTGAATGAAAAATATGTTGTCAGCTCTAAAAACCTCAATAGAATATATAAAATGTATTTAAATTCAAAGTTAACTGCATTTCCATATTAAACCAAAGAAAAAAATCATCCAAAATGTGCATACATATTAAGCTATTTATATTTTTTTTTTATTCTTAGAATATATTTCTTTATTTCAATGGATTGAAACATGTAGCCGAATGTATTTTAGATAAAATACATATGTATGTATGTAATATGATAAATAAAACAAACAAAAAAATGTTTTCGTTGGTTGACTTAAAGGTTTAAAAATTATTTAAACTATTAAAAAATAAATATTAAAAAAGTGACTCTCATTATAAAGTTATCCAATTAAAAGCCTATCTAAAAAAATTTAAAATTAAAAAATTAAAAACTTTTTAAAATTAAAAACTTTTAAAATTTAAAAAATATAATTTAAAAAAATTAATCAACAAGAACAACAACTTCAACAACAAGATCCAGAACAGTAACAATTAATTCAGATATTTCCACATCGAAAGCAGCAACTAAATTCTTTATATCAACAAGATCCAGAACAGCGACAAGGGCGAGAACGTCGATTGGAAATGTTAGGACAACTACGTCGACGTCTTCTTCAACAAGAAGATGAAGGGTACGAAACATGTTAGTTATTATTTTTTATAAATAAAATAACAATAAAACAAAATTATTCATCTGTTATTTTTATTTTATCCATTGTATATGTGATTTTGCTAAACAGACAGCGAACTCAGCGGTTCTGCTTACTAAAAAAAAGTTCTGTCAATATATTAGAGTTCAGAAAAAAAACACACACTGAATAAAAAACTCGTACATATATGTAAACAAACATAACTTAAACCAACACACACATATTTTTATTTTCATATCAATTATGTGTGTTTCTAAATTTTGTACGGTGCCGAACACATCATGACTGTGTTTCGTTTTAATATTTCGTTATCTACACGAACATTTTTCTATCACGTATTTTTTGTTTCGATCACACATAAACCACACAAATTCGAGTGTTGCTTTAATTGAAGTTCGTGTTCTGGTACGTGTACTGAAAAAAAAAACAGAACATGTACAATAAACAGGTTCGAGTTCAGTTATATTTTAAGTCGTGTTCTGGCTCGTGTACTAAGAAAAAACAGAACATGTACAATAAACAGGTTCGAGTTCAGTTATATTTTAAGTCGTGTTCTGGCTCGTGTACTAAGAAAAAATAGAACATGTACAATAAACAGGTTCGAGTTTAGTTATATTTTAAATTCGTGTTCTGTTCGTTACTGCGAAAAATTGAAACATCAATTCGCGATCTGATACACCCAGATAAAAACGACGACAATTGTTTCAACCAAATTTATTAAAATTTTATTGACCCTTTTTTATGACTTACGTTGCAAATTGTTTACAATTGTCAAATATTTTAAAATTTTATTGGCCAGTATTTTGTGATTTACGTTGAAATTATTTACAATTGTTTTTATTGACTGGTTTTTATTTTAATAAAATATGGTAATAAAATACTTAAGACACAAAAACTATTTTGCATCATAAAAGTTACACTTGTTGGTTGTTAGGATCTTTTGCAAACATTTTTTTTTTTTTGTAACAAATAACTTTAGACACAAACAAATTTTGCATCATAAAAAACACAATCACCCACCCTTAATTTGCGAACCAAGTAGTGTCAATGCACAATCCTTTTCTCAATGATTTTTTGGGATTTTTTGCGTAAAAACACAATGAGTGTCAATAAAAAAACCCAGAAAAATATTTTCATATTTTATTGTCCCTTTTTTATGACTTACGTCACAATTGCTTGCAAGTGTTATAATTTCACGCAATTGATTTTGCAATAAATAGCGAGTGCGTGCGTCATTTATTCGTTAAAAGTGGTTCAGTTTTCATTAGATCGTGATCTATAAGTGTACTGTGTTATTGCGTAAATTGCAAATATTTTGTGAAAATTAAAAAAATTGGAAAGCAATAACAGAAATAAGTTTTGCTATAAAAAATAGGCAACTTTTAATAGCGAAACGAAAAAATTTACACGTCTGATTGAAACCTGCAAGAAAGATTTAAGTGCAGTGTGCAGTTTTTGTGTCTTAAGTATTTTATTACTATCTTTTATTAAAATAAAAACCAGCCAATAAAAACAATTGTAAATAATTTCAATGTAAATCACAAAAAATGGCCAATAAAATTTTAAAATATTTGACAATTGTAAACAATTTGCAACGTAAGTCATATAAAAGGATCAATAAACTTTTAATAAATTTAGTTGAAACAATAGTCGTCGTTTTTATCGGGGTGTATCAGATCGCGAATTGATGTTTCAATTTTTCGCTGTACACGAGCCAGAACACGAATTTAAAATATAACTGAACTCGAACCTGTTTATTGTACATGTTCTATTTTTTCTTAGTACACGAGCCAGAACACGACTTAAAATATAACTGAACTCGAACCTGTTTATTGTACATGTTCTGTTTTTTCTTAGTACACGAGCCAGTACACGACTTAAAATATAACTGAACTCGAACCTAATTATTGTACATGTTCTGTTTTTTCTTAGTACACGAGCCAGAACACGACTTAAAATATAACTGAACTCGAACCTGTTTATTATACATGTTCTGTTTTTTCTCAGTACACGTACCAGAACACGAACTTCAAATAAAGCAACACTCGAGTGTGGTTTATGTGTGTTCGAAACAAAAAAATACGTGATAGAAAAATGTTCGTGTAAATAACGAAATATTAAAACGAACACAGTCATGATTGTGTTGGGCACCGTAGAAAATTTAGAAACGCACATAATTGATATGAAAATAAAAATATGTGTTGGCTGCTTTTGAACAGAACATTGTATGTTTCATGTGTGTATTTTCTGAACCTTGCAATATATGAACGAAGAAAGAACTTTGTTAACATGTGTGTGTTAGTAAACATGTTAACATACAGTTCTTTTTTTTCGTTTTCATATACACAAACATTAGAGGCTTACCTTTTTTTTATTTACTTACAGTTGTTTTTTATAACAACCTCATCTTGTTATATACAATAGAACATTATGAACTAAAAAAAAAGTTATGTCTCTAATGTTTTTGAAAAACATTGTGAAATTCAATATAACTAATAGTATTGCTAACTATAAGTAAAGCGAATATGGGTGTGAGTTTTTGTTAACAAACAATTTTAAGTTAAGCTTTTGGTTTGTTAAACAATGTGGAAAACATTTTTAAGAGAGGGCGATACAAAAAATAAAAATGTTTAAAAGGTTTCTGAACATGAATAATAATAGTCAGAGGGCGATTCAAATCTGAATGAAAAACTACGTTTAGGATTGTGACTTTGTTAAAAAATAGGGTTGCCAGTACACATATTTCATTATCTGGTAACTTTTTTAAATAAAAAAAATTTATAGTGCCTTTTTAGGCTTCAATAAATCATAATTTTGTCTCCTCTACCAAGATTTGCTAAACATTAGGTTTTCAACTATAAGTAAAGCGAATATCGGAGTGAGTTTTTGTTAGTAAACAATTTTAAGTTAAGCTTTTGGTGTGTTAAACAATGTGGAAACATTTTTAACAGAGGGCGATACAAAAAAATGTTTGAAAGGTTTCTGAACATGAATAATAATAGTCAGAGGGCGATTCAAATCTGAATGAAAAACTGCATTTAGGATTGTGACTTTGTTAAAAAATAGTGTTGCCAGCTAAAAAAACTGCGAAATTCAACATAACTAATAGTATTGCTAACTATAAGTAAGGTTAATATGGGTGTGAGATTTGCGAAACATTCGGTTTTCAACTCTAAGTAAGGTGAATATGGGTTTGAGTTTTTGCTAAACGTGGTGAAGATGGTGGCGCTCTCTACGATACTACTTGCGGTGACAATTGGAACAAAATACGCTCCACCAAATGTACTGAAAAAGTGGTCTGGAACCGGCACAAACTACCTACTACTGAATGGCGTGATCAGCAAACCTGTTGTTATAATTTAGGGTAGTTTTAAGAATATCATTGCTTTTAATTTTGAATTACCAATAAAGACGGTTGTTGTGTTGCCATCAGCGCACACAATTAATTTTTTTTTAAACCAAAATCCTTCGAGGAATTTAATTTGTATATAAAAATTAAAACCAAATGAAGTTAAATAACAAACAAGAGCAAAACAAAAAAAATGCATGCCAAACATCGTTCATTAATTTCCCACTGGTAGCCAATACAGCAAATATTAATTTCATAACCGCGACTGCTAATTCATATCGGCACTTGTAACGTTTGTTGCCTTCGTTTGAGCCATGAATTTGCAGATGCAGTAGTTCTCACACTTGCTTGTGTGAAATAAATAAAAGAATTTCTTCGACTGCTAATTCATATAGGCTCGTGTAATGTTTATTTCGTTTGAGCCATGAATTTTGCAGACGCAGCGATTCTCACGCTTTGCCTAACAACACCGTGGGAAATGAACATAAGCAATTTAAGTTTTAATTCTATAAAGATTGTTGTTATTTTGTTATAAAAAATAAAAAAAATAACAGATAAAAAACAGAAATTAACAGAAGATTGTAGTAAAATAAAATGTTGTAATAATTAAAGGAACTACTGATTCATATGTAATTCCGTTTGTATGTCAAAATTGACGTTTTACATAGGAATCATAGTTTTTGCGTTAAAACGTACATATGAAATTGCGCCTGACATAACCTCTGTTAACGTTACATTTTTAACTTCGTTTTATTTCATATAGTTTTTAATTGTTAATTAATATTAAACAATTCATTTTTCTTTTAGTATTAATCTTTTTATTTTACAAATGTAAAAGTGTGATTTTAATTTGATTTTTTTCTTTTTAAACAAGCAGTGTTGTAAAATGTTAAATATGTTTTGCCATGTCAAAATAGAACCTGTTCGAATCGAAAACTTTACAGACTTTCCACATTTATTGTACATAAACAATGGTTGAAAGAGAGGGGACACACGATGTGTTCAAATTGCACGTGCTAAAAACTTAAGAAAAACACAAGTAAATTACAAAGTCTGAGCTACTCGAGCTCAACGAGTAGGTCGAGTAGTAAAATCTAACATTTCTTCATGTTTGAAAGCATGTAAAAAGTTAAATATAATTGTCCTACCGGCGTGGGCGAACTACTACCCGAAAAAGCTCGACGACTTTATATACAAATGTATGAAAATATTCACTTAATAGATGTTTGACTTCATTTCAAAAAATTTTTCCCAAATACATGGTGTGATTTTATATTGAATCAGTTGTATTTATAGATTACTCTCCTGAAATATTGAAACATTCTGACAAAAACTATGGAGTGGGCTAACTACTACTCGAAAAAGATCATCCAAGTTCCACTTAAATGTATGAAAATTTGTTCTTCTTATATGTTTGATGCCTATTTACAAAAAAATTTTCAATTGTCCACCCCACAATTATTGTCGGAAAGGTTAGCAATTTGAAAAGAATACTCTTCATACATTTTTAACTCTAAGAAATATAACTTTTGCCTAAGTCATTATGAAATATTGTATAATAATCTCAAACATGAAATAAGAGCAAATTTTCACATTTTTGTGTGGGAACAGTCTGATCTTTTTTAAGTGATAGTTCGTCCGAGCAACAATTTTTGCCAGATTACTTTGAAATTTGGTGTAAGTAATATACTCATATTTCCAACTTTAAAAGGAATAAATTTGTACCATGTGTTCTTTCAAAAATTTTTGTAAACCGATATCAAACTTCCATGGAGTGCATATTTTCATACATTTGTATGGAAAGCGATCGAGCTTTTTCGAGTAGTAGTTCGCCAACAGCAAAAATATTGTCGGAATGCTCTGAAATTTTAAGAAGATTATTTCCATATATTTGCAACTACAAAGAGTAAAAACATTTATGTCGTGATGAAATTTTTATTTGTAAAATTACATCAAACTTGAAATAAGAGCAAATTTTCACACATTTGTATAGAAAGTGCCGGATCTTTTTCGAGTAGTTGTTCGCCCAGAGCTAAATTTTAATCGGAATTACTTACTTAATCTATGAATACAGTCAATTACAGACAGTGAAAAAATGAATAAAAAAATTTTTTCATTTTCGTAATGCTTTGAAATTTTTAAAATATATACTCTACATACATATATTCAGATTAAAATACTAAAATTTTTTGCCAAGTGTTTTTGAAACATTTTTTGGAAATAGGCATCAAACATATATGAAGAATATATTTTCATACATTTGAGTGGAACGTGGATGATGAATAGTAGTTAGCCCACTCCATAGTTTTTGTCAGAGTATTTCAATATTTCAGGAGAGTAATTTATAAATACAACTGACTTCAAAAGATATAAAATCATACCATGTATTTTTGTGAAATGAAATCAAACATCTTTGAAGTGAATATTTTCATACACGTGTATATAAAGTCGTCGAGCTTTTCCGAGTAGTAGTTTGCTCACGCCAGCAGGACACTCCGATTCAAGGGAAATTTAATGATGATATTCTTGGTACTTATACGATTCTAAAAAGTATACATTTATTATACTAAATACTTATTTTTTTTCTCATTCATCTTTTTTTATTGGGTCTTCGCATAGGTTTGTCGACTAACAACAAGTTATTCAAATCATAAAACTAAAACTTGAATATTAAATCCAGCCAGTGCCAGACAAAATTTCATTTATTCTATATACATATGTAATCTAATGATAAAAAAATTGTTTGTATATGAATCCATTTTTCATCCTATGAGATCAGCAGTCTCCCTCCTTCTTAAGAGTTGGTGGATACGATTGTTGATTAAGTTACGTGAGGATTCGGGTGAGACTCTAGCTTTTCCAAATAGTTTGCGCTATATCTAGCGATTTCGCATTATTTTAGAGAAACATTTAAGTCTCTGTGCAAATGTGAAATGCGAACAGCTGTTCCCCATAACTGAATACCATAACACCAAATGGGTTTGAAAATCTAGTTATAAATCGAGAGTTTACAATCGAGCCTTAACGTTTAGTTCCTGCCAATTAGCCATGTGAATTGGACTAATTTAAATTTTATTTGTGTTAATTTGGCGTCTATATGGTCATTCCAGGTAAGCCGGCGATTAAGATCTAGTCCTAGATATTTAACAGAGGAATGTTGAGGTTCTTAATTCGAATTCGAGGGCAAGTTCCCTTCTTAAGGTAAAAGTTACGTGGATACACTTTTGTTCATTTACTTTGATCTTCCACATATCTAGCCAATCTTCCAGCTGTTCAATATGGCTCTGTAAAAGAACAGATGCTGTTGAGGTTTTTTTTGACAATACGACCTTTGTGTGATCTTTACCTGGGGTCGATTTGTCGCATTCGTTATCGAAAATTTTCGTTCCAAATTATTTTTTTATTTTCCAAAATAAAATAGATTAAATTTACTCTGTCTCAGCTAACGAGTTATGGTCCGTAGTTAATAGTAAAAATGAAACGAGGTCTAACGATTTTCCGTCTTCTTTAAATAATGAACCAAAATATGGAGTTTCGATTGATTTTACTCGATATCGAATGCAAAGATTTGCCCCCTGATTTAGGTATCATTGTAACGATACCTAAATGCTGTTCGGGGTAACTCCAAAAGCATTTTATTACTGATTCCATCGATCCCCGATGCCTTTTCGACCTTTCGAATCTCAAAACAAAGGGACACTGCTCAAGGTTGTGGACTAACAGGTGGTAACTCATCAATGGAACTAGTGGTTATATTCGGAGTAAAAACTTTCTTTAGATGTTCAACAAAAAGATCTCGTTTTCCTTTGTCATTTCTAGCCGCTTTCCATTCTTAGAGAAGGCTTGCATGCAACAGGTCCTTTATGATTTTTTGTAGCACAGCACAAAGAGTAATCAGTTTTCTGTTGGCTCCAGATTTTAAAAATATCTATTCAATGTAGCGTTTCTTTGTGTTTCAAGCAGTTTCCCTAGCTTTTTCGCGCATTCTTTCCAATGTTGCTTAATTTGAGGAGATATGTGCAGTTGCCACTCTCTTCGAATTCTTCTTTTTTCACCTAATAGCCTTTCAACATCTAAAGAAAAAGATCTATATGGCCTGTACTGTGATTCTGTAAATTTTAACGATCTGACAATCGCAAAATATATCGACAGCTATTGTTGGTTGCACTAATAGCATGTTCAGACGGCAAAATGAACCACTTGATTCGCTCTCTGAATCACGATTGCGAACCTAGGTGTTCAAGCAAGTGTTCTTGTTTCATTTTGACGTTTATATTTTTTGTGCAAATATTTGAAGACATCCATCTACACTTAAGTTTCACTAATTTTTTCCATTTTTATATCAATATATATATGTAAATATATACTTTTTATTTGTTAAATGTTTCTATTTATTTTATTGCACAAATTAATTTTTGGTTTTTCTTTGTTTATATATTTTTGACAGCTAGTTCAGATAAACTAGCGATAATTTATTATCAAACTTGGAGATGACACTCAATGTTTCTAGGTTCACAACTAGGTTCATTATGAACCAAGTAGATTCGCTCTCAAAATTTTGTATGGCGAATCATGTAGATTCAATCATGATTCGGGCACGAACCGTGAATGAGAGAGTGAACCGCGAATCTTGATGTCCGTGTGAACATAGCATAACGATTAAGTGATTCACTAAGTACACCTTAACGATAGTCGACAAATCTATTTTTCTATTTACTAAAATTGTAAACGAGTGGCATCTCTGTCAAAATAAGCGAAAAACACAAAGAAGAATAGGAAAAAGCAAATCACTTCGTGTTTGACTGGATGATTTTATGTTTATTCTATATTTTTTATTAATATTTTTGTTTATTTATTTGAATATAAGATAATGAATAGAATATGCTATTTAATTTTTTATTTATATAAAAAGTTTTTATAATAAAAGCAAAATATTTTCATTATTTTATGATTTGTATATATGTATGGCGACATTTCAACCTAAAAATTTAACTTTTGAATAAACAACACAAAAATGGTTGTCGTTTAGATAACAACAACGGCTGACTTTAACAATAGCGAATATCGTTTAAAAATTTTACTGAATACCAAAATCGATAATTTTGTTGTTTTCTTTTTTTAACGATTCGATTATCGTTAAAAGAAGTTACTAAATCGCGCTACTGGTGTGACGAGGCGGTTTAGTAACAAGTGAGCAGCTAGTTTGAGATTTTGTTCGAAGTTAACAATCGAGAGGTCAATATCATATGGTGTTCTTAGCGGGAAGCCTTCTGTGCAATGGGTACTAAGAAACTTTTTGTATTTTAGCCAATAAATATTACTTGAAAGCGTTAAATCACCAGATGGGGACACAGTTTCTTGGAGGTTCGAAAGAGTAACAAGGTGTGTGGTCAGACGAGAGTTCCAATAAAGATTCTACATTCAAAAGTTCTTTTTGATTGTTCTTCGTTACTCCGAAATCGATTAAATCGGGTATTTTTTGCCTATCAGTTGGCCAGTACGTTGGTTCTCCGCTTGAGACCACATCCATACCCATTTTAGAAATTGTGTTGAAATTAGACGTGACCCCCAGAATGTATGCTTGCCATTAAAATCGCCAGCAACTACTTATGAAAAGAGGGCCTAGTGATTTAAAAAACTTTTATATTGACTTTTTGATATAGAAAACATTGGGGGAGAATATATTGATGAAATCACTAGCAAATAGTAGTAACTTGAAGGTAGTTTTCACAGTGATCATTAAATAATGTTTTAATCTGGGTTTAATTAGCATAGCTGAGCCACCACATGCTACACCTCTTGGATCGTAAGTATCATACAAAGTGTATCCGCGCACTAAAAAGAGACTCCTACGAGTTAAATGAGTTTCAGAGGCAAGCAAAATATCAATTTGATTGTCTCTAAGAAAATGGTTATGTTGGCTTAAGCCGTTTGCATTCCAGAAATTTTCAAATATTTCATAGTTTGCTTAGTATAGCTCGCAATATCATGGATTGCATTTTCATCATCTCTTGCATCATGTTGTTCATAGCGTTCGTAAATATATTTATAGTCTGAACAAGAGTATCGAGGGTCGACTCAAGTTTACTTTAATTTTTATTCGAGGGATAGCATTCGAAATTTGTTACAGCGGGGTGTGAACGCACAACATTAGCATATGATTTTGTGGATGGTCTGTACTAATTGGATAATTACTAGAAGCAGCTGTGTTAATATTTGATGATTGCGGGTAAATTGTTTTTGATATGGGTGAAGCATATTTCTTTGTTTTCATATTATTATATACCGCAGAGAAAACTGGGCAGCCCCTTTAATTTGCGGTGTGGTTTTTACCACAGTTGATACATTTTTTTACCTTATCATATGTTTTTGGTTTATCACACTGACTCGTAATATGCAACTCACCAGAAACTACACATACTGGTGATAGCTTGCAGTATGCCCTAGTATGCCCGAACTCCTGGCAGTTTAATCACTGAATCGGCCCTGTTCTTTTATGGGGCTGTTCCACGGTAATTTTTCTATGCAGAATATATCTCAAATTATAGATTGGGTGCACTTAATTTTTCTTAATATTATATCCCCGGGTTCGAACTCTACGCGGAAAAGAAGTTGTGGAATGTATTCGCGGTTTCTGATGTTTACTTAAACTTTAACCTTGAATCTTTTTCTACGAGTTCACTTTTCAGTTCGAGCGGGGCGATACACTAATCAATACCCTTTATAACGACTTGAAGGCCCTTGCCGCTCTTCAATTGATAGGTGTAAAAATTTTTACCCTGCTTTTCGAATGAGGATACAACTTTACCGAAATTATCCTTGCGATGGACCCAGATTTTTTTTTTTTCATATAAATTACGTTTTTTATAGGGATAACGTAAAAAAGTTTTCCCCAGTTAATTCCACCAAATTTTTCACTAAATTCTTGGAATTTTGTTCTCGTGGTTTAGAGGGCTTTTCTGTTGTCGGTTCATCTCCACTTACCTCGTCCAAAAGGGAAAAACGATTTTGGGACTTAACAGCAACATCGTCCTTTAGATGCTTCGATGATGAGGCAATTTTAGCAGATTTGGGACTGCGTTGCCTTTTCATCACGGTAATGTATCTGTCTAATCCGGTTTGTACAAATGCTTTCGGGGTACTTATCTTGTTCTGAGTTTGTTATGAAGAAATTCCTTTTGACGATCGGATACAATCACCATTCACGGTGTCAGCAGGGTTAATATCAACATTTCACGAACCAAAACAATGTGTACCACACAAACTAGAAACACTTGCTGTATCAAGTGCTCTTGTTGTTTTCTTCACCGTCTCTTGTTCATTTTTCTCCATCGAGATATTAAGAGAACATGAGCGAGTATTGGTGTTAGTTTTCACGGTTAAATAATGTTTATTATATTTGGGGTCGTGCAAATTTAAAACATTTGAGCTATTCTTAGAGCTTATGGCGATGGCAACAGAGTAGACATTTAAAGAGCTCTGCGAGTTTATTTTATTTTAATTAATTTTTTAAGTAAATTAAGTATATAAATAAATCAAAAATATTGTGGAACTGTTAGATCAACGTGTAGTTGCAAAGAATGCATTAGTTTTTTCCAATCGTAAAATATATACAAATATAAGCACTGATATAAAAAGTAGTGTTAACATAACCTCAAATTTATTTGCGCAGTCATTAAATTAGTAAATGATGTTACAAATTAAATGTGTTCATTGTGAAAGTTCGTTCAACAAAAACGAAAATCGTGTGAGATGTGCCTTTTGTGATGCACTTTTCCATTCGGAGTGTGCCACGCAACTTACTCCAGACTCACAAGAACTATCTTGGATAGTTAAAAAAAAAAACAGGTGGTAGTCTTACATACAGATGCAGATCAACTATACCTAATGATGAATTGTATTCCACTGTAGTTGATATTGCAAGAGTACTTGGTGTGGAAATTACTCAAGCAGACTTGCATTTTTGTACATGGATAAGTAGAAAGTCGGCGGTTTTGGTGAAGTTTAATACGGTTAATACGGTAATAGAGACGCCATAATGCGTAACTATCGATCTAAGTTTGACCTTAAATTGAAGCAGATTAAACCTGCTGAAGAGAAGATTCTAGAATTTATCTGAATGACCATCACACGCCAATGGTATCTAAATTTAGATTTTACTGTCGCAAAATGATGAAAGATAAAATAATCCGTAAATTTGAAATGCTGAGTTGGGACATACCTAAAGCTAAATTGTACTTTTTGGATGGAAGAATGGAGGAAAGTGATTTTGAGCACGTTTTTAATAAATAAATAAATAAAGAAAATAATATAAGCATTGTTACCACTAACACTACCAAGCCTTCTCTCACTTGAGTGTGAGTTAGAAGCGCTCATTTACATTTTTTCCTTCGAGTTAAATACCAGATGTTTGATTGTTTTTTGTGCGTTAATGTTTATGTTTTGTGTTCTACTGTTGTGTCGAGAAAATAAAAAACTAAATTAAAACAAAACTATGTTTGTTTGTTTAATTTTTTTTAAGCGTCCAAGCGCGGGGTTTTATTCACATAAATTTGTTTTCTTTTGTTTTTTTTAACACTTGTGTTTAGAGATGCCCCAACCTCATTTAGTTTAAGAACATCGACCCTTGAACATTTGGTCCTATTCGAACCGGATAACTTTTTTTTTGTAATTCAATTGATATTAAAAATAAAATTATTAGTGACCCTTAAAAGTTTTCAATGTTAGTTCAGAAAAAAGAAATAATAACCTTGAAACAAAAATTGTGATAAACCAAAAATTACTAAAAGACATCGACATTTCAATAACAAAACTTCAATAGGAACATCATTCATCTTTAGAAAAACTAACGGACTCCATCATCATCATCATCTTCATTAACATCATTTAAATCAACATCAACGTTGCTGCAAACATTCAACAACCAACAGAAAGAAACCACACACGTAAGAAACAACACAAACAAGTAGCTGAGAAACATTAATACAGTGAGAAGAACAAATCAACATGCACAAACAGACATACAAACACATCGACTCAAAGCAGAGACCTCACTCTCTATTGTTGTTTGTGTGTACATTTTGTATTACTTGTGTACATAGAGCCAACAAACACGTCAGTAATACCTGGTTTTAACACCTTGTATAATTTTTATACATAAACAGACCCCAAAACCAATTAGTTAGTTTTTGCTGCTTAGCAACTACTATCATCACGAACAATTTTTTTTTTTGCAAAATACTACAAATTGTGACTCGAATATTGACGTCCCTTTACGACGCTATTTTTATCGCTAGCAGGCAAATTTTTTAGTCAAATTTTTTAATCAAATTTTTTTTTTTTTTTAATTAATTAACAAATATTAAATAAACATTTTTACAAAATGTCATTAAATAAATTCTTCAATTACACAAACGATTTATTCGATTTTGAAAGTTTACAAGCTGAAGCACAAATCGAAAACAATTACCATGCGTTGGAAATTCTTCGTGTGGAATTGGAATCGCTTTGGACACATGCCAAGCGATCATATGAGGAGGAGGATTCAAAAGATGACAAAGATAAACCCACTGATAAAACAAAATTACGGGAACGATATCGTAAGACCCTATCTGTATATACAAATTGTCTGTCCTCAATAAATGCTGAAATTCTGGCTTATACAGCATTCACCACTGAAAAACCAGAATGTCAATCAAGTTCGACCCTAGACAATAAGGCTTCATTTATCAGGTTGCCACCCTGCGATACAGACACCTTTTTTTTGGGGATTATAGATTATGGCCCAGTTTTCGCGATCTGTTCACAGATATATACATAAATAATTCCAGGGTCAGCAATGTTGCAAAATTGCTCCACTTAAAATGAAAAACGAGATTAGATTTACCACACGCCCCTATTGACTCTGGTGCTTCAATTAAAAAATTACAAAGGACAATAAATGATTCACGGCAGTCTCTAGACACATTAGACATTAATACAACAACATGGGAATCATTTCTAATTTTTATTTGTTCACAAAAGCTTCCCAGATCACTCGTGCAAGAGTTTGAAAATTCACGCGAAGATTGCGCAGAAGTTCCAAGGTGGAATGAATTCGACAAATTTTTTATCCATATGTTTAAAACTTTAGAATCAGTCGGAAATATAAAATCTTCAAAGGATAAATTTAGTCAGCCCAAACCCGAAAATTTGAAATATGCTCCCAAAGAAAAACGTGTCCCCTCCTTTCAAACAAATTTGTCACAATCTGAAACCCTACCAAAAATTAATTTTGCATCCAAGCCAAATACTAGTTTTCAACATAAAGTCACTACACGTCAGCATTGTAAAGAGTCACATTACCTAAGATCTTGCCCCAAATTTTTAGGAAAAAAATGTTAATGACCGAATTCATATAGTAAAAGTCACAAATTCATGTTATAATTGTCTCTCTGTCGATCACAGTGTCAAGGAATGTCCCAGTAAATATAGCTGCAGGTTGTGTAAACAAATTCACAACACATTGTTGCACAAGGCAACTGAGTCCTCATCTTCCAATTTCCTTCAGAATCAACAAGATTAACGACCCAGTACCAGCGCCGCAGCACGTGCCGGTTGTGTAAAAAAATTCACAACACATTGTTGCACAAGGCAACTGAGTCCCAATCTTCCAATTTCTTTCAGAATCAACAAGATAAACGACCCAGTATGAGCGCCGCAGCACGTGCATCCAATATACAGTCCACTCCTAGATAAAATATTCCTAGTCTCACATCCTTGACCCCTACAGAAAGGTAAACGATCCTCATCAAACGCATTGGATCGGGAAACTTTGCTCTTCACTGCCATAGTCCAAATGGAAACAAAAGGGCAGAGATTCGAGGCAAGAGTATCATCGACTCTGGATCTCAATCAACCTTCATATCGGATAAGCTTAAAAACCGCTTAAAACTGACAACTAAGCCGCAATTAGTTCACGTCACAGGTTTAAATCAAAACATATCAGAAACGTCTATAAAAGCCTGTTTATTCAACCTTTGCTCTCGGGTAGACCCTAGTTTTAAATTAGAAGTGTTTGCGCCATTCCTAAAGCCCCTTCCCCTTCTAATTTACCGCCACACAAGCTGGATTTACATCACTCAAGTGAAACTGCCAAAATAGAACTTGCAGACCCTCACTTTTTCGTAAGTCGTCCTGTCGATCTTCTAATTGTCCTCGATTTAGGACCCTCTATTTATTGTATGGAGACAGCTATGAAATCAATTGGATCCCTTTTGGCACAAAACAGAATTTGGCTGGATTGTGGGGGGACCAATCAAAAAAAAAAACGACTCAAAATTCAACCAATAGTTCACTATATAATGGAACGTCCCTTTACCAAATCCTCACACGCTTTTGGGAGGTGGAGGAAACCCAAAAAACAAATTTTGAGGTCAGATTAGGACACATTTTGTGAAAATAATTTCAAATCTACAACGCGTAGATATATACCTTCGACAAACGAAGGTATATTGTTACCCTGCTCTTTAAAAAAGGAGAAGAAATTGGAACTTCTCATAACATAGCCATGGCCCAGTATTTGAGAATGGAGTGCATGCTAAACCAAAAACCCGACCTGAAAGAACAGTACAATCAGGTCATATTAGAATACCTTGAGTTGGGACATATGAGAAATAATAAACGGTTATAATAATATATATATATTATAAATAATAAATGGTTTTTAATGCCACCAGCCCGACGTCAAACAAGAATAGTCTTAACGACATTTTATATCCAGGACCCCTTCTTCAGCAAGATCTTGTTCTACCGATATCAAAGTAGAGATTTTTCCGTTGTGTACTTAAAGCCGACGTCACAAAAATGTACGGGCAAATACTAATTGAAAATTCGAAAATTACCCTATCGAAGATTTTGAACTCCTCATAGTCACATTCGGAGTCATTTGAACTCCATTCCTGGCTATCAGAACCCTTTTGCAACTCGCTGAAGATATAAAATCGACACACCCTCTAGCTTCAAAGATTTCAAAACGAAAAATGTATGTGGAAGATGTTCTAGATCTAACCACCGTTTTAAAATTTGCAGGGTTTTGCCTAATGAAATGGACTTCCAACGACCCACGACTTATCCAGGATTTGTCAAACCAAGCACTTTTACCAGTAGATGGCTCAACTTATCTGAAAATTCTGGAACAAAGACGCTGGGGATAAAATGGAATATTTGATCAGACTCTTTCACCTTCACAGCTCCAGATGTCGAATTAAAACACACATTTACTATGCACAAAGTATTATCTACAATAGCTAAATTCTTTGACCCTTGCGGATGGCTAGCCCCAATTACTGTAGATGCAAAATTAATCATGCAGCAAATATGGCTAGACAAAATAGATTGGGATGACATTCTAAGCCCCTTGCACATATAAAATGGCAAAAATTCGTCAAAAATTGTCCTTCCATTAATATTCTCAAAATACTCCGTTGGATTCATTATAGCCCCTCCTGTGAGCTAGAAATTCATGGATTTAGCGACGCGACCGAAAAAGCTTATGCAGCAACGCTATACATCAGAATTCAGCTTGATGACAACAATGTATACTCATTTCTTTTAGCCTCAAAGACTTGAGTTGCCCCTTTCAAAAAAGTATCTCTTCCAATGTTAGAACTGTGTGGATCTGTCTTATTAGCAAATTTAGCTGTTGGAATTCTACCCAATCTCCAGACCCCGAAACCCATTAAAGTCTTTACAACAACAACTTTTGAAGACCCTCTAATTCGCTTTTCATCATTATCTCGCGCATATAGAGTTATCGCGTATGTTTTACGATTCTGGAGAAACACTGGAACATCAAGAACCCATCTCAGAATCTCATCAACCAAACTAACAGGAGACGAAATAAAGTCGGTCAAAAATCGCCTCATCATATTGACCCAACAACAAAGTTTTCGTGATGAATATCGAAATTGAAAACGCAAGGCTAAAATCTCCACTACTAGAAAGCTTTTGACTTTATATCCATTAATGGATAAACAGGATATAATCCGAACTAATGGTCGGAGCGCCATCCAATATTGCTACTGTACGATTCAAAGTTGACCCGATTGATTATCGAATTTACACATAAAATAACTTTACATGGCGGAAATCAAGTCATGAATCGAATTATTCGAACAGAATATTGGATATTTAGATTACGATCCCTAGTCAAAAATGTTATCAACCATTGCAAAACTTACGTTTTATATAAAAAACAAACACAAAATCAAATTATGGCATCTTTACCGCCCGAACGAACTACCCTTTCAAGACCATTTCAAACAGTAGGCGTAGATTATGCTGGACCCTTCTACATTCGAAATTTTACTGGCCGAGCATGTCTCATCACAAAAGAGTGTGTTTGCATTTTCGTATGCTTTACTACTAAAACTGTTCACCTAGAAGCAGCTAGTGACTTATCGACCCAAGTCATCAATATCACATATGGGCGGACTCTGGGAGGCAGGCGTAAAATCATTTAAAACCCATTTACGAAAAACAATTACCAAATACGAAATTCACATATGAAGAGTTGTCTACAATTTTGACCCGAATCGAATCTTGCCTTAATTCTAGGCCCTTACGCCCTGCTAGCGATGACCCTAACGATTTGACCTCATTGACCCCAGGACACTTTCTTATTGGCATACCGCTCATGCTCCAGCTGAACCAGATGCATCAAATGAAAATCCGACCATTGCCAACCGCTGGAAGCGCCTTCAGATAATCTACCGTTCATTTTGTCAAAGATGGAAATCTGAATATCTCGCCAAACTTTATCGCAGATATAAATGGAAATTTCCAAAAGAAAATGTCAAGATCAATGATCTCGTAGTCATTAAAGACGACAACTTGCCACCCAATCAATGGAAATTGAGTCGAGTAACTAAAACCTATCCAGGAGATGACCAAAACAATAGATTTGTCGATATACGAACTGCTAATGGGACCTGCACACGACCCATCACAAAAATTGTGTTGTTAGTTTGAATCAACCATCTCATTTATTACCTACTCAAATTCTAATCATTTTTTTCGTATAATTCCAGACATGACAACCAGAAATCTTCATAGACCACCAGAGTGGCATTTTTCATGCGGCATTTCTGATTCTGACCACGGTCAAAAAGCTGTCCGATACAAGACCGTTGGCACGAGGAGTTTTTGCACAAATTCTTTAACCAGATCACATCGTCTCAAGGATTGTAAAAAGGAATATAGCTGTCTTGTGTGCACTAAATGACTGCTCTGGGTTACATGGTTTCTGGACCTGCAACAAATGTATGGTAATTTACCACCTCTGGGGGGGGGGGGGGGTGATTGGAGAATGTTTAGAGATGCACCAACCTGATTAAAAAGATTAAACTGATTAAAAAGATAATTTGCTCTCTTTTTATTTTATCTTATTTTTTATTTTATGAATGTCACACATATTTTAATGTAATTCACTCAGTTAGATCAGAACAGAAAATTGTATAGTGAACAGTGACATTAAATAAAATAGAAAACCAAAAACATTACAACATTTATATAGAAACAAAACATTTGAAAACAAATTGAAATTTAAACAAATCTTAATAGTGACAATTTTAACAACACAAACCTAAAACTAAGAACATAAACCAAAAATTGTAATAAATTGAAATAAAGAATTAAAATTTGCACATCAAAAAAAAAATAAGCAACCGTGTTTTAGTTTAAGAACATCGACCCTTGAACAACTTGTTAAATCGGAAAAAATTAACTTTATTGTCGGAGTGAACAAAAATACTTATATATAACTTTTTACATGCTTTCAAACATGAAAAATGTTAAATTTTACTATTTGAGCTACTCGTCGCGTAACTCATTAACTACTTGAGCAGCTCCAGTAGTTCAAAGCTCGTGTTATGGGGAGCCCTGGTCTGAACGATGCTTAAGTGAAGATCCAATAAATGAATAAAAAAAATATGTTATGTAAGATATTTTATTTACACATATTTAATTTCTTATAGAAAACGAATCAGTTAAACGCAGGGTTACCACAAGGCTATGTTCGTTCTCTTTCTCCTTCACTCTTTCTTATGTTTCTTAATGACCTATATCAAACTTCCCTATTTTAGAACCGCTGCCGGAAATATAAATTTTATCCATATCGATGTATCACTGTCAATTCAAAGTAGTCTTAAGTACTATAAGAATTGTTTGAATTTTGTAGTAATTGTTGCTATTATTTTTTTTTTTAGCAATTGGCATCACAACGTACCCAAGTACAAAGACAACAAGCTTTGGCGCTTATGTGTAGGTATGTATATTTATGAATCAGTTCTTTTACAATAATTTATTTAGTGTATTATTGGTTTGCTGAGTTATTTTTCACACAATTGTGCTATTCACAACAGGTGTTGTCTGTTGTATTAAAATACACAATACAATCATTTGTTGTGAACAGTCAGTTGTATTTTCATAGTGTAAAACGTTTTCTTTATTAATTTTCGATCCAACGAGGAAAGGTCGCTTCGTCGTTTCTGTTATTTCGTGTAAGAGAAAACACGTGTCGGTGTTTGCTTTTTGGTCATAAGATATACCCTGGAGTTTTAGTTACGTACCTCTTATATTTTAATTTAGAATAAAAAAAAAATATATATATAAAATGTTTTGGTTGACAGTGAAAGAGAAAATATAATATAAATATAAATAAATATAATATAAATATAAAGAAAATATAAATATATAAACATTAATTTTTATATAAATAAACTTATCGATGTATTTGCGTTAATTGCCATTTTTTATTTCATAATTATTTATGCTGTAAAATTGTATGTAGTTGTTATTTTTTTTTCATAAAAACTGGCATTCACTTGGGACTGATATGTTACGATACAATTTACAACATTTACTAAACATAGCAAATGAAGTTGTATCGTTGTATCAGATTTTTCAATGAAAATTGCCAACAACAATACAATACCCATTGTGAATTACCCAAATATAAAATTATTTTCTTATATTATGAACCAAAATAATACATAACCTTCTTATACCCTATAGCAACTGTGGTCAGGGTATACAGAGTTTGTGCTGGTGTTTGTAACTACCGGAAATGTTTCACCTAAACCCTTGTTGCACCGATCTACTCTGAATAAACATTGTAATCATAGCAAAGTTCGCGAAATATATTATGATGAAATATGGTACATAAGCCGATACCGATCGTCCTAGGGCTTCCGTTCCATACATATATATATATATTAGGGCGGGTCGATTTAAAAATCGCCCATTGCTCAGTGAAAATCGTATTCTAGGGATCAAAATAAGAAATTTTGCCGAAGGAACCATACCTCTAAAACGAATTCTGATGTCCCAGAATTTGGGTCGAACTTTTGAGTAGGGGCATATTTTGAAAAATCCTACTCTGACCCATTTAGAGTGCTCCAATCGGGTCCAAATGTATGACCGACCCCCACTAACTTTGGAGGCCCGACCCACCCATGCCAGTGGCACACCCCTGGAACTCCCCTGGGGGGTTCCCCATACAAACATTTCAAAAAATCGCCATTTTTGGCACTTTACATGAAAAAATCAGCAAAATGCCTGTTTTTTTCTTTTTTTTATTTATTTATTTATATTAATAATAATATTTATTATTTATTTATAATAATATCTATTTTTTCTCTTAAGAAATTTATTTAGTCAGAACATATGTAAATGAAAAAATTAATTAAAGTTAGTTATAGAAAAGAAACTAAAAAAAAATTACTGTTTGAAGTCTTTTTTACTTTCAAGTCTGGGCAATTTCGCACGGCTCTCTAATGTTGTCGCCATACAGCCTCTACATTTTCCGGTATAACCCGTTTGGAAACGCTAGCTAGCAATTGAACATGTCGTTCCGTTCCTTGTATGTGTGATGGAATTTTTGGATCATTAAACAGTGGATCATCTTGATTTAAATATTCTTTCAATGTATCGTACGGAATGCTTTGCGTGAATGGTGGTTCAAATACGTTATTTATGTCATTCATATTGATCATTTCCGTGTAATTTGTGCAATTAAAGTTTATATCTGGTTTTTTATAAGCTCTAAGTTGCGTTGGGTCGTCAACATCGGTTCGATAGCGTAGAATTTTCTTGATAGCACAGTCGCGCTTTTCTTTGCTATCATCAAACAACATTGATAACAAGATATTTTCCGAATGCGCATAATATGAATTATCTTTAATTACTTGATTGACAATTTTGCGTAAACGAGGTTCTAGAAATCGTGACCAACCAATGAACTTGAAAAATAATGCACTTCCGTACACGACAGAGCTGTAATACTTGATATTGAAGTACATTGGCACATAACATTTAATTATGAATTCAGCCAGAATTCTTAAATTTGCATCTGGATTTTCCGTTGTCACATATAATCGTAATAATCTAGCGGCCTTGGTGAGCCACCGAGAATGTACAATTTTCCCTGTTTTGATGTTAGCCAGATCCACCGAAACCACGCCGCTAGAAATTACATGGGCCATGTCGTATAAGTACTTCGAATCGGTGGAAAATTCAATTTTTTCTGGAGCAGGGGGCATATTTTGCAACTCAATTTTCTGGAAGCCGTCCACCACCTGAAAATATATAATAATAAAATAATTAATAATGGTTGACAATTATAATAAATGAGTGATAGCAATAACTTACCGCAAGAGTTTCACAAGTTTCGATTTGACGGCTCAGTTTTCCGGTTGCCGATCTCGGTCCAGTGCTGGTTGATTTATCCAAAGCTTCAAACAAATGCCGAAACGGAAGTTCGTTGAAGTGTAGAAGGCAAACGAACCAATGCAATGGTCTTTTTAACAGCAATTCGAATCGTCGTATAATTCCACCGTGTGGGACAGTGTTTGTTGGCTCACCGTCAGTGCATATTCCAATTAATGCATCCAGTGATTTTTATCGTTGAAAAAATCATTTAATTTGGTTGTTTTGTATTCAGCGGTTTCATGTTCCAGTCTTACGTAACCAATCAATTTAGAATTGGGTTCTCTCAAAATAACAAGATGAGGTTCTTTTACCATCCTAGTATGATACTTCTCATCAATTTTATCTATCGTTAAAGTATCATCTTTTCTGCCATCGAATGAAAACGCTAACAAATTAGTATCATCTAACCGTTTGCGAAGTACCTCTTGTCTGCATTCCTCTTTTTCTCTGCGAACTTTCGATTTATCCATGATGAGAGGTTTCCCATGCTTATCTTTAATTTTAAAATCTTGAAAAAGAGCGGTTCCCAATGCTGATGCTACTCTATCGGGCACACCAAATCTGTCACATACCAAGGCAAAGTTAAAACAATCGTATCTCTCTGTGTATTGTGAACTTGTGTTTCTATCCATATCTTCTTGAACCGGTGGCGGTACGTATGTTGAATCATCGGGATCTTGGTATGTTGGCATTGATGACATACACGTTGCTCCTTGCTCTTCAATTTCCATCACAAATGCATCCATTATTAGTCTTCTCTGATTATGTAGATCGTGCATAAACTCTTTGAGGCGTTCGGGAACCAAGCCGCATGCACATGGAGCTGCCTTCAAATCGCATTTACATGTTCCAATGTAAAGAATTGTTTCCAGAGATTTTACATACTCTGTAAATTGTTGGGTTTTGTTTCTTTTCTTGATTTGGTCTTGATATTTGTCAAGCAATCTATTCAATTTATTACGTACACTTTTTTTCAGCATTATTTCCATACCAAGTTTTTCCCAAATTCCAATCAACTTATCTTGTACTTGAATAGTGAATGATTTATAGGAAAGCTTTTTTTGTTCTGTTTTAGCACGTTCGCTTAAGTAAAAATAATATCTCAAGATATCCAGATGGGTTGGTAAATTAAGATCAGTCAAATCAGTAGACGGTGTAGAGGATGGTGGATTCATTGTAAACTTTTTGATTTGGAATGGTCACTTCACTTATTATTTTTTTTTAAATATTTCTTTATCTGAAGTTAGCACTTCACACTTTGAGTTCTTCACAACGACTTAATGCACAAAAACTGTTGCGTTATATATGGTCTACGAGACGAGGTAATAAGAATGAAATGGTAATTTCAATTCTACCTGCTGTGTCTTGTGGTGGCTTAAAAACCCACACAAGAAATTTTACGACCTGCAATTGTGTCACAGTGATACGTTCATTTTTTAAAAGGGCTGCGGTGCATTACAGGGATACCTAAATTGTTAAAATGGTTGCAAAAAACGCGCATTTCTTAAGAAGGTGCCATAAAAAACCCATAAAAAGGGTTGTCAAAACAACCTGCATTTCTTAAGTAGGTGCTATAAAAAAACACACAAGTAAGTTTACGACATGCAGCTGTGTCTTGTGGTGGCTTAAAAAACCCACACAAGCAATTTTACGACCTGCAATTGTGTCACAGTGATACGTTCATTTTTTAAAAGGGTTGAATAAAAAACCCACACAACTAAGTTTACGACATGCAAATGCATCACAGTGATGCCTTGGTTTTAAAAGGGTTGTAAAAACGCTAATTTCTAATAAATTTTTTTAATTTCTTTTCTATTACTAAGTTAAATTCATTTTTTCATTTACATATGTTCTGACTAAATAAAATTCTAAAGAGAAAAATAAACTCCAAAAAGTGTAAAGTGCCGAAACTTGCGATTTTTTGAAATGTTTATGTGGGGAACCCCACAGGGGAGTTCCAGGGGGTGTGCCACTGGCATGGGTGGGTCGGGCCTCCAAAGTTAGTGGGGGTCGGTCATATATTTGGACTCGATTGGAGCACTCTAAATGGGTCAAAGTGGGATTTTTCAAAATTTGCCCCTACCCAAAAGTTCGACCCAAATTCTGGGACATCAGAATTCGTTTTAGAGGTATGGTGCCTTCGGCAAAGTTTCTTATTTTGATCCCTAGAATACGATTTTCACTGAGCAATGGGCGATTTTTTTGCCTCCCCATAAATCGACCCGGCCTAATATATATCGATCGCATTTGGTTTGTATGTGTTTGTTACACCCTGTATTCAGTTGTCCAAGAATAAACCCGTAGGACTATTTTTAGTCATGGTCTTCATATAAAGCTGTTTCACGATCTTCACTTGAATCTGTCAACAGTTATTGCAAAGATTAACTCAAATTTTGTTTGTATATCGCTTTGAGTAAAATAAGTCACTACTGATCGGAATATTTTTTGATTTAGGCCCCATTTAGATAGATAGATAAGTGTTCTTTATTTCATAATATAAAATTCCAATAAGTATAAGTTATTATTTTTATAATGAAATGTTGATTTTACGACAATGACTTTAAGTCGTATGTCGGTTATTTGATTTGAGTAATTGTTTCCTTTGGAGCATATATAAATTATAAGTATCTAACTAATTCAGGATCTCAGAATTAACTATTACACACACGACGTCTCATTAATGGTATTATTGAAATTTATTTATTTGTCTTTTCTTACAAAAATAACGTTTCGTTAATCTTACGTCTTAATCACAACTAACTACCCAAAACCAAAACCAACTTATTATAATGAACAGCCATACACCCGATTTATGCAGTGTCAGCGTCTGGCTTGTATTTTTCAACATAATTCATTTATTGTTATTATTTCGCAATGCATGAGTATACTGCTGTAGAAGCAGATTCTTGTTGTTGGTTTTTTGTATTCTTGTGAACACTCGCTTGACTCGTGTTAACTCCTCCCTCACTCAAGTGAAGGGCGTCCCCGGACTTCCTTAGATCTTCAATAGCAGATTGAATAGCGTGCTGCTGACGGGTCTTCTTAAACCTCTGATGCAATTTAAAGCAAACAAAGCCAATAGCTATAATGCCAAAAATACTGCAGGTAGACAACAGCGGTCCAATTATCTTTATCTTTTCAATATGTCTTTAATCTTTTCAATATGTCGCAAGTTTTCTGCGTTTAATCTCTTGAGATATGGCAAACCCAATATTGTTTGATGACTCTTAATGTTGAGAAGGGCGGATGATGGCGGTCCCGGTAACTTCTTTACAATATTCCTTTGGTTTCTCTATAGGGTCTCATTAATTTTTGCTTCATTATCGAAAGTAAGAAGAAAGGTGCCAGTGACAGTCTTCTCGATACCATCATTTGTCTTAATGGTAACAGTGTCGTCGTTGATAATGATAACACCCTCGTCAATTATTGTAATAGGTTCGAGATGAGAAGGCCGAGTAGTGCAGTATGCGTGACCACCAGAATGAAGCTGCAGTGCGCATGTTGAATAAGCCAACTTTTTACAAAATGATGTTGTTAGTGCAGTGCTGCAATTTCCGATTGCTACCAGTTGATCTCCACAGTCTGTCACATTGTTTTCACCACCAAAATGAAGAATTGTATTATTATGCTGAACCGGGTATAAGGCCAACTTTTTGCAAAATAAATCTGGTTTTGGATACTTAATTAAGAAATGTAAAAACTTATTATCTAATAGAACTCTTATGTTAGCAACTTCCATTAAATCCGCTACGGTGATATTTGTAGAGTGCTCATTTATTAGTGTATTCAAATCATTAGAGTCTAAAATCTGTGGGTTAACTATACCAATCTTTGCGAGGGTAATCGATAGCATTAAGCTTTCCAGCTCCGAAATCAAAATTCTACCTCTTGCAAGCAGAGTCTCATACAAATGGTCACTATCAATTACGTTAGCTTTTGTGCTCTTAACAACAAAATTAACAATGTCCGTAAGGTTGTTTATTTGTTGTTGTGTTCTTGTATTTATGAGAATCTGCCTATTTTCGCCGTCAATGAGCTCCCTCTGTTTGAATTTTAAATTTTCAAAATCATCATAGTTCGGTGTCCCAGCGACCACCTTAAGGGCCGTACCTAAAAGTTTTATGCTTCTTGCGTGCCTGTGTCCTTATGTGCCGTATGTCCGCGTCTAGTATCTTCTTCATATGCGACTGGGGAAAATGTTTCCTAAGATTTTCTGTATCCTCAAGCATCTCCGAATACATTGTAAGATTCGTCGTATACCGTAAGTATTCAAAATTTTGCCAGATTATAACATAGCCGTCCGACACGGGAATGTAGTCCGAACTGGTAGAATCGGTAATTTTACATCCACTATAGTCCTCGAGGCTACAGGCTGAACAATTGCAAACTTAGACAGTTTGTCTACACATGTTAAAAAATATACTTTATCTGTGGAAAATATATCTACATGCAGAATTTCCCCAACACATAAGGGAATAGGTGTTTCACCGATTAGTTGCTTTTGTGGATGGCGGTTATATTTTGCTTTTTTGCAAATTTTACAATTTGCGACAACCTCATTTGCTAAATGGGTCATTTTTGGGAAAAAAATAACCTTCCAAAATCTGTTTTGTATTTTCCTGAGCCGCTCTATGAGGCCTGTTATGTTCCGTTACAACAATTTCCCTTTGTTCATCTTTGTTAGTAACATCTGTTACCATATGTTTCGCAAAACGAAATGCTGTTGAGGGAAACGCTTCTACTAATCCATGTTGTATGAATGCCAAAATTGGGAGTTCGCAATGGATTGCGTTTACTACGTCCTCCTTTACAACATCAAATAGCCTCTTCATTAGCGTTGTTCTGTCTGAAAAAGTAATGAAGTGTCTAGTTTTTTTTCCGAAAATAATGAACGTTCGTGTTAGTGATTCTGTGCCCTCCTCAATTACTATTTGATTCCGAAAGCAGTTGAGAGGTTTATCAGTAGATTCAATAGTATAAGACAGAGAAATTTCGCTATGAATTGTAGCAAAGTCAGAATTTGCATCTTCTTCTAAGTTGTGGTTGCTTTGCAAAGCATGGATATTTTGCAAGGCATGAATATTTTGCCGTCACAGCGCGTCAGCAACGTGGTTTTCTTTCCCAGGTTTATAAAAAATTTGAGCATTGTGCTCATCAATAAAGGCTTTCCACCTTTTTATTTTTGCGTTCGGATTTCGGTCTGAAACCGCAAACGTAAGCGGTTGGTGGTCGGTAGAAATATTTAAATCCTTTACCCCATAGAGATAATTTCTAAGCGTCTTTAGAGCCCAGACAATTGCGAACAATTCGCGCTCATTGGTCGCGTAATTTTGTTCCTTTTCTTTAAGAGTCCTTGAAATCATGGTTATTGGTTTCCCGTTTTGAGACAAAACTGCCCCCAGGCCGTAAGCCGAAGTATCGGTTGTTAAGTCAAACGGTTTTTTTATAGTCGGGGTAAAGTAACATAACATCTTCGGATGATAAAACTTCCTTAAGCTTATTAAAAGCCTGAAGTTGTTTTTCGTTAAACTTTATATTAATTTTTTTTGACTGACCGGAACCAATTTTGCCATTATCACCCTTCAGAATGTCCGTCAAAGGTCTTGCTATTGAAACAAAGTCCCTAATTAAACACCTATAGTAACTTTGCCAGTCCCAGAAAAGATCTGACATTGAAAAGCATAGTGGGTTGTTCATAGTTCCGTATTGCCTCAATTTTACTAGAGCTTGTTGTGATTCCCCCTCGAGATACCACAAAGCCCAAAAACTCCACCCTTTCTTTAAAGAAATTCGATTTTTCGCGAGAAACTCGCATATTGGCATCGTACAGCCTATCCAAGACCCAAGCGATGTGGTCAACATGGTCTTTCATATTTTCTGAAAAAATAATTACGTCATCGACGTAAACATAACAGAACTTTCATATTCGTTCCCTAAGCACATCGTCGATGGCCCTTTGAAAAATGCTTGGAGCATTTTTGAGTCCAAAAGGTAGTCTGCAAAACTCGTGTTTGCCATTTCCGACCGAAAAAGCGGTTTTTTCACGATCCGTTTCCGCCAGTCAAATCTGAAGGAATCCCGACTTGAGGTCTAATGTGGTAAAGTATCTAGCTTTCCCCAGGTTCGACAAAATAACATTCACATTTGGAAAAGGATATTTGTCAGATGTTGTTTTGGAATTCAGTTTCCTAAAATCCATAACAAGTCGCTTTTTAGTATTTCCCAACTCGTCAGTTCCTTTTTTGTCCACCACCCATACAGGGTTATTGTAGGGTGATCTAGATGGTCGGATGATGCCATCTTTTAAAAGGTTACGAATTTCCTTATTCACAAAATCTGCTACACCCATTGGGTAGGGATAAAGCTTGGAATATATAGGATCTTCGTTTTCTGTGCGAATGGTTGCAACAATATTTGTGTTGAAGGGTAGTGCCCCATCAGGTTCAGCAAAGACACCCATTCTGCCCTTAATCATTTTTTGAAAATTTTCAGATATTCCCTGGGGTACTTCAATCTCTTCCACACTTGTGAAATTACATTTTTGCATTTAAGAAACTGAATGGTTTCTGACCCATTTTTGGTTTCCAGCTTTTTATTTTTAAAATCCAGTTTCGAATTTGTGTCGGTTAGTAAATCAAGTCCGATTATTCCATCGAACGTTGTGAGATTGGGCAGAATGAAAAAAATCGCGTTAGTGTTGAAAAGATTTACAATGCATTTTTGTTCAATTGCATTAAAGCCATGAAGCGACTTTACTAAAAACGGTTGATCTACCCGTTTTACGTGTTTTAACTCCTGTAATGGTTTAAAAAATTTTTTGACGCACCCGTGTCTATCAGCAATTTAATAACCCTCCCTGCTATCGTTCTTTCTATGTACGGGAGCAGGGAGTCATGACTAAAAAATTAATTTGGTCATGTTCCGAAAATTCACATTCAATGTTCTCAACTTCTTCATCTGCTTCAGTCTGATAGTCAGAATCCCCCCGATCAAATGTATTTTCATTTTGCACCAAGTGATTAATTCTTTGGTGTTTTGGCCCTGTAAATCTTGCTGTGCCACTACTTGGCCTTTTTGCTGCCTGATTCACGTTATTTTGTGGTTGGGGTTGCCCCCGATTATAAAATTGTTGGGGCTGTTTGAACCGCGATGATGACTCAACATCCATGGGTTCCGCCTCTTGTTTTTGTTGATGTTTAGTACCAAGTTCCTGGCGCTCGTTAAAATAAGGATTTTTTCCTGTTGGGTATTATTCTTATCCCTATTAAAATTTTTGTTATTTATTTGGTGTTTTTGTTGAGCCCTATCTTCCACAGTCCTAGCGTAATTATTAGCAAAGATATAACGCTCATGATTTGACTCAACTTCTTGAGCCAATGCCAAGGCAGATGGAAGGTCTTTCGGTGTTGCCGAGAAAAGTACATCACTTAAAAATTTTTTTGTACCCGATATAAACACCCGTAAAGCGTCCATCCTATATTTCTCATTCAGAGATGCGGCCAGAGTATTATCATATGTCATTATCGTTTTATTGATAAGAAGCGTGAGCTTTCTTTCCACTTCATCACAATATTGGAGAAGTGTCATATTTCCCTGTCGAAGGGTGGACAATTCTTGTTCTATCAAATATATAGGTCGCTTGTCAGCGTAAGTGAAATCTAGCCTATTTATAATAGCTTTAAAATTTAAAGGGGTATCGAAGGAAGCCAATACCATGTCACCCGGTCCTCTTATTTTATTTCTTATAATGCCAAGAGCTTGGTAATGAGTAGAACTACCTACATGATTTTCATATACTTTGTATGCGGTATGAGCCGCCTTCCTCCATGAAACGTATGTTTCATGTTTACCTTCGAAATCTGGTAAAGATTTCACAATATCTAGGGTCTCTTTGCAAACCGCCCCCTCCCTGATTTGCGCTTCTTCATATGTTTCTATTTCAGGTGCACTAACAGTCAGACTGGTTATTCTCTGTTTTATTTCTTCTAACCTAATATCAAACTGTCTCTCCTGCAATACAAGAGCACTGCTAACAGCGCCTTCTACAATGGTTTTTAATTGATCAGGTGTTATAGCCATTTCTAAATCTAATCCTTCAAATTCTTTCAACAAAATATCGATTTCACTGTTCATAAAACTATCGATAATCACACAAAGATTGCCAGTTTTTTATTATTCTATTTTACTTTTATTTTACACCAAAACACAAATATAATAAGCACTCTACTTACATGTTATCAATGTTAAGTTCTTATCTAATATCCGTTGGTGTCGTTGCTCCTTTAGTTTTTCCCTTTAGGTTGCAGTTGCCAGTGGTCTCCTACAGCTACAAATTTGTTGGGTTTTCCTTTGTAACCTTGAGTTGTAGTTAATTGGTGGTTCGATTGTTTGTTGGGCGCCAATTATAAGTATCTAACTAATTCGGGATCTCAGAATTAACTACACTACACACACGACGTCTCATTAATGGTATTATCGAAATTTATTTATTTGTCTTACAAAAATAACATTTTGTTAATCTTACGTCTTAATCACAACTAACTACCCAAAACCAAAACCAACTTATTATAATGAACAGCCATACACCCGATTTATGCAGTGTCAGCGTCTGGCTTGTATTTTTCAACATAATTCATTTATTGTTATTATTTCGCAATGCATGAGTATACTGCTGTAGAAGCAGATTCTTGTTGTTGGTTTTTTGTATTCTTGTGAACACTCGCTTGACTCGTGTTAACTTATATATTAAGGACATATCAGTTAAGTTACTGTAAAGTTACAATATATAAGAAGTAAAATAATGTTTTTCTTAAATGTTGGCATATTAACGAAACTCATTTAAAATTAGGGCATTTATAATGTATATTAGAAGCTTATTCCAATGTTCATCTTCCACGCCATTTAAAACGTTAATAATTTCATTTTCATTTAAAAAAGGTTTTCCAAAAACTCGAATTCTAAATTCCTTTAAAACCGGGCATTTTTCTATGAAGTGTTGTATGCTTTCTTCTTCATTTTGGTTACTTAGGCTGCAAAAGTTATTAATGTGCTTTCTATTAAAGTTTATACCATTCAAAGCTTTAAGTCCGCATCTAGCTTTAAAAATCCATATTATTTTTTTTCTTCCGTAAGACTCTTAATAAGTAATTTCGACCAATATTGTGATCGAGATATTTATAAATTATTGTTGGGCTTTGTAAAGATTTTCTCCACATAATTTGGCGGTTACTGATTTTTAGTTCATTCAATAAGATTGTAAAATTATTTGACCATAAATTTCTATTTAAGTTTTCCATGTTCCATTTCAACCAATAATATCTTTCCATTTCATTTAGTTGTTTAGCCCAATATACATTTCTTTGCAGAATTTTCATGGATAACTTGTTTGCCAGACGATTGTTATTGTATACAAACAGAGCTTTATATAAGTATCTTAAATGCAAATCAAGTGTACATAGATGTCTATTATCCAAGCCTGTTTCCAGCATTATACAGTAGGTGGGTGTAAAATCAGGTAACTTAAGGATCATCTTAACAAAATAGACCTGCAGCTTGTTTACCTCTTCAAAAAGCAATCAACCCCCATACTTGAGCTGCATAGCTTTGCACGGCTCTACATTAGGGGTGGGATAGTGCACGACTTTTCGATTTGGACGTGCTAGAACCTCTTATTTTGTGAGGCTCGTAAAAAAAATGCATGAGCCAAAAAATGGAAAATTTTGAGTGATGGCAACTGGCCCCTCATCTAACCAAAATAGACCTGCAGCTTGTCTACCTCTTCAAACAGCGAACAACCCCATACTTGAGCTGCATAGCTTTGCAAAGGCTCTACATTAGGGGTTAGATAGTGCACGACTTTTCGATTTGGACATGCTAGAACCTCTTATTTTGTGAGGTTCGTAAAAAATGCATGAGCCAAAAATGGAAAATTTTGAGTGATGGCAACTGGCCCCTCATCGAGGTCAAGGTTGGGACGGCAGGGAAAAATCCGCAAAAATGCCCAAAACTGCCCTGGAGTTACTCCTAAGGGGTTAAAATGTAAGACGGACCCCCCCATTAATTTTTCCCACCCAACATTTTTTCCGAAAATACCTACCCCCTATCTTCACCCGTTAAAGGGTCTCCCATACAAATTTGAAGATTTTCTAGGTGCCCCTAGAGAGGTCAAATGTTTGGCCGACTTCCGTTTATTTTTAGCCCCAAAATTTTTTCAGATTATACCTACTCCCTATTTTCACGTCGTAAGGGTTCACCCATACAAAATTTTTTTTTTTCAAACACACCTACCCCCTATGTCTAATCCGTAAGGGGGTTCCCATACAAAAATGACATTTTAAAAAATTTGCTCCCACCGCTCTAACGGTCCCAAGGGTGACCCTAGGGTGATCAAATGTTTGACCCAAAAAATTTTTCAACCCCAACATTTTCTCAGAACATACCGACCCTCGATCTTGAACCCTTAAGGTTGTCCCCATACAAATTTAATTAAATTTAATAAATCGCTAAAGTTGGCAGCACTGATTATGTGACAGAAAACAGCTGTGTTGTAAAAGTTGTAATTTAATTTAAAACAATTTTGAAATCAATAAAATAAAATGACATCAACATCGACCGGCGTTGCGAAAAGTTTAAGATCGCGTACCGAACTTTTTTTAATCAACCACCGTGCGCGAATATAATAGGAACAAAATTGCCATCTAGAAAACAAGTGCTCAAAATGTACTTTTATGGAACTGGGCAGCGTAAAATAAGTCGTGACGAAAGTGCATACTTGTGACTGACACTGTTATGATTTTGAGGCGTCAAGCGTTTATTCCAACAAAACACAGAGGTGATGTGCAGCGTAACACGACTTTTGTAGTATGTTGTATAATAACCACACAGTATACAGTACAATATTTGCAATATTTGTATGAATGTGTATGTTGTTGTTGTAGGTTGTTGTTACGCTGGCACACTTATGTTTATGCTGACCCAGGTGCAGGTATTACGTTGTTGTTAATACAGGTTGAAATATTTATATATAAAAAAGAACATTTTTATAAAATCAATCAATAATAATTTTAGCATAAAAAGACTCAGCTCCTAGATTGAGCTGAAGAACCAATAAATAAAATTATAATAAAATACTAATATATAACTAAAAATATATTGTGTATATATATATATATTGTTTGAGTGTTGTTTGCTATATGGCGATTCTGCCAGTGCTCCTTAGACGAGCATTGTAGAAAAAATATATACAAGGATTATGCTCTCAAATTGAGCAATTCTGGGAATAATACAAAAAAAAAATCACAATAATATTGTCCTGGTGGATCAGCCACAACGATCCATCAGCTGCGCTGAATGAAGATACTGTCTGGCCTAAAGACAGTGGAGCTTTAAAATCAATGGCGGAAGGGCCAAAACCTATCTCCATAGAAGAGTACAGAAGAAGGATGGGCCAGCAGAAAACGAAGGAAGAATACATCAATATACCCCTGGTATATATCAATATACACATCAATATACCCCTAATAAAACAACGAACAGGTAGTTCATCCTAGTTTTACTAAAAAAAAAAGTGGAGCATCCCGCTATGCACCCGTAGGCCAGAAAGCGTTAACCGCTCTTGGCAAATAAATAAATAAATAAAAAAATTGAAGTAGAAAAGAAAAAACAGTAATTTGTAAGAAAAATCCACAAAGGAATGTAGTTCAATAATCTGATTTGTTCTGTTTGAAAACCTTACATTTAATCTTGATACAATTATATATATAAAAAAAAAACTATTGTAATTATGCTGTTAAAAAAAAACAAAAATTAAAATAAAATTAAATATTTTATATTTTATAAACTAAATATACACATTAAATAAAACTGATGCATGTAAAATAATATAAGCTATGGATAAAAATAATAAAGAATTACGAATAGAGAAAAATTAGTATGGTTAGCCAAATATTGGAAACTGATAGACATGCCAGGAACCGCTACTAGGGAAGATATAATTAGCAAGCCACGCATAGAAGAATCGGTTAGAGCATTGAGGAAGTCAGAAAAATATTTAAATAGAAATGAACAATAAAAAGAGGAAAGAATTTTTTTTTATAATTTAAATAGCGAAGGAAAATGGGAGGTCGTCAATCAAAAATAGAGAATCCCAATGCAAATGTTATTAACAAGGTAGAAATAAAAGACTCAATCGAGTGTTGTTTAATAATAATAACCGTACTGATTAGCTTAAATTTTGCATTACATATTTAAGCCTTAAACACCAAGAAACTCAAAAAGAAATATTTGAGCGGGGCCAATGACTTAAATAAAATTAAAATAATTTTCCCATGGATTGGCAAGAAATAATTCAGAAGGTGAGACTAATCAAAGAGTAGTTTGACAAATCTTATAAATGTTTAAATGTAGATAGAAGTACAAAAGAGGAAACAATAATAAAACATATTAGGATCTTATGCGAAAAGTCAAAGAAGGGTGTTAAGGTAAAATTACCAGATACACTACACGAAGAGGTAAAATGCTTAGTAGAAACTGAAAATTCAGAGACTATTGGAACAGAAGTAAAAATTTCTTTCTGAACACAGCTTCAAAGCTGATCATAGAATTTGATGGAAAACCAGAAAATTTACGTTCCTTTATAGACTCATTACAGTTAATAGAATCCATCAAAGGTAACCACGAGTCTATCGCAGTCTCTTTAATAAAAATAAAGTTAAAGGGAAGTGCAAGAAATTTAATACGTAATGAACAAACCATTACTGAGATAATACATAAAGCTCGGTAAAGGGCGAGTCAGTTGAGGTATTGACAGGGAAAATAATGAATACCCGACAAAACAATAAAACTGTAAATAATTATTGCAGTGAAATAGAGAATTTAACAAAGTCATTAGAAAATGCCTATTTTTCGGATGGTTTGCCATGCGAATTGGCATGTAAATATTCAACACAGGTTGCAGTAAAGGCACTAACCAAAAATTGCACCATTGATAAAGTTAGACTTATCATGGAAGCAGGCCAATTCAGTAACATGAATGAGGCCGTTGGCAAATTCATAAACAGGGCAACAAAATGCCGTATTAAATTTCGGGCAGAAGTTTAACCAAAATAATAACTACAGACAATACCGTGGAAGGTACAATTACCCACGCAATAATAGTAATGATAGTAACAACGGCAGACCCCAACAAAGACCTATTCATAACAGAGGTCAACAAAATCAGAACCACAGACGTAACAGAAATTACGTCAGAACAGCAGAGTCACATGAAAATGATTCGGAAAACTGCTAAAATCCTCTGAGATATATCGTAATAACAATACTAACTACATTTACAACCTCAGCTTAAGTTTTTATGTTAATATAAAAATTAACGACACGAACAACACGTTAACACTGTTGGTAGATATAGGAGCAGATATTTCGGTTATAAAAACTAAACATTTTTATCAAACACAAATTAACAGGAACAGAACAGCCACATTAAGTGGAATAGGACAGGGTAAAATCCGTTCAATAGGTAATGTATTTATTGACCTAAAATTTAGAGGTTTCTTGATACCACATGACTTCCAAGTAGTGCAAAATAATTTTCCAATACCTTGCGACGGTATCCTTGGAATGGATTTTTTTTAAGAAGTATAAATGTATACTGGATTTCAATGGGGACCATGATTTCCTCGTACTACGACCATCCAATCTGTCGCATGTAATAGAAATTCAATGGAATAACTCCCACCAAGGTCAGAATACCAAATCAAGAAGTTGTACCAGGTGTCTTTGTACCAAATACACTGGTAAAATCAAGTAACACATTGGTTCGTTTTTTAAATACCACACAAAAAATAGTAACAATTAAGCAAAATAACATAAAAACCGAGAATATGTCTGACTATGAAATAGTAAAACAAAAACCACATAAAAATAGCCAAAGAAAATCGGAAGACTCAGAAGGGGAAAAGATAATTATGCTGCCGACACACTGTTGCGTATTACCATAAATGACTTGAAAGATATCAACGACAAGATTTCATTCGTTTTAAGGGTCACGACAATATCGATGACTAATGAAATGAAAATTAGTGAACCAGTAGTAAATCAGCAAAATATCAATAACAATAATGAGCCCAAGGTATATATACCATTGAATAATATAGACGTCAAAAGATATTATAAATTAAAGATTTTACCCAACAGATCTTACATCAAAAAGGGAAAATCTATATATGCTAGCATAAGAATAGATGATTTGTTTACTAAAGGGAATATTGACTCAGGACAATTTTTCCCCAGGCTAGAACGAATAGCCTGTAAACTAAATATTAATAAGATTCAAATTTCACCACATGAGAGGATTTTCGAATTTGTCTTGATAAGTGAATTTGAGAATATGGGCAATAAAATACTCAATAAAATTAGAATGGCGCTATCAAAGGAAGTAACTCAAATTGATAACACGAATGCAAAGGCAATACGTGAGATAATGCTGAAATACCATGATGATCATATAGAAGGAGGCCATTGTGGGATATATAGAACCACTGAGAAGATCATGATATATTATTACTGGAAAAATATGACAAAGGACATTGCAAAATATGTGAGGACATGACATAAATGTCAATTAGCTAAAATGGAGAAACATATAAAAAGTCCAATGGCTATAACGGAGACACCAAATAGGGATTTTGATACGGTGTACGTAGATACAATTGGACCATTTCCAAAGTCAATTTATGGAAATGAATATGCAGTCACAATGATATGTGACTTTACTAAATATTTGGTAACAATACCAATAAAAGATAAATCAGCTAAGACGATCGCAAAAGCGATATTTGAAAATTTTGTGCTTATATGGTCCAATGAAGACGTTCATTTCGGATATGGGCACAGAATACAAGAACTCAATACTGACAGAACTTTGCAACCTATTGAAGATAGATAAACGCACATCGACAGCACATCATCACCAGACACTAGGTACGATAGAAAGAAGTCACAGAACTTTTAACGAATACGTACGAAACTACACATCAGTAGCTAGAGACGATTGGGATGAATGGCTCAAATATTTCACGTGCTGTTTTAACACTACACCATCGGCAGTACATGATTATTGCCCTTATGAACTTATTTTTGGAAAAATTCCAAACAATTTTAGACAACTTAGTGAAGTAGATAGAGTTGCACCACTTTATAGTATAGATAATTATGCCAAGGAAATTAAATTTAGGTTAGAAGTAGCAATAAATAGAGTTAAAATCTATTAGATATAAATAAAATAAAACAAAAAATTTATTACGATAAAACAAAATTAGATAACAATTTTAAAATAGGAGATTTAGTCTTAGTAAGAAATGATGCAGGACATAAGTTAGAGATGGCATATAAAGGGCCATATAAAATTAAGAAAATAGATTTTAGAAATAATGTAACCATAGTTGATAAGAAAACAGATAAAGAAAAAATAGTTCATAAGAATAGACTTACGTTATACAATATTAAATAAATAAAATGCATCCTTTTCTTTAATTCTTTTCTTACATAAAAATAAATCTATAATTGTAGATAAAATAAAATAAATTTATTGTAAAATGTGAAACTTGCACTTGACACAAAAAAAAGGAAACAAAAAAAACAAACAACAATAAAATTAATAAATGAATGTTCATAGAACAAAATTGATATATGAACATTCTTATAAAAAAGGGAGGTGTAGCGTAACACGACTTTTATAGCATGCTGTATAATACCCACACAGTATACAGTACAATATTTGCAAATGCGGAAGTAACAAATATCTATATTGTTGACCACTGCATTTACGAAACATTGTATGAATGTGTATGTTGTTGTTGTAGGTTGTTGTTACGCTGGCACACTTATGTTTATGCGGACCCAAGTGCAGGTATTACGTTGTTGTTAATATAGGTTGAAATATTTATATATAAAGAACATTTTTATAAAATCAATCAATAATAATTTTAGCATAAAAAGACTCAGCTCCTAGATTGAGCTGAAGAACCAATAAATAAAATTATAATAAAATACTAATATATAACTAAAAATATATTGTATATATATGGGGGATTTCATGTCAAGTGCACCAACTTTTGAAACCGATATCTTCCGATCGGGATGCACCAAGGTTAGTCCTATTGGATAGTAGTTTAGACACAATTTTTCAACAAGATCGGTCCAGATCTCTCTGAGTTAGAGGGGATCAAAATTTGACATTTTGGCCAAACTGGTGTTTTTTCTCATCCATGTAACTTATTACCTATTGTTCTTAGAAAATTTTCTCCCAAAGAGTTTAGATAGCTATTTCTTCAATATTTCGGAAAAAATACTTAAAAAAAAAAATTTTTTTTTAGACTTTATTTTTTGCTAAATTAAAGCATTTTTTCCTTTTTTTTCAAAAAGGGCATTTTTTTTTTTTCATAAGAAAGCTTAGGATTTTTCCTTTAAGAGCTTTTTGGTCGCTTAGTGGGATGGGAGTGGGATATCTTTCAAAATAAATGTTTTGTAACCATTGTCTTGGTTTTTCAATTTTTCACAAATGCACTATTTTGAATTTTTTCCTATTTGTGTGAAAAACCTTACAAATAAAACTTATACTGAGAAACTAGACAAATTAACCTTTCCGAAGGTATGTAACATACCTAACTAAAATTTCATACCCTCGATACTGTAATACCCAGAATATGTTAACCTCAGGAAAAAAATCGCTTTTTTTCTATAGAAATGTTGAAAAATTTTTATTTTTTATTTATTTTTAATAATAATTAAATTAATGTATAATAATAATATTAAAAATAAAAAGATAAATAATTTATTAAAATTTAATCTTAATTGCATTAGATCCATTTATATCATAACTATTTTTATACTTAATTTATTGTAGCTTATGAAGTATTTAAGTCTTGTAAATTTTTAAATACCCAGTCTTTCATCCAGCTTTTTTGTCGCCTTTATTTACTGCGTTCTTTTGTCAATCCTTTCTTGGCGTTACTAGGTTCAGCTGTTGATTTCGCTGCTGGTTTATTTGTTGTCTTTGGAAAGAAATCGCATTGAATAGAGGCAGAAAACTTTTTCAACTTGAGTCTTCCATCGACAAGCGGCATAAAAGCATGGTATTGAGCGGTGCCATCGATTGTTACCGCACCATCGAATCTGCTCTTCAGTGTTTTCAATGGTTCCTGATGATCCTCTTTGCTACTAAAAACTATTTTAGTTTCTTTACAGTAACTCTTTGCCCAATGGAAAAGCAGTCGCATCTAAGATGCGATCTTGATGAGAGCACTGGAGGCTATACTTCGCTGCATTTCTTTTAAGGTTTGCTCCAATACCATCACATGCTCCTTTACCATGAGCAGTAGGATGAAAATGCCACTCAGCTTGCATTCCAAAATCTTTTTCATGGGCCATAAGATTTGCGAAGCTACTTTTGTTTTTAAAATGTTGACGAGCTCCGTCCGAAACGTACCATACCTTCTTTACTTTAAATTTAGATTTTAGAAATTTTAGTATTCTCTTCTGGTACTCATAAACGGTATCATGTTTTAAATCGTCGGATATGATTGCCATACTTTTGTGTTCCAGTTTTTCATCTTTCGTGTAGTAAATAACTACTGTGAATATAGTTGCTTGGTCGTTATTGAAGTGGAATGCTTGTATGGCATCCTGAAGAACATATTTATAGTTTTCTGCGAAATCATATGAAATAACGAATTCACCAGACTTCAAATGTATCTTCAAATCCTTGAAGAATGACCATTGCTCTTTGACTAAAAAGTCATGGTTTCTCAAGTTTAGCAATCCTGTGCACATTTCTTCCACAAAATCATCCACATTTAAAATGATTGTTTTCAATGTGCATCTGTCAGTCTGAATCCAAGAATCAAATTTGACCTCCTCTATATATTCTCGATCTAAAGAGTTGATTAAAATTTCTTTGATGAATGTGGTTTTCGGGCAATTGGTACATTCACCTAAGTGGCAAGAAGTTGTTGCATTAGGACACATAGCCAATTTAAGGCAATCGCGGTTATCGTGTAAATCTTCTGCCGAATCATCTGTTAAATACTTTAAGTTTATTGCCTTCAACATCAGTTTAACATTTTCATAAATGCAAACGCATACTGTGTGAGTTCCGCTGCTTAATGCCAAAACGCAATGTTTTGGCCTCATTTGGGTTAATTTCGTGAAGCCAATTCTAACATCCTCGTGTTCAGATAGAAATGTTGCAAACAACTCTTTCAGGTTACAGATAACCATTCTCTTCTGTTATGTTATGAAGGTATGTTACATACCTTCGGAAAGGTTAACTTGCCTAGTTTCTCAGTATAAGTTTTATTTGTAAGGTTTTGCACACAAATAGGAAAAAATTCAAAATAGTGCATTTGTGAAAAATTGAAAAACCGTTGTCTTGAGTTACAAAACATTTATTTTGATAGATATCCCACTCCCATCCCACTAAGCGACCAAAAAGCTCTTAAAGGAAAAATCCTAAGCTTTCTTATGAAAAAAAAAAAAAAAAAATGGCCTTTTTGAAAAAAAGGCAAAAAATGCTTTAATTTAGCAAAAAAAAAGTCTACAAATTTTTTTTTTTTAAGTATTTTTTTTCCGAAATATTGAGGAAATAGCTATCTAAACTCTTTGGGAGAAAATTTTCTAAGAACAATAGGTAATAAGTTACATGGATGAGAAGAAACACCTGTTTGGCCAAAATGTCAAATTTTGATCCCCTCTAACTCAGAGAGATCTGGACCGATCTTGTTGAAAAATTGTGTCTAAACTACTATCTAATAGGACTAACCTTGGTGCAAATTTCATCCCGATGGGAAGACATCGGTTTCAAAAGTTGGTGCACTTGACATGAAACCCCCCATATATATATTGTTTGAGTGTTGTTTGCTATAGATGTTAAAACAAAAGTTTTATCTTTGTTCACTGAATGGTATTCCTGCAAAAGAATACTTTGAGAGGCGGTGAAAAACAAAGAAAATGAAGAGCAGACAAAGCTAGCGAAACTTCAAAACGAAGTCGCAACAGTGGTTGACTATTATTATTTTTTACCAGGGCAACCAAAAATATGCTTCTGGTTAGCCTATTTATTTAATACATAATAAAATAATATATGTGTTCAGTTAGCAAGTTTTCATCCCCCCGAATCTAGTGAATTAGACACTGCGCATGAAGTTGCCAACGACGAAATGGTTTTGCGTAAGAGACCAACAAAAATAACTAGGGGCAGAATTGAATGCATAACTTCGGAACTAGTGTCTGTTTTCGACAGACACAGCAGCAGTTCGTATAATGATTGTTGCGGCAAGAGCTTTTTAACGTGACCCAAGAATGTATATCATCAACCGGAAGTCCCTTCGACAAGCCCGTACATAAAATCGACAGCAGATTGCTGCATTACTAAAGGAAACCCCACAAGTATGTAATTTATAAAAAAATATATTCCTGTAAAATGTGTAATAGGTAATTAATATTTATACGTTTTTAGTTGGCTGAGGCGAAATTTTTCAACGTGCACTGGGATGGCAAAATGTTTAGCTGATTTGCAAGGTGGAGGAAAGTTGATCGACTTCCTGTTATCGTAACGAATGATGGAAACGAGCAGCTCTTGGGCGAGCCAAAGATACCGTCGGTAAAGGAAAAGGCAAACGTATTGCAGAGGCCATTAATGGGCTTTTGCTTGAGTGGAAAATCACTGACCGTGTCCAAGCTTTTCAGTCGGCACCACCTCAACGAACACTGGCCAATTCCAAGGCGCCTCGCTATTGCTTGAGCAAATACTGGAACGAGATCTTTTCTACCTGCCGTGCAGAAATCATATTTATGAACTGCAGTTAAAAAAAGTTTTCGAAGTTAAATTCGGCAAAACGTCTGGGCCAGGAGTGTCAATGTTAAAGAACAATGAGAAAATATTAAACACAAACCTTTCCGTTCAGGCATAGAATATGAAGTCGCAGCTAAAATACCAGTTCAAGTTCAAATGGAGATCAAGTCGTTGTGTTTGGCTCAATTGAATGAGAAACAACCCAGAGACGACTATAAGGAGTTGCTTGAAATTGTTTTATTGTTTCTTGGTGAAAATATCCCGAATTATCGTTTCAGCCCACCAGGACCCATTAGTCATGCTCGATGGATGGCGAAAGGTATATACTGCCCAAAAATGTTTTTGGTCCGAAAACATCTCTGTTTAAGCAAAAAAGAATTAAATTTGACTTCGCGATGTTACTATTTTCTTCGTAACACTTTACGTGAAAGCTTGGTTTTGCACCACCGAAGCCCCAAATATTGATTTGAATTTTTTGAAAGCGATTGTTGGATATGCTGTGACATCAAGCGGAAAATGGCGAATGGAATTCGTATATTTGAGGAAGAGAAAGACGAATACGAGGAAGAGTTGTCAGACGATGAGATGGACGTATCGTCCGACGAAGACAGTGATGAAGTGGGGATGTGGATGATATCGATGAAGAAGACGAACATGATTTGGAGGATAGTAGCAACCACGACCGTTCCCGTCCAGTACATGTTGTTGGCTTCGAAGGGGTAAAAAGAATTATCTTTGCATCGAAACAAATATATCAAGAACTAATGGAGAAAGATTTAAGCCATTACGTCACACCTCAGACTTCAAAATTTTTCGAACGATTCGGATTGTCAAAAGATCTTATGGTTACTGATCCAGAAACCTGGCAAGAGCGTGAGGACTACCAGCAATCGCTAGACATACTGCGCAAACTGCATGTTATCAACGACGCTGTTGAAAGAGGTGTAAAATTAATAGTAGACTATAGCAACGTGCTGTGCCGTAACGAAGAAGAAAAAACATTTTTACTTCAGACTGTAGCCGAAAATCGAAAAAAATATCCATCACACGATAAAAAGAAACTAATTTGATTTACATTTGTGAACTTTAAAACATTTTCAAATTATAAAACCAGGTTTTTTAAGCTCAATAAAATTATAAATTAAAAAGCTAACAATCTGGATTTTCAATTTCATAAAAAAGTTTAAAATTTGTATGGGGACCACCTTAAGTGTTCAAGATCGAGGGTCGGTATGTTCTGAGAAAATGTTGGGATTGAAAAAATTTTGGGGGTCGGTCAAACATTTGACCACCCTTGGGACCGTTAGAGCGGTGCGATCAAATTTTTTAAAAATGTAATTTTTGTATGGGAACCCCCTACGGATTAGAACTTAAGTTTGGTCTTAGTAAAACTCCAAGATAATTGTATTCATATATCAATTTTTCTATACGTCTATTTCTCTTTTCCGGATAGTTTTCCTCCTTTTCTGAATACCATCAATGACAGATTTCTTAACCATGTTCCAGGTTTCGCAATATAGTGCAAGTTTATTAATCATTTATTAAAGTATACTTACGTCGCACTGTGGACCATATTTTGAGAAGGCGGCCAAAAATAATTTTTTTATGATTACCGATTTTAAAGTTATAAATTTGAAAGTAAATACCATTGAACCTCGGGAGCCAAAAGATTGCGACTCTATTTCCACTATATCACAGCGAAGAGTGTGTTCGAAAATGGACTTTCTATGTATTTTGCTAAAATTAAAAATTTCTTTGTAAATTTTAATTTTTAAATGATTGTAACTTTTTTGTTTTAAAAGATTTTAAATAGAATAAATTTTATATAATTTTGTTGCTTCTAAGCTATTAATGTTAGAAATATAAAATTACTGAGTCGTTTAGAAATCAAACAAAGATTAAAAAAGGTCAAAATTTCCCGAAAATGTCCTACGTAATAGACCAGAATTCCTGCCCATCAAAAGAAATCAAAAAAATCTTGCACTCTTCTGTAGTTCGAACCCGCCCCTAGACTTTTATAGCCCATTATATACCCGCCAGTTTCCGCCCGTGTGCACAAGAACAATTTTTCTAACCTAAGGCCAGATATTTTGTGCAAAATTTATGAATACAAAAGTTTTCCACTGTGGTTAGTATGTAAAGAGTTTGCCCTGATGTTTGTAACTGCCAAAAATATTAAACCTATATCTTTTATTATATGGATCGACTCAAAATCGATTTCTGAGTCGATTTGCCGATGTCCGTCCGTCTGTCTGTGAGTTATGAATACAAAAGGTGGTCGTACCGGTGTATTTTTTGACGTGAGTTTATTTGTTTTTTATATTGACAGAAAAAAAAGCAAAAAAAAAAAAAATTCAAGAAAAATATCTACAGCTAGGCCTCATAATCGAACAACCAAAACAAGGAGAAGGAAACTCAAATGATGAAAATACTGCAAGGAGATTTTTTCCGATCCAGAAACTGCAGCATCTATCACAGGTGTAGATCATGAATTAATAAGACGATTCAAAATCATATTAAAAGTTCAAGCAAGCAGCAGAAAGATAAATGCAAAAAAATTTGGAGAGTACGTCAACATTCGATGAAAATGGAAAACTACCTCTATTGAATTAGACGCAGAAGCTAAACAACTTCTAGAAGATGAAAACCAAATTTAGAAGAAATATTTACTAAAATTGTTTGAGTTAAAGTAGTTTTTCAGTACTCTAACAATAAGTTATACTCTTTTTTTATAGTAAACAATTTTTCTAATTTAAAAATTTATGTATTTTATAAATTAAAGATGAAATATAAATATAAAATATCAAACAATGTAAATTCAAAAAAATAAAACAATATTTTGCTAATATCTATGTATGTATGTATGTATGTTCCTTATTTTTAAAAAATATTAAGATATTATACAAATAAAGAAATTAAATAAGAATTAAATAAATAACAATGACATATAGTCGTCTGTTATATAAAAATTAAAATAATAAATATGTATGTATAAATATTTTTCAAAATATATTTATAGTTGTAGTAGATATGCTCAAAATATATATAATTGCAGTAGATATGATAATTTAGTAAATAATTACACAAATTCTTCAGTTATCATTTTTCTATACTTTAAAGCATTTCCGACATAGTTATAAATCCTATTCCACCCATTGGGTATTTTACCATTCAAAATGTTTATAAGTTCATTTTTATTGAGATATGGTTTTTCAAAGTATCTGTTTCGAAATTCCCTAAGTATTGGGCATTTTGCCATAAAGTGTTGTAAGTTTTCGTCTTCTCTAGTATTATATAAAGTGCAAGTTTTATTTTCAGTTGTACTAAATTTATTTGCGTTTAATGGTTACAAATCTGATCTTGTTTTAAAAATTATTGCAAGTTGCCTTTGGTTTTTTATGTTATCGATATAAATTACTGGCAAGTTATGGTCTAAATCTATCTATAATATTAATAGGCTAGGCGATTTCTTGAGACCGATGTTTTGTTCTACCGTTTTATCCCGATTTTGACCAAACGTTATTATTTGAAAGGTATTTCTTTTTAGCCGTTTTGCAGATTTACAGATTTTTAAATTGTTTCCTTTATTTTGAGTAAATTGCATTTAAAGTTGCTACTAACACATACATAAAATTATACAATGCTATGTGTGTGTTTATTAAATATGTTAATGTGTTTGTAATAAAAATGAGTTTGTTTTTTGTGTTGATTTATGAATTGGCTATAATAGATTAGCATACCTTTAGGGTCTTTATTTAATGAAAAAATTAAATTTCCTAGCATTTGCGCTCGAATTTCGAGGGCTGGAATCTGCTAGTTTTTATAAAGACGCGATATACTGTTTGAAGCTTGTTGTTTCATATTTTCAAGTGTTTTTGGTTTTAATTCTTTTAGCAATAAAGTTTCTTTTTGAGCCCATTCTTGACTAAAACCTCTTCAGACTCAAAATTTATACCAAATTCTCTGCCCATTTCGTTTATTTCCCATGCCCAAAATAAATTATTTTGTAACATCATCAAAGACAATTTATGTGGTAATCGATTTTGTCTATATTGAAATAACGTTTGGTATATATAATTCATATGCAATACAAGCGTGTAAAAATAGCTACATTCTGCTTTTGTTTCAAGCGCCAATGTATAGTTTGGTGTAAATTCCGGTAGTTTTAAAATTCTTTTTATAAAGTACCGTTGAAGTTTGTCTACTTCATCATACAAACAGTAGCCTCAGACTTGAGCAGCGTATGCTTGTATTGAACGACATACTGCTTGGAAGAGTTTCCATTTCACTTTTAGTGTTATGTTGGGCTTACTCATAAAGCTGCTCCACGTTGCATTAATGCTATTTTTTGATGAAATGTTTCTCTTCTCAACATGTTTTTTAAAACTCAGTTCTGGTGTCAGGATTACATCCAGATAATTGTATTCGTTCACTGTTCTTACTTCTTGATTTTTGTATACAATTTTATCTCTCGTGGAAAGTCTGCCAGATGTCCGGAATACCATCATTTCTGACTTTAACATGTTAACTTCCATGTTCCATTGATCACAGTAGCTTTCTAACTTTTTAACCATATTTTGCATAACGTCTATATCGTCTGCTAGCAATACAATGTCATCGGCATAAAGAAGCAGACGCACATTAACCCCGTTTATTACCAAACCACCCCCTAAATGCTCATGAAGATCATTTAGGTAAAGTGTAAAAAGCAGTGGTGACAGTAAGCAACCTTGCTTAACTGCAGTATACGTCTCAAAGTATTCCGATAAGTCATTACCAGTCCACACGGCCGACTTGGTATCATTATAAATATGTTCTATCAGATTAACAAATTTTGTTGACATACCAATCCGATTTAATTTATATATGAGAGGCTTTCTAGGTACTTTACCGAAGGCTGCCTTAAAATCGACGAAAAAGCATAACTTTTCTTCTTCTCCTTAAGTTTTGCATGCACTATGGCCGTTAAATTGTAGATATTCAGACCAATTCTGAATAACAATTCCCTGGGAATTTTTTCCCTATTCCCTGGGAATTTTTTCTCTTTTCCCTTTACCCTTATTCTAAAAGAACTTCGAAAATGGGAATCTCTTCCCCGGGAAAAAAGTAGCTATTCTGAATGTCAATAAAAGGGAGAAGAATTTGGGAATAATTCCGCCAAAAAATTGAGAGGGAGTGCTGCGAAAAATGTATGTATTTAATAGTTTTATGAAAAAAAGTAATATATGTCATTTAAAATTTTGTATAATAATATTATTATGGCATTACTGTTGCTTTCAGGTCAAAAGCAACAAACAAAATACAAATTCATGTTCTTTTAAACACAATGCAAGCCAACCCTGATGTTGCATGCTTTGCTCCGTCTTGTCCTGCAGCTGCTCTTCTGCTTCAGCTACCATCAGAAACGCTACACTGAACATTTTTTGTATTTATTTTTAATTTATTAAAGATTTAAAAAAAGTTTTACTTTTAATTTTCACAAAAATTTTTAAATTTGTAAACAAAACAAAACAACTCTTCGAATAATCGAAATTCTCTCTCCCATATTATTCTTCTCCCCGCCTGTTTAGAATAGGAGGATTTATTCTCGGGAAAAATTAATTCCCCGGGAACTCATTTCCCTGGGAATATTTAGAATTGGGCTGATTATCTACCGTTGAATAATATGGTCTGAACCCCGCTTGAAACTCGTTTAAAATACTATTTTGTTCAATCCAATTTGCAAGCCTGGAGTTTGTGATTCCCATTAAGAGCTGGCACTACAATTCATAAAAGAAATTCTCCGATAGTTATTTGTACAATTAAGATCCCCTTTTTTATGAATTGGGAAGATAATGCTGCTTTCGAATACTTTGTCTGCTTTTCCAGTTTCAAAAATTATATTAAAAGCAATAGCCAGTTCGTTTAGAAATTCATCTGTTGCATATCTTATCATTTCGTAAGGAACTCTATCCTCGCCAGGTGCTTTATTGGGTTTAGTTTTATTTAAAACAGTTTTAATTTCTTGAATTGTTATTGCCTTATCGATATTGGTGCAAATTGAGTGTCTTTCGACAACTGTGGTTGTTTTAATAGCATATTAAAGTAATGTTTAAAGTTTTCGGCTGGAATTGACGTTCCAATTTTAAAACTATCTCCTCTTATTTCTCTTGCAAGCTTCCACCACACTTTTGTATCATTTATTTTATTGATTTTACTATTGATTTCTTCAAAGTATTCTTCTTTTCTCTTTCTGCAGTGATTTACATAATGTTGCTTAGCCTGAAGATATTTATACTTATCATCCTGGTTATTTTTTTTTTTTCGAAATTCATTTAACAAATCAAATGACTTTTTTCTAGCGTTGAAACATTTGTAGCTGAACCATTTAGTTTTAAATATCGACTTATTGATTCTGGTTTGATTTTGATTTGGTACTGACTTTTTAATTATATCAACTAGTTGTTGCAAATTCATAAATTCGCCTTGGATTCGCAGCAAACGTAGATTTTGATTTAGGTTTTGTTGATATTTTTCCTTTTGTGTATCTTTCCACACTAGTTTTGGAAGTACATTAAGTTGTTTGTTTTCCTGAGTTTCTGATTCGATGCTTAACTTCAACTTCAGCTGCATGTGATCTGACTATATTTTTGGTTCTATTTCAAATGCATCTATGAATTGGAGCAAATTTTGTGATACTGCACATATATCATTCTCAGAATCTCCTACTGCACTTAAAAACATTAACTCCCCATTTTCATCACCATTCGTACGACCATTTAGAATTACCAGCCCAAAATCGTTACAAAAATCAATGAGTTTTCTTCCTTTATCATTTGCCGTATGATCTTTTAAGTTTCTTTCTTCTAATCCTGCTGGAAAGCTACTTTTGTGAAAGTCTTCTAGTTCTTGTTGCAGTCTACCAAGGCGTACATTCATATCTCCGACTAATATAACATTGTCTACCGCGTTGTTGAACTTTATTGAATTAATTTTTATTAAAAGAATTGCTGTTTCGTCTACGAAATGATAATAATGTTTTATTACTGTTTTTAACGTTTTTTCTAAACCCGTAAACACATCCACCACTTGCTCTTCCATGTATACTAAGACGAGTGGCTGGCTTCCAGAATAATTCAAAGTTATGAAAATATTTTTTCCAGTTATCCATATTTTGTTCTTCTACGTGTGTTTCGAATAGGGCAAATACATCAAAATCGCATACATATTTAAAGAATTCCGGAATCAGACATTTATTTGCTAAACCATGTATATTAAAGGCTACTACATTAAAATATATATTTTGATTTACAAGTTTTTTGACATAGATTTTTCAAGTAAAGCATTATAACTAAAATTTAGTTTATCGAAAACATCTGGATATAAATCTTTAATAGTACCATCTGCTTCTTCTTTTTTTTTTTGACTTTATTGAGTAATATAAGTTTACAATATAACTTAATCTGACCCGCGAAGCCTATTGGCTTGTCTGCGGGTTGTGGTTTATTTAAACTTAAATAATACAATTTATTTTTTATTCATTGCGAATTTAGGAAGTGTTTTTTAATTAGCTTTTTTCTTTTAAATTTATTAGAAATATTCATTATATAAGAAGGTAACTTATTTAATATTGTTGGTATGGATATGGTTAGTGTATTTTTTCCATAATTGTTTTTGTGTTGGTCAACCTTAAAACGACCTTCTGCTCGTCGTCTTGTGTTGTAACCATGATCGATGACACGAGTAAATCTTGTATCATTAAAAAATTCGTTTGCTTTTGTTGTATGGTAGATACTTTTAACATTAAGTACGTTGAGGTCTTAAGCAAGGTTGTTTGAGGTTGGTTTTGCACGAAAAATGTTGCTGTATTGGTTGATGCTGTTTCCGGTGTTGTTATATGTGTTAGCAGTATCATTGTTGTTGACTAAGTTGTTGTTGCTGTTGATTAGGTTGTTGTTGATTGGGTAGTTCTTATCATTACCGTTGTGGTTGTTGCTATAGTTACCTATGTTGTTGGAGTTAGTATTGTAGACTGATATGTGTATTAAGTTGTTGTTGCCTGAGTTGTTGCCTGAGTTGTTGCTATTGGCTAATATGTTGTTTCTGGAGTTGTTACTATCGTTGTTGTTCATGATGTTGGTATTAATGCTGTTGTTGATGGTGATGTTGTTATTGTTGATGATGGCATTATTGTGCTCTATGTTGTTGTTTCTGATGACATTGTTATTAATTGCAAGTAGTTGATTTTTCCATAGAATTTTTAATAATCTGTTTTGCGTATTTTGTAGTGTTCTGCAATATGTTGCAGTACCCCATGCTGTAATCCCATGTCTAATATAGGATTCTGCGAGAGAAAAATAAGCCTGTTTCAGCACACTGAATGTCGAGTAGTTGCTTAAATGAAAGAGCATGTATGCAGTTTTTCGAAGTTTTTTTTGAACGTTCTCTACTTGGGCTTTCCATTCGAAATTATGGTCTACGTATACTCCAAGGTATTTGTAGGTATCGACAAGTTCAATATATGTGCTGCAGTTATCATTAACATCAATGTTATTGTTAGTATTATTGTTGCTGTGCAGACACTGTTGGTCGTGGAATTTTAGCATCACGTTGGCATGTCTTATATGTGGGGGTTTTATGTGCATTAGTTTTGTTTTTGTGGGATTTATTACTAGTCCATTATCATGGCACCATTTGGTTACAATATCGATTTGGTTTTGCATAATATTTGTAGCAGTATTAATGTTTTTATGCGAAACAATGATAGCAGTATCGTCTGCGTAAGCAAATGTTGTGCTATTTTTGAGTACGTTAAGCATGTTATTTGCATATATAATATAAAGTATTGGGCCTAATTTAGAGCCCTGAGGTACTCCATGACATGATCGTGTTTCTTCACTCAATTTGTTATTGATTTTTACTCGATACGTCCTTAAACTGAGATAATTCTTGAACCAGTTTAAACAACTTCCTCGGATGCCAGTTCTCTATATTAATTATTTTTTCATGCGAAAGGGTGTCGAATGCCTTGCTAAAATCAATGAAAACGGCTAGACAGTGGTAGTTGTTACTTAATTTTGTGTTGATGTGGTTCGAAAATTCACCAAGTAATTTATTTATATTTTTACCCTTTTGGAAGCCAAATTGGTTTGGGTTAATAATTTTAAATTTTTCCAAAAAATGTGTGAGCCTTTGTACAACAATTTCTTCAATAATCTTTTCAACAGCAGACAAAATGGCTATCGGTCTGTAGTTGCTGGGGTCTGCTTTCGGTCCGTTTTGTACATCGGCCGAATTATTGATGATTTCAGCATCTTGGGGATTAGTGCGCTGTCCAAACATGAATTTACTAGAGAAGTCAGTATTGGCGTCAGAAAATTAGCATTATTCCTCAGATCTTTGGGTCTAATTCCGTGAATTCCAGCACTCTTTATTATATTTTGCTTTCTTAAAATATAGTATATTTCCTCCTCATTTGTAGGAGCAAGATACATTGAGTTAGGTAATATTGTTGTTTCATTATTTATTGTTTTTATATTACAATTATGTATTATATTTTGAACGTTTTCATTAAAACTATTAGCAAAGTTTTTTTAAAACATTTTCTGAATTTTCATTTTTAAAATTTTTTGTAATAGTATCATCAATGTTATTTGTTTTCTTACCAACGATTTCATTTACTATTTGCATGTTATTTCTATTTTCAATGAGTTTAGTTCTATAATAATTGTTTTTTGTATTGTTAATTTTTTTATTTAATAAATTTCTATATTTTTTGTAATCACTTTCATAAGTTTTGTTATTTCGATTATTTATCCATTTTTTATAAAGTTTATCCCTTATATGACAGTTTTCAATTAGCTCTTCGCTTATCCACGGATTTTGTTTTCTAAGTTTTTTTGATTTTTTCATTTGTTTTGAACTTTCATATATTAAATTAAATCTTTCGTAAATATCACTGTATAGGTCATTGGAGTTTTTGTTTTGATTTTGTTTCATAATATCGTTCCAGTTGGTTTCTCTAATTTTTCTATTAACTATATGAGTAGCTATTTCCGTGCCCTGATAGACATATGTTTCCTTTCCCTGGTTGTTATTTTCGTTTTGAGAACAAAAAATAGAGAGTAGTGATCCGATATTGTTGTTGTTATTATTGCTGCATTATTTTGTGTGGTATATTGGTTGTTTTTAACAAACAGATGATCAATACATGTTCTTGTATTTTTGTTCACATCTACTCGCGTACTCTCATTTATCATCGACTCTAATCCATTTGACAAAGCCATATCAAGGTAGTTTTTTGTTGTTATGTTTTTCTTCGTTATGTCTATGTTAATATCTCCTACAAATAATATTTCTTGTTTCTTTTTTATGTGGTTTATAGTTTGATCAAGTTCAACTATGAAGCTGTTAACATTGTGGGATGGGGGACGGTAGATTGAGAGAAGGGAAAGAATTGTATCATTTATGTTTAAATCTAAATGTATCAATTCAAAAGAAAGGGTATTTTTTGTGAGATTTGTGTACGGTATGTTTTCTCTAATCTTGACCGCAAAATAATTTTTTCTCCTTGTTCCATCTAAACCATTTATCATTGATGCGAATTCTGTCGTTTATAACGGCAATACGATGCGACCTACTGGCTGCCACTATATCTTTCTTCAGTTGTAGCATAACCCTTTTGTCTCTCTGTTTTTCGGGTGTGAAATCTCTTTCTACATATATTGAGGTACCCGCAAGTTTTTTTTTTGGCATTTTGAAGAGCGCTTTGAACACTTCGAGATGAGTCGAGTTCAACCAATACCGCCATTTTATCGTCTCTTTCATATAGTTTTTTATTGTAAGTTATTTTGACCGATTTTGGCAGTTTTAGTTTATCAAAACAGATTTTGTTCACTACTCCATTTACAGAACTTTTTGCATTTAAACCTTTCAAAATCAAGTTTTTACTTTTTATTTGTTCTTCCAATTGACTGATTCTTTTTTTATCCACATCTTTATCGACTTTTAAGTCTTCTACTTCTTGCTTTAGCTGATTAATTTGTTCCTTCAAATTTTCTACAGCTCCAGACAGTGTTGATAACTTCTCCAAGACATCTCTGTTACTATCTTTTATAATCTGTCTAAGATCATCCACGTAAAGTTCTCCCACTTTTCTTCTTTCAGTTGAACGCTCTTCACTTGCATATGGTGAGATTTCTATCAAATATCGTTTGTTTACGTTACGGCGTGCCTCAGATTGTACATCACGTTGATTTAAATTAATTGCTGCGTTTTGTTCCATAATACAGTCTGAAGGTGATTGTTGTATTGATTAAGTGAATTAAAGGGTTGTTGAAAAACTTGGCATCACTTTTTAATTATCAACAAGAAAGAAACAGCTGGTGTTCTTGTTTTCCAATAAGTTTTCGATTTTTAATTCAGATTAATTGTCTCTTTCTTTGAGTGATTTTCTTAGATAATTTTTAATTAGAATTCTTGTGCAAATTAAACAAAATAAAATGCCAAAAATACTACATCAAAAGATGTCACTCCAACACAAATTCGTCTCACCAGAAGCAGCACACAATGCTGAATGTCATCCACTATTTCTAGACACTTTACGGCAGATTTAAGGTAACTTTCTTTGCAAAAATCCTAGGCTCGTTTTTAACACGTCTATACATTATTAATTGAGTGGATTCAAAAACTTTGCTAATATTGTAAAAAAAATGCTAATATTGTAAAAAATGCAAAACTATACCAAAAAAATAAATTAAACATACAAATATGAAAGAAATGTAAGTGTTTTTTTTATTTTGTTCTTAAATAACAAAAATTTTTCTATGAATTAGTTAAAGACGAAATATAAATATAAAATATAAGAGTTAAAATATAAAAAAATAAAATAATATTTTGCTAATATTGTAAAATGCAATTTTTTGTTATTTCGATCTTAAAAATAGTAAAAAATTATAGTCGATCTTAACCGTGAGAATGTTAAGAAAATTTTTTCTATGAATTAGTTACAGAAGAAATATAAATGTAAAATATAGAGATAAAATATAAAAAAATACAAAGATTTGATATGTTGTATTAACAAATTTAGTAAATAAGTATTAAAGTCTGAAAAGTGATATTTAAATTACATACTAAACATTAAAATTAATTTGTATTATCCAGAACTATTACGAAAAATTGTTTGAAAATCGTTAATATTTGAAAAAAAAAATTGTTTAAAAAAATATGGTATTATTTTTTTTTTTCCTCGGACATGAATTTTGTATTATCCATACCAAACAACCAAAAATTTACCACAAAGCTGTAGGTTTAGGTTTGGTTACATACTAATATTCCAAACTCGCAGCAAGTATCATCTATGTTTCAATTATAGCAAACAAAATTTAAAAACAAATATTAAATATCAGTACTACAATATAAAAAAATATATGGGTCGCCCTGTAAAGGATTGTGAATCTACTAAAAATTTAAAATGTACGATAGCGGATATTGTGAAATCAGTTTAATATTAAGATGAAACATAAACAAATTTTTTATAATATACTTGAAAAATTGTTTGTAATACTTGTGAAAAATCATATAAATACATTATTGAAAACTAATGTAATATTCACCCCTATTATGTAAGTCATTGTACTTAAAAATCGTTTCCGTTGTTTGAAAGGTGCTCGTCAACTCCATTATCGGCCTGCTAAAGCAACCAAAATCGTCAACGTTTCTGCTGCCTTGCACAATATTTGTATGCCATATCAAAGTTTGATTGAAAGTTATGAGACACCAATAAATAATTTTGAAGATACCCATGATAATTTTGCAACAGGCTCAGAAAATTTGAATAATAATGAAGCTGCAGCAATAAGAGAACAAATAAAGCATAGTTTTTTGTAATTCAAAATCAGTCTTTTAATATTCAGTTAATTTTTTTACATTTTAATTTTTTTATAAAGGGTCCTTAAAAACTAATTAAAACAAAACAAAAATTCAATAATAACAATAAATAAAAACTACCCAGGAAAAATTTCGTAATAGCAACTCATTGATTTTTGCATTACCAATAATGACCTACCACTGCCCACTGCATTACTTCTAAAGTGAAAATAAGGCGTTACTAATAATGTGTTATACAGCTACTTATATTTCATGCCAGCGCCTTGCATACTGCATTACTTTCAAAGTGAAAATAATGAGTTCCTAGGCAACTTGCTACCTCCAATGACATCCCGTCTTAAAATAATGAGCTTATCAGGCAAACTTCAACCAGTTACATCTCATTCTAAAACCCATTATTTGGTAATGTTTGTTTTTCCTGGGTAAAGGCACACCATATAAACAAAGCACAGGTTAATCAATGCTTTGCTTCTTAAGAACTAAATCTAATTTTTTTTATTTCAATTTTTATATCTTTTAGCTTAACTTCAGCTTCGAAAAGCTGTTTTCTCTCTTGTGTCGCTTTTCCATCATTTTCACTTTTTTTCTTCAACCTCCCGCAATTTGCGGTGGTACCGGTTTGTTTCCTTTAAAAAATTTTTAATTTCTAACAGTTTGTTAGAGATTTTCTCAAAATATTCATTTTGCATGGCATTGTGTTTTTCTAATAATTCCTTGCGATCATTATCCTTACGGGTTACTTTGCTTTTCCTTGTATTACAAGACGCTTCTTCTTATATGCGAATTGCATTTGACGAAGTTGATGGCAAGTTTTCGTTGTCCTCCAAAATTGTCTGGCCCAGCTCATAACATCTGCTAAAATTTCATGAGCTGATTGAACACCTTAGTCTACACCTTCAGGGTTTAATTGTTTTTCAAACTGCACTAAACTAGCAGCGGCTTCATCCAAATGCGAAAGCGTTAATTCCTTATATCTGCCACCGCCAGTTACATTTACTTCAGCCTTGTTCTGCATTAATTTCCTTTTTAGCTTGCATTTAAAATCTCTCCACACCTAAACATATATTTGGCATTTGTAAATGTAATCTTTTAAATTATTTTTATAGCTTACCTTTTGCCAACCATCACTATCTCTATGTGGTGGTCCATTAGAATTCAATTTTGACATTATCACCTCCCAGTCTTGCTTAAAATTATTAGGAATTGAACCTCGATGGAACCCTTTTGCTAAAGCTGGTTTGCTTTCAAGTTCCGCGATTAATAAATCAAACTGCTTAGCAGCTGCTTGTTATTTTTATTTTCATCTTAAATTTTTAATTTAGTCTACGGCAGAATATTTTGTTTGAGTCGTTGTCAAAGATTGTGTCGACAAAAACAGAGTCACTTTAACACAACGCCGACTCAATGTCGCCTTTTATAATACTAAGTGGCGCTCAATAGATATCGATATGTGTCAATATTGACTACTGTAATACCATTATTGTGCCGTCGACGTGACTTGCGTCGACGACGACATTCATAATAGGGGTGAATATAATCTATTTAAATGTAAAAATTTTAATTGCAAATAAAACAACTCAAATCCTCAAAAAATAGTTATTTTTTCTTTTATTATACTTAACTCTCAATATATGATATTAAACCATTTAATATACAATATTCCTTTAGGTAGCTAATAAAACTAGTGTGGGTGGTACTGTTAATTTACTATATTTATAGCATACCAAACTTTATAACAACAAAAAATATAAACATATAAATTATAAATTGAAAATACATATAAATATAAATTATAAGATGAAAATAAAAAAGTTATGCCTCTAATTCCTTATTATTTATAGTAAACAACTATAAGTAAGGTTTTGGTTTGTGAGTTTGGTTATAAGATATTTAAAAGTGAATGAAAATGTATGTGAGTTTGCTAAACAAAACATATTATTTTGCATGAGAAGTGCATGAAAAGATACTATTGTGAATGGAGACAGCATGAAAAGGTTTGTGAGTTTGCTAAACAAGGTGATTATAGCAGTGCCATCTGCGCTATCACTAGCAGTAACAAATGGAACTGAAATTGAGCATCTTGTTCTAGAAATGTGGTTTAGAAACGCCATAAATATACTACTCATGCACAAAACTTTTTGATACTTTTAGGAATTTTAAAAACTTTTTGGTTTCAATATGGGCATATATAAGTTTATCGGACCCCATAAAATATAATATATAATATATATATATATATATGTATATATATATAGAACGGAATGGCAAACTCCGCTGGGTATATGGATATATATATATATATATATATATATTAAATATTATATATTATATATATATATATATATATATATATATATATATATATATATATATATATATATATATATATATATATATATATATATATATATAATATATTCGCGATCCATATACCCAGCGGTATATATATATATATATATAATATATTCGTGATCCATATACCCAGCGGAGTTTGCCATTCCGTTATATATATATATATATATATATAATATATTCGTGATCCATATACCCAGCGGAGTTTGCCATTCCGTTCTTGATCTTTATAACAACTCCAGCCTACATAGCGATTTCCTTCTGTCAGTCCGTCCGTCTGTCTGCCTGTCTGTTGAAATCACGTTCATTCACAAAATAAACTATTTACCTGGGTAAACTTAGAATAATATTGTTTGTCGTTATTTGGATTAGGTTAGTATTTAAAATGGGATAAATCGGGCATCATTGTACCAACATATCACCTTAAATATGAAGACACCTCAAAAAATAATAATGTAACAATTTGTTATTAAATTTAAAAGAGCCAATTAATCTGAATTAAAAATCGAAAACTTATTGGAAAACAAGAACACCAGCTGTTTCGTTCTTGTTGATAATTAAAAAGTGCTGCCAAGTTTTTCAACAACCCTTTAATTCACTTAATCAATACAACAATCACCTTCCGACTGTATTATGGAACAAAACGCAGCAATTAATTTAAATCAACGTGATGTACAATCTGAGGCACGCCGTAACGTAAACAAACGATATTTGATAGAAACCTCACCATATGCAAGTGAAGAGCGTTCAACTGAAAGAAGAAAAGTGGGAGAACTTTGCGTGGATGATCTTAGACAGATTATAAAAGATAGTAACAGAGAAGTCTTGGAGAAGTTATCAACACTGTCTGGAGATGTAGAAAATTTGAAGGAACAAAATAATCAGCTAAAGCAAGAAGTAGAAGTCTTAAAAGTCGATAAAGATGTGGATAGAAAAAGAATCAATTAATTGGAAGAACAAATAAAAAGTAAAAACTTGATTTTGAAAGGTTTAAATGCAAAAAGTTCTGTAAATGGAGTAGGGAACAAAATCTGTTTTGATAAACTAAAACTGCCAAAATCGGTCAAAATAACTTACACTAAAAAACTATATGAAATAGACGATAAAATGGCGGTATTGGTTGAACTCGACTCATCTCGAAGTGTTCAAAACGCTCTTCAAAATGCCAAAAAAAACTTGCGGGTACCTCAATATATGTAGAAAGAGATTTCACACCCGAAAAACAGAAAGACAAAAGGGTTATGCTACAACTGAAGAAAGATATAGTGGCAGCCAGTAAGTCGCATCGTATTGCCGTTATAAATGGCAGAATTCGCATCAATGATAAATGGTTTAGAGGGAACAAGGAGAAAAAATTATTTTGCGGTCAAGAAGAAGCAGATGGTACTATTAAAGATTTATATCCAGATGTTTTCGATAAACTAAATTTTAGTTATAATGCTTTACTTGAAAAATCTATGTCAAAAAACTTGTAAATCAAAATATATATTTTAATGTAGTAGCCTTTAATATACATGGTTTAGCAAATAAATGTCTGATTCCGGAATTCTTTAAATATGTATGCGATTTTGATGTATTTGCCCTATTCGAAACACACGTAGAAGAACAAAATGTGGATAACTGGAAAAAATATTTTCATAACTTTGAATTATTCTGGAAGCCAGCCACTCGTCTTAGTATACATGGAAGAGCAAGTGGTGGATGTGTTTACGGGTTTAGAAAAAATGTTAAAAACAGTAATAAAACATTATTATCATTTCGTAGACGAAACAGCAATTCTTTTAATAAAAATTAATTCAATAAAGTTCAACAACGCGGTAGACAATGTTATATTAGTCGGAGATATGAATGTACGCCTTGGTAGACTACAACAAGAACTAGAAGACTTTCACAAAAGTAGCTTTCCAGCAGGATTAAAAGAAAGAAACTCAAAAGATCATACGGCAAATGATAAAGGAAGAAAACTCATTGATTTTTGTAACGATTTTGGGCTGGTAATTCTAAATGGTCGTACGAATGGTGATGAAAATGGGGAGTTTATGTTTTTAAGTGAAGTAGGAGATTCTGTGAATGATATATGTGCAGTATCACAAAATTTGCTCCAATTCATAGATGCATTTGAAATAGAACCAAAAATATAGTCAGATCACATGCCGCTGAAGTTGAAGTTAAGCATCGAATCAGAAACTCAGGAAAACAAACAACTTAATCTACTTCCAAAACTAGTGTGGAAAGATACACAAAAGGAAAAATATCAACAAAACCTAAATCAAAATCTACGTTTGCTGCGAATCCAAGGCGAATTTATGAATTTGCAACAACTAGTTGATATAATTAAAAAGTCAGTACCAAATCAAAATCAAACCAGAATCAATAAGTCGATATTTAAAACTAAATGGTTCAGCTACAAATGTTTCAACGCTAGAAAAAAGTCATTTGATTTGTTAAATGAATTTCGAAAAAAAAATAACCAGGATGATAAGTATAAATATCTTCAGGCTAAGCAACATTATGTAAATCACTGCAGAAAGAGAAAAGAAGAATACTTTGAAGAAATCAATAGTAAAATCAATAAAATAAATGATACAAAAGAGTGGTGGAAGCTTGCAAGAGAAATAAGAGGAGATAGTTTTAAAATTGGAACGTCAATTCCAGCCGAAAACTTTAAACATTACTTTAATATGCTATTAAATCAACCACAGTTTTCGAAAGACACTCAATATGCACCAATATGGATAAGGCAATAACAATTCAAGAAATTAAAACTGTTTTAAATAAAACTAAACCCAATAAAGCACCTGGCGAGGATAGAGTTCCTTACGAAATGATAAGATATGCAACAGATGAATTTCTAAACGAACTGGCTATTGCTTTTAATATAATTTTTGAAACTGGAAAAGCAGACAAAGTATTCGAAAGCAGCATTATCTTCCCAATTCATAAAAAAGGGGATCTTAATTGTACAAATAAGTATCGAGGAATTTCTTTTATGAATTGTGGTGCCAGCTCTTAATGGGAATCATAAACTCCAGGCTTACAAATTGGATTGAACAAAATAGTATTTTAAACGAGTTTCAAGCGGGGTTCAGACCAAATTTATTCAACGGTAGATAATATCTACAATTTATCGGCCATAGTGCATGCAAAATTTAAGGAGAAGAAGAAAATTTATGCTTTTTTCGTCGATTTTAAGCAAGGTTGCTTACTGTCACCACTGGGTGGTTTGGTAATAAACGGGGTTAATGTGCGTCTGCTTCTTTATGCCGATGACATTGTATTGCTAGCAGACGATATAGATGTTATGCAAAATATGGTTAAAAATTTAGAAAGCTACTGTGATCAATGGAACATGGAAGTTAACATGTTAAAGTCAGAAATGATGGTATTCCGGACATCTAGCAGACTTTCCACGAGAGATAAAATTGTATACAAAAATCAAGAAGTAAGAACAGTGAACGAATACAACTATGTGGATGTAATCCTGACACCAGAACTGAGTTTTAAAAAACATGTTGAGAAGAGAAACATTTCATCAAAAAATAGCATTAATGCAACGTGGAGCAGCTTTATGAGTAAGCCCAACATAACACTAAAAGTGAAATTGAAACTCTTCCAAGCAGTATGTCGTTCAATACAAGCATACGCTGCTCAAGTCTGGGGCTACTTTTTGTATGATGAAGTAGATAAACTTCAACGGTACTTTATAAAAAGAATTTTAAAACTACCGGAATTTACACCAAACTATTTATTGGCACTTGAAACAAAAGCAGAATGTAGCTATTTTTACACGCTTGAATTGCATATGAATTATATATACCAAACGTTATTTCAATATAGACAAAATCGATTACCACATAAATTGTCTTTGATGATGTTACAAAATAATTTATTTTGGGCATAGGAAATAAACGAAATGGGCAGAGCATTTGGTATAAGTTTTGAGTCTGAAGAGGTTTTAGCTCAAGAATGGGCAAAAAGGAACTTTATTGCTACAAGAATTAAAATCAAAAACACTTGAAAATATGAAACAACAAGCTTCAAAAGTATATCGCGTTTTTGTAAAAACTAGCAGATTCCATCCCTCGAAATTTAAGCGCAAATTCTAGTGTCGTATATGTAGCATATTTACTTATGTATGTAGCACAATGAAGTGCCAGTAAAGAACAAAACAATATAAACAAACAAACCTACATATATGCATACGTACTTTTGGCTAGCGACAAACAAATGTAGAACAAATAATATCAAGTGGATATTTGGGGTAGGTCGAACGGTTTTAATACATGACTCAGTGTGTTTGTTTGACTGAGCGGGTTATTGTACGACGCAATGAAATCGAATAGAGTTGGTTGATCGATATGTAGAGCAACTCGGTTCAATTTCATTTGCAGGCCGTATGGAATGCGCAATTGGTGTTTTATATCGGTCTGCACTTTAACCAGTATAATTCCACTCGTTTAGTTGGAATTGTACTATATGTATGATTGATAATTGAGTAAGAGAAACCACCCTATAATTCATGGTCGCCTAGTACAATCGTACTTAGTGATAAATAGGTAGAATAAATTAAAAGAGAATTTATATCGACTTAAGAGACTAAATAATGTAACATTCAAAAGTTACTCTAATTTTGTAAACCACTCATTAGTGTTATTTGTAATTTTAAATATATAAGCAAGGGCAATTTTAAATAAAGTTTAAGTTTGGATTCAACCAGCAAGAAGAAAAGACTTGTTTTATTTGAAAAGCAAAAGGGAACCAAATGAACTATTAAAGCCTGACGAACATCATTAGATGGCGATCCTGCCGAACATCAAGAGTATCCTGCCGTATATGGGGAAGAAATCCTGCTAAAAAATCAAGAATCCTGTCGAAAATTAAGAAGTCCTGCAAATAGTTGAATGATCCTGCAACCGATGATCCTACCGCCTCAGCAGATCCTACAGTGTGCGAGAATGACAGTTAGCAGAAAGCTAAGTCATTAGATTGCCACCAACGGCATAAAAGCAGTATAAAGTCAATCTTAACTGCCTATATTGCGTTGAGGATGCTTTGGCTCAACGGTAATAAAGAACATTTTACTACAATATATTTTTGGTTCGTATAAAAGAAAAACCTACAGACATCGCATGTGCGAGGTTAGTAGAATTTCTTAAAAACAAGAAGTAAATAAATTTTTTTTTGTGTAAATGAATTTGTGAACAAAATATAATAAGAAAAATTTTGTGAAAGCTAAATTAAATAATTGAATTAAATTTTGTGAAATATAACGTAGTTTTTGAAAAAATTTTTGTATAAAATATAATGAATATGATTTTGAAAATTTTTTTTTCGCATACAAGTGAAATTATGTGGCTGCGTGGATAGATTATTTTACGGTAAACACCACGGATAGAAGCAAAAGGAAACAGAAGTATAACAAAGAGTCTTTTTTTTAAATCAAAGTGACAAATGAATGAATCTTGGGAAGAACTGGTAGAGGGTATGAAAATTGCGGAAAGCAATTGGAAAAGACAACTACAAGAGTGCAAAGAAGAGATACCGAAACCTGATATATTGAAACTCGGTCCGAAGCCAATAGAAATAAAGAAGAAGGTGAAAATAATTGAACCAGTGTACGAGATATATCCAGTACCAAAGATACGGAAGTCAAGAGGTGACTTTGTCAACCGTAAGAAAAAGGAGTTGACAATAATTAATTCGGAATTATCATACACCAAGGACGAGGAAATTAAAATAAAGCTACAAGCACGCATAATAAAAATAAAACTAGAAATAAAGGAATTCAGAAAGGCTAAAAAATTGACAAAAAAGAAATGGGGAGCACCCAAACAAAAATAAACGAGGTGATTATGGCAACGGCCCAAGCTCCAACAGCAGTGAGCGTAAGCTTCGAGATTGTACTTTTTATCTGTGTGGTGGTTACATTAACCGTAATAACGAAATATCTGCGTAGGTATGTAAGGAATCAAGTACGTAGACAAAACGTAAGAGCTGGGTTGCACCAGTAAAAAGACTTCAAAATCAAAAAAGTAAATTTATGTATTAAGAGAAAGTAAGAAATTAATACTTTTATAGATTAAAATAGAATTGTAATTCACAAAATTAAGAATTAAAATTGTATGAAATAAAGCAAAATTGTAATTCACAAAATTAAGCATTAAAATTTATATGAAATAAAATAAAATTGTGTTACAAAATCAAAAATTGAAAATTGTATGAAATAAATTGAAGAATTAAGAACTAAAAATTATATTAAGCAAATGTTTTTGTGAGCACATGATAAAAATCATTGAAATCATGAAATATTTGAACAGAAAAAGTATTATAAAAAAAAATACAATTTGTACGTATTAGAAAGCCAGAGACATAAAGAATAAATTCAAAAAGAAAAGAAAATAAAAATTTAATGATTGTTATTTCCCATGGATCCGATATTAAAATCATTGGAGTCTATAATAGTAAATGCTAGAAAATCTATAAGTCGTCCGTACTCCTCAGAAACTATTTCAGCGAAAAGACTAGAAATACAAGGTTTAGAAGAAGATTTAGAGAAAATATTGATAGAATTAAACCGTAGTGAAGTACAGAGAATAACAGAAAGGTTTAGAAATTTGAGGGACGAAGCATTAGGATTATTGACACAACATTCAAAGGGTAAAATTGTTTTGGACAAACGGCAAGCTACAACAATGGAAGCGATAGACATAAATGAGATAGCTGCTATAATCAAGCTAATTAATGTTTTTTCAGGAAAGAAAAGCGATCTTAGTAATTTTGTTACAAATGTAGAGTTGGTAAACGAAACCATACCAGCAGCAAAGCAAAATGCATTTTTCAATTTTGTATTCAAATCACGTTTAGATGCTAAGGTTCAGAACATGGTAAAACAGGAGACTGTACCAACGACCATAACAGAATTAATGATTGCATTGAGGAGAACGTACAAACCGACGGGTAACTCGAACAATGTTTTGAATAGGATTTCAAGGTTGACTCAGAGAAGTGAATCAGTTAGAGAATTCGCAAACAAGATACAGGAGTTGATTTCGGAATTGAATGAGATACAAATATCAGAGGTCGGAGAAGCAGATAGAGCTTCTATAGTAAGGACGAATAACATAATGGCGTTTAATACGTTCAAGAATGGCATAAGAGATCAACAAATCTTATCAACCATAAACGCCAGTAGAGTTACAAACTTCGTCGACGCATTGAACATTGCAGAGGAATCAGAGAATAGTTCGACACAAAGACAGGTGTTGTACGCTACGGGCACCTATGCTGCAAATAGACAGCAACGGTCGAAATGTAATAACTGTGGTTCAATACATGGTAACAGATGTCCAGCTAACGGAGAAAAGTGTAATAAATGCAATAGACCAAATCATTTTGCAAGGATGTGTCGTTCAGGTTATCAAAATAATAACAGAAATAGCAACAACAATAGATTCGCAAACAGAAATAATACTAATAATAATAATTACCATAATGGTAATAACAACCGCAATAGAGGTAATAATGGTTACCGTAACAACAGAAATAATAATAATAATAATAATAATAATAGAGATGAATATAATAACAGAGGAAATAACAGTAGGAGTTTCAATGTACATACAGCAGAGGCTCAGGGAAACTACCAAATGCCGGAGATTACGCAGAGACAATCTCCAGGGGGCATGAATTAGAAACGAAAAAAATATTTAGAATCTCATCGAATCCCAGGAATTACATCAAGCTGAATATATTGCATACAGATCTTAAATTGACATTTTTAATAGACACGGGAGCTGATGTCTCATTGTGCAAACGAAATTTTTTTTACCGTTTTGATGTGGATTCGGATGATGACTGTTGTTTAACAGGGATACCAAAGGAACAAATTAGATCTATTGATTCCACGATGATGAAGATAAACATAAATGATAGGACGATAGAACACAAAGTGCAATTGGTAGAAGAGAATTTTCCAATAAACACTGACGGAATCTTAGGTAGAGATTTCTTATCAAGATTCAGATGTAATATATACTGTGATAAATATGTACTAACATTTAACGAAAACAATGAGAATATAATCATACCTATACATGATGATATAGTTGACATAAATCACATAAGAATACCACCAAGAAGCGAGATAATAGTACCTTTTGACATAGATATAGAAGAGGACAAAATAATAATGAATAGAGAAATCATCGAGGGTGTGTATTTAGCAAACACGATAATACCAAAAGATGGAAATAAACATATAAAGCTTCTTAATGTGACGGATGATATAATAACTGTCAGAAATCTCAGAGTGGAAACGATGCCACTAGAAAATTATGAAATTTTCAAGGTTGACAAGAACACACTTAAAAGTCATAACTCGTATTCGGAAGATAGATTTGAAGAACTGATGAAAAATTTGAATTTGCGGAATACAGACAAGGAAAGTCAAAGTGAGCTGGAGAACATTATAGAAAAGTATCAGCATGTTTTCCATTTGGAGGGCGAAAAGCTGACTACGAATAATTTTTATAGACAGGCAATTGATCTACACGATGATAAACCAGTATATGTGAAAAATTATCGCTTACCTCATACACAAACTGAAGAGATAAACTCTCAGGTACAAAGGTTATTGGATGATGGGATAATAGAAACATCAATAAGCCCTTATAATGCTCCTTTATTGTTAGTTCCAAAAGGGGAACATACGGATTTAAAAAAATGGAGACTAGAAGTAGATTTCAGAAAACTAAATGACAAAGTTGTCAATGATAAATTCCCACTAACAAGATTAGACGACGTCTTGGACAAACTAGGTAGAGCAAAATATTTCTCAACTCTGGATATGACAAGTTCATTCCATCAAATAGAACTAGATGAAGGGTCACGTCCATACACTGCCTTTTCAACGGCAAATGGTCATTATCAGTATACGAGACTACCATTTGGTTTAAAAATATCATGTAATAGTTTTCAACGAATGTTGACCATAGCTTTATCAGGCTTGGATTCTGAAGCATTTCTATACGTGGATGATATAATTATTTTCGGATGCAGTTTAAGGCATCATAATGCAAACCTAGTAAAAGTTCTTGATAGATTGACCAAATATAACTTAAAACTAAATGCGGTAAATGTTTTTTTCTGAAACCTGAAGTTGTATGTATATCTTGGTCACTTAATAACTTCGGAAGGTATAAAACCAGATCCTCGTAAATTTAACGCGATACACAGGTATCCAGTACCTAAAAATTGCGATGACGTAAGAAGATTCGTTGCATTTTGTAACTACTACAGAAGATTTATTGCAAATTTTGCTGATATAGCAAGTTGCTTAAATGAATTACTTAAAAAGGGAATGAAATTCGAATGGACAGAAAAACGTCAATCTGCTTTTGAGACATTAAAACAGAAACTAATAAGTCCACCAGTCCTACAATACCCAGATTTTGACAAACCATTTATTTTGACAACGGATGCATCTGATTTTGCACTCGGAGCGGTTTTGTCACAAGGTGAAATTGGCGCGGATATGCCAATATCATACGCAAGTAAATCTTTAAATAAGCATGAAAGGAAAAAACCAGTAATAGAAAAGGAATTACTTGGTATACATTGGGGTATACAGTTTTTTAGACCCTATTTGTATGGTAGAAGATTTACAGTGGTGACCGACCACAGGCCACTGGTTGCTTTGTTTTCACATAAGAACTCAAGCTCAAAATTGACAAGAATACGTTTGGAACTTTCGGATTATGATTTTGATATAGTATATAAAAAAAGGAATAAACAATACTAATGCAGACGCACTTTCCAGGAGGAAAAGATAAATGTGACAGCCGACACGGAGTCCGATCGACTCGTGATTTGGGACTGTACATCAATAAATGACATAAAGCGCGCGAAGAGGATAAAGTTTGAATTAGATACAAGGTGCGCTACACAAATAAAGATTGAGGACAATAGCAGTCCCAATAAAATTGCCATAAGATGTAGCGAAAATCCATATTACTTAGATAATATACTGGAGAAACTGCCATCGGTATTAGAGAAGTTGAATTACAAAAGTTACGCTCTCGAGCAGGGTGATGACATATTTAACTTACTGACACATGAAAGATTGAAAGAGCTCATAAACAGAAACAAGAGAACTGACGTCAGAATATTGCTATATAGAAATCCTCAATACATAAGAAACGAAGATAGAAAGAGGCAATTAATAGAAGCTTATCACAACACACCATGCGGAGGACATTTTGGAGTTAGAAAGACGCTACTCCGTTTGAAACAAAGATACATTTGGAAAAACATGTATAAGATGGTGAAACAATTTATCAAAACGTGTGATCTTTGCCAGAGAAATAAGCAAATAAAACACACTAAAGAACCATTCGAAAAGACCGACACACCATGTCAAAGTTTCGAAACTATAGTTATTGATACAGTAGGTCCACTGAGACCATCGGGAAATTTCAGATATATACTCACAATGCAATGTGAGTTAACGAAGTATGTAATAGCCTGTCCTATGGAGACTAAAGAGGCAAAATCTATAGCTAAGACATTAGTGGAAAATGTCATCCTGAAATATGGATTGTTTAAAACATTGAAATCGGACAAAGGAACTGAGTTTACAAATCAACTGTTGAATGAGATATGTGAATTGTGAAGGTGGAACAAAGATTTTCAACCCCTTATCATCATGAAACACTTGGAACTGTTGAGAGAAATCACAGAGTTTTAAATGAACATTTTCTATCCTTTGTTGATGATGATGATTGGAATTCTTGGATACCATACTATATATTCGCATACAACACTACTCCACACGTTGACAATAATTATTCACCTTTCGAACTGATTTTCGGCAAGTCACCCAATTTGCCCGGTGACAACATACAAGACAAAAATAAGGTATACAATTAAAAATCAGATTGAGATATTCTTTGGAAAATGCAAGAAATATAATAGAAAAAGTAAAAATGAAAAGAACAGAGAATTCTTTAATTAACAAGAATAGTATAGAACTAGAAGTAGGGGATTTAGTGTTAGTAAGAGTAGGGAACAGAAAAAAGAATGTACCACCTTATGATGGACCCTACGAAATAACAAAAATTAAAAATTTAAATGTAGATCTAAAAATAAGAGATAAAATAAAAACTGTACATAAAAACCTTTTGAAGAAATATAATATAAGAACATAAAAATACATTGTTAATAAATGTAAACATTAACAATAAAAACATAAAATATACAAATGTAAACATCAAAACACATTGTAAGCTAAAATAAAATAGAACATGCAAAAGCAAACAATATAACAAAGAATAGCGTAAGAAAAATTATTTAAATGAAATATGAATAAGCTAATAAAAATATTTTTAATGGAACAAAACCAACTATACCTACATTGTAAATGAAAACAAAACGAAAATTTTTAAACAAAATTTTATTATAATAACATTACAGAATATTTTATTATTAAATCATAAAAATCTCATAATAGTGTAAACAAAATTATAAGATTTTTCTTTAGGATGAGGGTGTCGTATATGTAGCATATTTACTTATGTATGTAGCACAATGAAGTGCCAGTAAAGAACAAAACAATATAAACAAACAAACCTACATATATGCATACGTACTTTTGGCTAGCGACAAACAAATGTAGAACAAATAATATCAAGTGGATATTTGGGGTAGGTCGAACGGTTTTAATACATGACAGTGTGTTTGTTTGACTGAGCGGGTTATTGTACGAAGCAATGAAATCGAATAGGGTTGGTTGATCGATATGTAGACCAACTCGGTTCAATTTCATTTGCAGGCCGTATGGAATGCGCAATTGGTGTTTTATATCGGTCTGCACTTTAACCAGTATAATTCCACTCGTTTACTTGGAATTGTACTCTATGTATGATTGATAATTGAGTAAGAGAAACCACCCTATAATTCATGGTCGCCTAGTACAATCGTACTTAGTGATAAATAGGTAGAATAAATTAAAAGAGAATTTATATAGACTTAAGAGACTAAATAATGTAACATTCAAAAGTTACTCTAATTTTGTAAACCACTCATTAGTGTTATTTGTAATTTTAAATATATAAGCAAGGGCAATTTTAAATAAAGTTTAAGTTTGGATTCAACCAGCAAGAAGAAAAGACTTGTTTTATTTGAAAAGCGAAAGGGAACCAAATGAACTGTTAAAGCCTGACGAACATCATTAGACTAGGAAATTTAATTTTTTCATTAAATAAAGACCCTAAAGGTATGCTAATCTATTATAGCCAATTCATAAATCAACACAAAAAACAAACTCATTTTTATTACAAACACATTAACATATTTAATAAACACACACATAGCATTGTATAATTTTATGTATGTGTTAGTAGCAACTTTAAATGCAATTTACTCAAAATAAAGGAAACAATTTAAAAATCTGTAAATCTGCAAAACGGCTAAAAAGAAATACCTTTCAAATAATAACGTTTGGTCAAAATCGGGATAAAGCGGTAGAACAAAACATCGGTCACAAGAATCGCCTAGCCTATTAATATTATAGATAGATTTAGATCATAACTTGCCAGTAAATTATATCGATAACATAAAAAACCAAAGGCAACTTGCAATAATTTTTAAAACAAGATCAGATTTGTTACCATTAAACGCAAATAAATTTAGTACAACTGAAAATAAAACTTGCACTTTATATAATACTAGAGAAGACGAAAACTTACAACACTTAATGGCAAAATGCCTAATACTTAGGGAATTTCGAAACAGATACTTTGAAAAACCATATCTCAATGAAAATGAACTTATAAACATTTTGAATGGTAAAATACCCAATGGGTGGAATAGGATTTATAACTATGTCGGAAATGCTTTAAAGTATAGAAAAATTATAACTGAAGAATTTGTGTAATTATTTACTAAATTATCATATCTACTGCAATTATATATATTTTGATCATATCTACTACAACTATAAATATATTTTGAAAAATGTTTATACATACTTTTTATTATTTTAATTTTTATATAACAGACGACTATATGTCATTGTTATTTAATTTCTTTATTTGTATATCTTAATATTTTTAAAAATAAAGAACATACATACATACATACATATTAGCAAAATATTGTTTTATTATTTTGAATTTACATTGTTCGATATTTTATATTTATATTTCATCTTAAATTTATAAAATACATAAATTTTTAAATCAGAAAAATTGTTAACTATAAAAAAAGAGTATAACTCATTGTTAGAGTGCTGAAAAACTACTTTAACTCAAACAATTTTAGTAAATATTTCTTCTAAATTTTGTTTTCATAAATATACTACTCATGCACAAAACTTTTTGATACTTTTAGGAATTTTAAAAACTTTTTGGTTTCAATATGGGCATATATAAGTTTGTCGTTCCGCTTGTAATAATTGGAGAAAAAATATGGACCCCATAAAATATACATATTCGTGATCCATATACCGAGCGGAGTTTGCCATTCCGTTCTTGATCTTTATAACAACTCCAGTCGACATAGCGATTTCCTTCTGTCAGTCCATCCGTCTGTCTGCCTGTCTGTTGAAATCAAGTTCATTCACAAAATAAACTACTTACCTGGGTAAACTTAGAATAATATTGTTTGTCGTTATCTGGATCAGGTTAGTATTTAAAATGGGATAAATCGGGCATCATTGTACCAACATATCACCTTAAATATGAGGGCACCTCAAAAAAATAATAATGTAACAATTTGGTATTAAATTTATCAAATTGTTTACTTTTTCAAATATTTTGTTTACATTTGTTACAATAAGATTTGGCATAGCCGAATTTAAAACTCGTGCTTGTTTTTATTTTAACATATATTTTAAAGCAGTTTTTAAACTTCGTTAAAAATTGGCGAAGGATATATACAACTTGGAAGCCTATTTAGCCATTTTTTGATCTTTAAATGCATATTTTTATTTATTTTAGGGGCATAAAAGTCGAATCCATGATTATTACTAATAACGCTATCAATTCTATTAACTGACCCCAAAATAATCTAAATAATATGATTTTAGGACTAAAATTTTTCATATAAAATGTCGAAAAATCTACTCTTACCAATAATTTTAGGTCTTAATAGAAATTTTATCGTGAATTTTATTTCGATGTCCAAACTGAAATACAAACTGATATATACCTTCCGAAGAGTGAAGGGTATATATGATTAATTTGGAGAAAGTTTTGGTGTGGGAAATGTATTTCCCGCTCCGTTAAAATGCCTACTTTATTTAATTTAAAAAACATTTATGATGATTTTACCTTGGTTATTTATTATTACAAGCAACTGTTCGAGTTATAGAACTTGTTTGATACAATAATTTTGTGAACCGTTCTTTGCTGATAAGATCTGATAAAATAAAATGTAATAAATATAAATATATGGCTTCATATATTTTAATTATTTTCACATTGCTATATTTACAGGGTTTACGTAGGAAGCATTTCCTTTGAATTAAAAGAAGATACAATTAGAGCTGCGTTCCTTCCCTTTGGACCTATAAAATCTATTAATATGTCATGGGATCCCATAACACAAAAGCATAAAGGCTTTGCATTTGTCGAATACGAAATCCCAGAAGGAGCACAGCTTGCCTTAGAACAAATGAATGGATCATTAATGGGAGGTCGTAATATAAAAGTAGGTCGTCCTAGTAATATGCCTCAAGCTCAACAAGTAATTGACGAAATCCAGGAAGAAGCTAAAAACTTTAATAGGATATACGTTGCCTCTATTCATCCTGATTTATCCGAAGAAGATATTAAAAGTGTTTTTGAAGCATTTGGTCATATACTATATTGTAAACTTGCCCAGGGTACTTCTCTGCACTCACATAAAGGATATGGATTTATTGAGTATGCTAACAAACAAGCTATGGATGAAGCAATCGCTAGTATGAACCTTTTCGATCTTGGTGGTCAACTTCTAAGGTAAGTCATTTCATAACTAAATAATAACAAATAGATTTGTAGCGAATATTTAGTGTCGTCCTCACTAGTTTTAGCCACAATTATGTATTTTTTTTTACAGATGAAGAGAAAATTAAAATGTTATTTAAGAAAAAAAAAGAACTAAAATTGATTGATTTCTTTTAGGGTGGCAACACTGCTTTTAAGAGCTTGTAACATTGTTTTTTTTTATCATATTCACAAACCTTTTTAAAGTTAGCTATTCTATTAATTATGTCGAATTTTAAATATTTTAGATTTTTCGGTAACAAAATTATTTGCAGATGCTTACTTGTTATTTTTAAATTTTAATTTACTTTAAGACGAATGCCTAAAATATAGTACATCCGTTTTTTATTATCATTTTCACAAAACCTGCAGGATTTTTATGTGTATGTGTTTTCAACTTATAATTTGGTTGCTTCTAGTAATTTTATCTCGTTACCTAGTATTTGGAAAGAGCCAGGTGCTTTTTTCTTTTATGCATTAACGCTCCACAGTCCCCAAGTATGTGCTCTGGTGATTCGGCTTCTCATCACAGAATCTGCAGATGGGGTTTGCTACAATTCCTAACCTACTCAGATGTTCCCTGAGCCTACAGTGACCAGTTAAAATCCCGGTTAGTATTCTTAGTCCATTCTTTAACAACCCAATGCACGACCCAAATCTCTTATTGTTGTAGCCACCCAACAAGAGTTTGGATTGCCTTAAGCCCAAGTTGCTCGAGAAAAGTTCCCGTCTAACATAATTCTCATGTCCTTAGTACGGCTTCCCATATACGTTTTCCTATTCCACAAAACGGTTCTTGCCCTATTAATTTGTGGAAGCTCATCAGCTTGCTCATTGCCTTGAATCCCAATATGTCCCGACCTTGTTGTGTTTATCTGGCTCATTTAGTTTCTGTAGACAGTCCCATATTAACCTGGAGTCTACTTCATAGGAGGTTAGTGCTCGAATAGTAGCTTGACTACCTCATAGTATGGTTATGTCCCGTCTTTTTTATTTCCTATTCAAGTTAATTTGTGCAGATCTATCGATGCAATAAATTTCTGCTTGGAAAATACTTGTGTGTATTCGCACTGACTCGAAGTATTTGGTTCTGAGCCCGAAGACTCCCGCCCCTGTGCCACTTTCGGTTTTTGACCCATCTGTGTACCATCTGACCGTATCTTCTTTTAGGGATATTCTGTACTTATTGCTAAATTTTGTAACAAAGTATTTCTAGAAATCATATTTCTTCTCGGTCCTGTCCATGGGACCTTCTTGGAGGGAGTAATCATTAACTTGACTTATTCGGTTCCTTTGCCCTTTATAAAGCCTGGGCATTCTTCTGCACGACTATATGTAGTGGGCTTAGGACTAACAGTGCTTCCAGTGATGCCGTTGTGCATGTCCTCATTGAACCCGTTATACCAATACGCGCTAATCTTTGTATTTTACTTAACCCCATTTGACTTCAGATCTGTTCTTTTGGCCCAAGCTATAGCGCCATAGGTCACAATTCGGCGGACCATCATAGAGTACATCCAGTGTAAGATGCTGGATTTACATCCCCAGGTTTTATCCGCCAAACTTCTACATATCATTGTAGTATGCTTGGCTTTCTCAGTAATATGTGCTTTCCATGTTAACTTGCTGTCCATTACTATCCCCAGATATTTCACCTTTCTCCCAGATTTTGAATTGCCCCCCATCTTGGAAGTTTCCTTTTCATGGTAAATGGTACAATAGTGGTCTTTTTCTGATTGATGTTCAATCTTGTTGCCCTACAACATTGGCATACAATCCTCAACCCTCGAATTTGCCTCTTGCTATCAAGACTATATCGTCCGCGTAGCCTTGACATTCTATTCCTGCTTCCGACAGTTTCATTAGTAATTCGTCAACAACCAGACCCCAAATTAAGGGCGAAAGAACTTCTCTCTGTGGACTTCCTCTGGTTGTGTTGACGGTTTTGGTCTCTCCCTCTGCTGCTGTTTCTGCTGATCTCATGTAGAGCTTTTCTACCATCAATTTTGATATCACTGAGTCTCCTCCTCTTCGGTCTAATGCCCTTTTTATTACTTCGTTTGAAGTGTTATCAAAGGCTTTTTCTATATCTAGGAAGGCACAAACGGCTATTGCATTTTCTATCTATTGATTTCTGAATAGTTTCTACTAGGCTAGTAAGAGCGGTCTCTGTTGATCTGCCCGATCTGTACGCATACTGGTTTGGATGCAAAGGCATCTGCTGTAATATCGCACATCTTAGACAGTTGTCTACAGCTTTTTCAGGTGTTTTCAGCATAAAAGATGTTAGGCTTAACAGTCTGAAGGACTTTGGATGCATGGCGTCCTTTTTCCCCACTTTGGGCAAGAACACCACTCTTGCCCTCCTGTTACGCCCGATATGTATTATGAATGGTAATAACTTCTTCAAGCCCTTTTGTAGTATGGCAGGGAAAATACCATCCGCCCATTCTAGTGTTTCCCTAGAACAAATTTCTCCTGGTATCTGCCTGCTTACTCGACTAGGGTTTCTTGATCTGTTACTCGACCGTTCGTTGTCTTCTGCCACACTTCCTGGAAAGTGTGTCTTTAATAACAACTCTGCCCTTTCTTGACCGTTCTAAGTGTAACTACGGTTCTCTTTCTTAAGTGACTGTCATTTCTGGCCGACATTTCGCGAAGGCTTTGTATAGCCTTTCTGTTTGTGTTTTCTATCGAAAGTGTTAGAAAAACTGTTGTAGAAAGAAATGATTTCATATGTCAATACTCACAATTTGCTTTGCAGTACGCAATCTGGTTTTCGTCAGAGCCATAGCTGCGTTACGGCTCTTGTCGAAGTTAGTGGAAACATTCGGCAAGGATTGGAAAATGGAAATATTAACTTTTTAGTACTTCTATACCATTCAAAAGCTTTCGATACATAGAATCATCGGAAAACTGAAACTTTTTTTTAGATTTATGTACACAACAACAATTAAATTATATCATCATATCTTTCAAACCGCACACAATCAGTATTTGTAAACGGCGTATGGTCAGATAGATAATCCCTTACTAGGAGAGTACCTCAAAGCTCTATTTTAGGTCCACTTTTATTTTCCCTGTATTCAAATGATACGCAGATGACGTGCAACTCACTTTAAGTAGCCCAGTTCAGAATATTGCTTCAGGCGTAACCCTTCTAAATGACAACTTAAACAGAATCTACCTTTGAGCTAATGCTATCGGACCCTGATTGAATCCGCGGAAATCTAAATGCATATTAATACGAAAAAAGAGTTTAATTCCACCATTTCTGAAGATATTGTTTTAAATGGCCAGAAAATTGAAATTGTTAATACGGCGAAAAATCTTGGGATAATTTTCAATAGCATTTTGACATGGGCTGATCATATAAATTTACTTGTTGGTCAAACTTATGCAACACTACGAGCTGTCTGGTCCAGACAGTATTTCAATGTACAGGAATAGAATACGGCCCAGGTTGGGCGCCATTTTACTGAAATGTACCCACCTTGGTTGGTTTACTTGATAACAGGTCGAAAGCCAAGACACATCAAAGGATTGCTTGGAGGTCATCGCGAACATAGTTCAGGGTAGGACTGCGGGAGCCTTTGTATTGCTAGCAAGCAGTCGGGTGGGATGTTCGTGTCCTTCCTGTCCTATATTCATATGTTCTTCATTACAGAACATATTATTGTAGACTCCCTTTTTAATGAATTTATATCAAATCAAAACAAGTGTATAATGGACCCTTATGACTAGAATTAAAAAAAAAAAAATAAATTAAAACGCCATATTTGAGAAAAACAAATGATTCTAAACCAATTGTCCAAGTGTGTTTAAAAAGATCTCCCAGTTCTTTTCGGGAGCGGACACCTCATAACTCACCCCTAATATAAAGAAAAAATTACCTAAGTTTACTTCATCATCTCATAAGTAAGAAAACCACACATTCTGATTTACTAATCCATGATTTTTTATATTGATTTATCTTAAATTGGAATTTATATCAGCACATATTTTCTATATATATTTTAGTCTAATTACAATGTACGAGTATAATAAATAATTATAATAATATAAAGTGTTTATATTGAAGCCTGGTTATTGAAGGGTAAGTTCAATATGAATGTTGAAATTATACACGTTCTTCCTCTTCGGGTAGCTAGGCATTATTTAAATATATCAAATTTTAATGCAAAAGTTCTATGTCCGAAAAACATATAAATTATTTTAGTAATTAATGTTCAAATTGTTCACGTTTTACATAATAATTTTTGAAATTTTATATACTTTGTTTTTACAATTAGTAATTTTTAGGAGATATCCAAACGATAATCTTGGCTAAAATTAAACGCGAATACAACTTAACACAAGTTTGAAGAACCTTTAATTACTAGGCAAATCGTATGGTTAAACATGGTGTTTTCTTTTTACTATATTTAATTCGTTAAATAATAAGGGAAAATGGTAATACTTGGACTTTTGACAGCTTTTTATAAAATATTAATAGATTTACATGGCGTATGTATATTCGAAAACGGTATTCGTGTATTTATTTTATTATTTATTAATAGATATGAATATATGTATATTAGACCATCTCACTTTCCATTTTTTTTTCGAAATTCCTTCATGAACATCGATTTTCTTAATCTACTCTAAAAACCAAGAATTTTGGTGTATAACACTTAAATATTGATGAACGGGAAGTGGTCTCTCAAATCGTTTTTTCATTTTTATAGGCAAAATGCATTTTTCCCAAAAAATGAAATAATCTTGCTTAAGTAATTTGCCTCTAACTCAAGAAGTTCTTAAGGGATTTGAACCAAATTACACGCCTCGGAAAGCTTATTATATTTCCTAAATGTTTCTTAAAGCAACATTGTCATTTTGTTCGATGGTTTTTTATTCATAGCATTACTAATTCAGCTTTTCAAAAACGAACTTATAATTTTTTTTTTCATTTTTGTTTACCTTTTCTTATTTAAAAATTGAACGAGGCAAAATTTTTATACTCTGTAAATGCAGTATGGTAGGAAATTTTAAAATACAGATTTTGGTGTAAATAACAGTAGAATTCTGTTAAGAAAAACCGCAGTTTTAGTTGAAATTATGAAATGACTAAAGTTTTTTATTTTTTCAAATTTGCTAAAATTGTACTTTTGTTGCAGTTTGGATGCGTTTTGTGAAAATGCTCGATGACTTGAATCAAATCATTTTGCTCACTGTTTTCCATCACTAGTGTGAAACCGCAACATCTTATGGATCTATATCTAAATAGTGAGCATATTCCATTTTCTTCAGGAGTGCACTTGTAAGTTTGTTTGAAGAAATTAACGCAGTAACATCTGCGTAATAAGCAATTCTCATATATTTTGGGACTTTAAAATCGGATGTATATATCGATTAAAGCAAGGGTGACAAGACTGATCCTTGAGGTAACCTTGTGGTAATGCTTTTTGGAGATGATGTTTCATTATTAATCGCAACTTTAAAGCTTCTGCCATGAATGAAATCTGAAATAAGTTTGCATAAATATTTTGGTATATTTGCATCAAAAACGTAACGAGCGATTTTCATATTTTTCATCTTTTTATAAACTACTAGTGCTCGTCTATGATCCCTCATATAGGGCTAAGCCTCTGATCGAACCATTTTGTCCAATTATATCATTTAGTTTTTCCATAAAGTACTAGGGAAAACAAAATTTATATTTTTTAAAAATCGATATTTCTCAAAAACGTAACGAGCGATTTTCATATTTTTGATCTTTTTTTAAACTACTAGTGCTCATCTATGATCCCTCATATAGGGCTAAGCCCCTGATCGAACCATTTTGTCCAATTATGTCATTTAGTTTTTCCATATCATACTAGGGGAAAAAGTCATATGTTTTTTTAACGATATTTCTTACTTTGATTTTTTGTAAAATTCAATTTATTTTTATTTTTATTTTGTTTAATATACTAGTCCTAATATACTAATGCCACTATATATCTAAACCCCTCAACTTATTTGTAAAACGTATTTAATTTTCGTAGTTATCTGCATAAAAATATATAAACATGTTAGTTCAACATTCTCTATATAATGCATAACATTTTGTAGAACGTATTTAACTTTCGTAGTTATCTTCACAAAAATTCTGTTAATTTAACAGTCTCTGTTAAGTATTTAACATTTTTGAAAAACGTAGTTATCTTTCGTCGCTAACTTGACACCCTTAGATTATTATGCATAGGTGTTTTCAACTTATAATTAGTATATTATAAGCTTTTGATGAGCTTTTTTATATGATCATGTGTGCTGTTTTTATAAGCTCTACAATTTTTTTGGTTTTCGAGATGTCTAAAAGTATGTCGTATATTATCAATTACATTTAAAAAAAAAATTTATGACAACAATGAACTTATTAGAACTCTATATTTCTGTAGGAAATACTACTTCTTAATATAATGTTTTGTAATGGGATTTTTTTTTCAAATTTTACTAACTTAACAAAATATTGTTTTATTTTTGAATTTACTTGTATGCATTTGTCTAAAGTCTACAAACCTACAGCTTTTGGTAAGTTTTTTATGTGTAGGTGTTATAATTTATATTAAGAATTAGGGGTATATAATTTTATTAAACATATTACTAAACATTTTACAAGTATAAATTAACGCTAATTTTTTTAGCTACCAAATTTGAGTTGTTTTATTTGAAATTACAATTTTTACATTTATATATTACAGTGGAAATACATTAGTTTTTTGCTTCTTCTTCTTGTGATATGGTATAACCATATAAATTGTCATCATCTCTAATATTCTAATTTTATATGAAAATGTTAAAAGGTTTTTTATTGTTTTTCATTGCCGTTTTCAAACAAACAAATATTAACAATGTTACTTCAAAAATAAAACAATATTTCGATAATATTGTAAAAATTGAATTTTACCGTCGCACATATTTTGAGAAGGCGGCCAAAAATCACGTTATTCATTTGAAAGTAAATACTAGTAAACCTCGGGAGCCAAAAAATTGCGACTCTATCTCAACTATATCACAGCGAACAGGGTCTTCGAAAATGGGCTTTCTAAGTATTTTGCTAAAATTAAAAATTTCTTTATAAATTTTTATTTTTGAATGACTGTAACTTTTTTGGTTTAAAAGATTTTGAAGTGAAATAAATTTTGTATAATTTTGTGGCTTCCATACTATTAATGTTAAAAATATAAAATCACTGAGTCATTCCGAAATTTAAAAAAAAATTTTTTAAAAAGGTCCAAATTTTCCGAAAATCTCCTACTTAATAGAGCATAACTCCTGTCAGTCAAAAGCAGTCAGAAAAAATCTTGCACTCTTCTATAGTCCGAACCCTCCCCTATACACCTATACCCCATTATACACCCGCCAGTTTCCGCCCGTGTGACCCAAGGTTAGATATTTTCTGCAAAATTTATGAATATATTAAGTTTGAGGTGATGTTTGTAACTGCCAAAAATATTGGACCTTTATCCATCTTTTATTATACGGATCGACTCAAAAACACTTTCTGAGTCGATTAAACGATGTCCGTCCGTCCGTCTGAGTGTTATGAATACAAAAGTTGGTCGTACCGGTGCACCGCGGTGTATTTTTTTGCGTGTCGATAGAGTTGTCAGGAGTTGTTATATACTTATCAAAAAAGGGTTGAGATATAATGCGCTTAATTGTTACAGGTACATTAACATAGGTATCTTTCAAAAACATTAATAGTCTGAATTAGAGTTAAAATACCTGACAAAATGGGAAACAATTTAAATAACAGGTAAATGGTAAAAAGAACTATTGCGTCATAGCCCTTTAAGATATGAGCAGGTATGCTTCACATTTTAAAAGGGGTTAGGGTGTGGGTTTTTTATGCTTCTAAAAGTGGTAATAAAAGATAAAAATTTGTAAATGGTAAAAAAAAAACTATTGCGACTAGCCCTTTAAGATATGAGCAGGTATGCTTCACCTTTTAAAAGGGGTAAGGGTGTGGGTTTTTGTGCTTCTAAAAGTGGTAATACAAGATAAAAATTTGTAAATGGTAAAAAAAACTTTTAAAAGGAGTTAGGGTGTGGGTTTTTTATGCTTCTAAAAGTGGTAATAAAAGATAAAAAATTTTATTTTACAGAATTGCAAGAAAGAGTATTTACATATAATAATGTTTCCACAATTATTATTTATTAAAATTTGTGCAATGGCTAAGTACTGTTACAGAGATCTGGCAGATATTTATTTTCAACGAAATGATGTAGACGATGTAATTTTGCACATAATGAGCAACGACTTCTTTAAGAATTGTAACCTATAAGACATTGAAATGCAAAAAGGAAAAATTACTAATTTTGCATCGAATTTGAAAAGACGGTACATTGAATGCTCTCATAGCAAGGCAAAGATGTACAAACGTTACCAAGACTGGTTAATAAAGGAACTTATTTTTGAGAGTGCATCTACAACTGCCAACGAAAGTGGAAAAAAGGGTCGACCAGCAAAACCAATTGACGGATGTAGTGAAAGATCTCGAAGGCGCAAGCTGGTGAATATCAATGAAGAAATTTCTCAAAGAAGGATTCATTTTTGCACCAAATTCAACCAACCCAAAATAAAAATAAATAAAATTGAAATAATTGAAAAAATAGTAGAAACGAGCCCAAGGCGCACAAATAGGATTTTGAAAAGCATTCCTACACCAATTAAAGATAAGAAATTTACGCCGGAAGAAGCGTTCGCCCTATTTTTGGATTTGAAATTGACCAAAAATCAATATAAGGAATTGCGAAAGCGAACCAATGAAAAGAATTGTGGGATTTTTCCAGAGTATCGAGATTTAGTTTCTGCCAAAAAAGAATGCTTACCTTCACAATCTGCTATTAGTGTCACTTCAACATCAGCAGAAATAAAATTGCAAGATCTCCTTGAACATACTGCAGAACGATTGCTAAATACGCTTGATACTGATTATTCAAAAAAAATTGGTAATGGCAGCATTACTTTAATTTCTAAATGGGGATGTGATGGATCCTCTGGTCAGAAACAATACAAGCAATTTAATGCCGAAAATTCATCAGATGCTAATTTATTTATGGTATCTTTCGTTTCATTGCGCTTAACAAAAAGGTATAGCGTCTTAGAGCCGTCAACTAGTAGAGCAACAGAAATTGATATATGGAAAAATGAAATTCCTTCTTCAACAAAGTATTGCAGACCAATAAAATTTGCATTCAAAAAGGAAACCAAAGATTTCATAACTGAAGAAGTTCAAAAAATAAAAGATCAAATTAAGGAACTTCATATTTAAATTTGATGATCAAGACATTGAAGTACATTTTAAAATGTGTCTCACAATGATTGTTGGAAAAGTTGCACAAGCTTTAACTGGAACAAAGTCAACGTCAAGCTGCATTATATGCCAAAAGACATCAAGTCAATTAAGCCAACCCCCACCAGAAGACGATAGTTTTAAGGAAACCTACGAATTTGGAAGTCCCCTCTTCATACGTTTCATGGAGCATATTCTTAAATTGGGTTATGATTTGGAATTTGGTCCGTTAGGCGAAACAGTGAGAAAAAACAAAGAAAATGAAGAAAAAAGAAAGCAAAAAAAAAAAACAAATTCAACAAAAATATCTACAGCTAGGCCTCGTAATCGACCAACCAAAACAAGGGGAAGGAAACACAAATGATGGAAATACTGCGAGGAGATTTTTTCCGATCCGGAAACTGCAGCATCTATCACAGGTGTAGATCATGAATTAATAAGACGATTCAAAATCATATCACAAGTTGTAGCGTGCAGCAGAAAGATAAATGCAAAAAAAATTGGAGAGTACGCCAATAAAACAGCTATACTTTATAATGAAAAATACTCTTGGAGCTATATGCCATCCACAGTTCATAAAATTTTGTACCATGGGGAACAAATTCAAAACAATATGCTACCAATAGGAGATCTATCTGAAGAAGCGCAAGAAAAAGGGAACAAAGACTACAAATTCTTTCGCGAGCACAACACAAGGAAAATGTCCAGATGTTGTACTAATGAAGACCTTATCACTATTTTGTTGTGCACTTCAGATCCATATATGTCCAACATTCGTCAAAAATGGAAAACTACCTCTATTGAATTAGACGAAGAAGCTAAACAACTTCTAGAAGATGAAAATCAAGGCTATTTAGAAGAAATTTTTACTAAAATTGGTTGATTTAAAGTACTTTTTCATTGCACTAACAATAAGTTACACTTTTTATATATAGTTAAAAAATTTTCTTGATTTAAAAATTTATTTATTTTGTAAATTTACAATAAAAATTGTTATATTTCATAAATTTACCATAAAAATTGATATAGAAATATTTAAAAAGACAATAAAAAAAATTTAACTAAAGCAAAAACATACGAGTTTTTCATTGAAACTTCTCTATCTTGAACCAATATAAGGTAACTTTTACGTTCGCTGCTTAATTTTAACTCGGGATCTTTAAAAAAAAAAAAACAACCTTTGGCCCTTGTGCACATTAGGACTAAAAAGTTTACGGGGGCCAAAGTTTGGCATTTTCTGAAAAAATTAACTTACAAAATTGTTAAAAAGTGTTAGTTGTAAAATTAACTGAAAAAATAAGATATTATATTAAAAAAAACCTTTTTTTTACCTTTTAACACTTCACTTTTGTACTAAACTTCAACTACAAATGAAAATGTATTTTAAACCCTCCGTTCCTTTTTTTATTTTCGGTCGAGAATTACGTTTTATAGCAAAAGTTAAAGGCTAAAGTCTCACCTACCAAACAAAAAAAAACCGCATATCAAAATTCCAATCCAATCAAAAGTTATAGATTTTTGACCGCCTTCTCGTCAAATGGTCCACTGTGCGTCGGCAAAGCCGAGTTATTCTCTGTTTATTTATTTTTTGATTATTCTTTTTACGCGAGTTGAAATATATCTTATTGATTTAAGCGTATACTATTATCAAACTAATAATTTATATAAAATAGAAATAAAAGCTTTGAATGAACAAATAAGTTAAGTTAAAATCGATCATAATGTTAAACGAAAAAATAATATTTTTTTTTTGCTGATCATGCACAATTTTTTAATATAAAAAAAATTAATGGCGACAGACATATAGATTTATATAAATAACGGATGTATTTTTGACAAATGCTTACTTAATATGATATACAATCAACATGATATTGAAAGAAATATACAACTTCCTTAAATTATTCTCTAATATTGTTTACGAAGAACATAAAAATAAACTTGTTAATATTCAACCACACCTGGAATATATAAAAAATTTGAAAAAAATTAAATAAATATGGTGAACGTTATGAGGATTGTGTTTGGTCAGATAAAAATATTACATGTGGATCAGACACTTGTTCGTGTATGGATAGAGAAAGGAAGAAGAAGAAGCAACAAACTAATATCTACTATAATACATCTAAATGTAAAAGTTGTAATTTCAAATAAAACTTAACTCAAATCTTAAAAAAAAATATTTTTTCATTTATGGCCTGTTTCCATATCACAAGCAAGTTCTCATGCAGACGACCGCTACACAGACAAGTACGTAAGCGAATGAGTTTTTATATTACAATTGTCTGACTTACGTTTTGTTACATTGCTTTTTTGTAGTATCAAATTACATTATTGCCATAGTTTATAATTTGGTATTATGTTTACTTTTTTCATGATAAAATACCATTTTTTCATTATTAAATGGTAACCGTAGTACGAATAAAGGAGAATAAAAAGCAGTTTTTTATTTACAAAACAAAATTGATTTGAAAAATTTTTTGTGACTAAAATTTTTAATAACTTAAATTTATAAAAGAAAAATATGTTTCCAACTACCGAAGTACATTTTGATAGTGGCTAAAGTGGGAGCGATAGTGTGGACATTCGTTTAAGACGCAGAAATATCCGAGATGCCTTAAATGTATTGGATCTACCGGAGGAACGGTAAGTAAACGAAACAAATGTAACTTATTTTCATTTTTGTAATATTTTTTAGTTTTATTGCTACATTTCGTATCAACAAAGAAATGTTTTCATTGCTACTTGATGAAATAAAGCCAAGATTAAAAGCAGCCTACAGAACCACTTATATACCAGCTCCTACAAAACTTGCAACGTTTTTGACTTTTTTAGCTCCTGGGGGCTACCAAGCATCAGTGGGAAATGAATATGTTTCATCTATGTCAAAGTCGCAAGTCTCGAAAATAATTAGTGAGCTGCTAATTATATTTGAACAGCACCTAGGTTCAAAATGGATTAAAATGGATAGAAGCTTAGATGAAGAGAACAAAACTAAAGAAAGCTTTTATGAAATTTCTTCCATTCCTGGCATTGTGGGTTGTGTAGATGGGACACATGTTCGAATAAAGGCCCCTGGTAATGAAAAAAATCATCTTTATTATAATAGAAAAGGTTACTATAGCTTAAACGTAGTGTTGGTAAGTATTCTAAGTATTTATTATGTACATAATATACACATAAGAAGAAATGTAAAACGAATTATCCTATTAACGCATTTTTTTATTTTCGTAAGATTTGCGATCAAAATATGGTCATAAATTATGTGGATGCACGACATCCAGGAGCTAACCACGATGCTTTTGTTTGGCGCCAGAGTGCAGCAAATCATTTTTTTAAAACTAAATACTTAAATGGAAAGCGAAAGCCATGTATTCTAGGTGAATAAAAGGTTTTGCTAATATTTGCATTATTATTAAAAACAATTTTTCAAAACAGGTGATTCTGGCTATAAGTTGCAGCCTTATTTGATGACACCTTTAAGAAATCCAACGAATGCCCAAGAAAAAAAATATAATGAAAAACAGTGCAAAGCTAGAAGCGTCATTGAAAGATGCAATGGAGTTCTAAAAAACCGATTTAGGTGCATAATAGGATCGAGGGGATTGCAAAGGCAACAAAAATTATTAACGCATGTTGCATCCTGCACAACATGCGCATTTTCTATCGACACAACTGGGAGCCTTGTAGTACCGAATTTTGGGAGCATATAATTTACGACGATGGTGATAATGCAGATGTTGAAGCACTTACCGAAGAAACAGATTCTAGAGCAATACGGGCTGAAATTATAAGAAATTTAATATAAATCACAAAAGGATTGTTTATTTATGATTTTATAATATGTATTTATTAAAAAACAGCAATTCAATAAAAATCCATTTTTAATAATTTTATAACACGAAAGATAAAAAATTAATATAAAAAATTAAGATAGGAAACAAAGAAATTTAGAAAACAAAATAAATTAATCTTCATCTTTGAGGTGTTTAATTATAGAGGTCTGCACAAGCACATTCAAACGACACAGTGGCGCCATTTGAGTTTTTTCGTTGCAAAAATCATATCTTTTGAACCGAATAACATAATTGAACAGTTTAAACAGCATATGATAGATAACTGTTCAGCCTATGAAATGAGCGTTTGGAAAGGGTGCTACGCTTTGTAGGGGCCTACTTATGGGTTATCAAAGTTAATTTACCCAACAAATTAAAAAAAAATTATTTCTTTTTTAAATTTATTTTTTAAATTTTCTGTAATATATTCATCACAATTCGTAAGAGAAGGTGTATCTAAAAGACTAATCATTTCTAAATTATAATTATTTTCTAACTCTATTCGTGACTTCACATGCCGCAGGGAAGAAATAAGTGGATCGGAAGATGCTGCCAACATGTTGAAGAGGTCCTCATTTTGCCTTGCCCTTGATGATTTGAATGTGTTCTGCAATCTATATTTTTTATAAAATTTGTTAAGAGACTCCTGTGCTTCTTAAGAAAGCTCTCCAATTGGCAAAGACTGGTACTCAATTATATCTTTGCCATGCGCCAATATTTTATGGACGGTCGGGGTCAACTTCTTCTGTGGATACATTTCTGCTAAAAGATATGCAGTTTTCGATGCATATTCTCCATATTTTGTAGAATTGACATTTTCTTTGCAGTTTAAAACATTCAAGATCGTTCCCAATCTTTTCACGATTTGATTGTCAATTCCAGTGATTCTAGTTACTGCCTCATCATTTTCAAAAAATCTCCTAGAAGTATTTCCATCGTTTGAGTTACCGTATCCGTGCTTGGGACAGTCTACTTGTAGTCCAACTTGTTTAAAAAAAGCATCCTGTATTTGCATCTTTCTGATCTTTTCCTTATCCTTTATTGATGTATTTTCATCGAAGTTTTCCTCCTCTTGTGGTAGGGTATACGCCAGTTTTAGCAAGAACTTCATACACCTTATCCTTGCGTGCAATGGTGACATTCCATATTCGTAATTCTCCTCGTTCTTCTGACTCTTTTTGCAAATCGGGCATGACAATGTTGAGGTTGTTCCTGTCAGTTCGTTTACGACTTTTCCATCAACCATGGTCAGGTGGAACTCGTAATTGCATTCAATATATTTTCCTTCTCCAATTTGCAGCTTTGTAGGCTTAATCTTGCTTATTTGTTCTTCAATGTCCTTCACCGTGGTCCTTATGAGTTCTGCCGATTCCCTTGCAAACTGAAACATTATTGGTCGGCAATAATGCACTGATGACGGACGTGGATTTTTCCAGTGTAGGGAAACATCAGATTTTAGCCGCAAAGGAACAACAGATGCCATAAACATATTTCCGTCCGATATTGTAGCGTCATCGGAAGATATCCTTTGCTTATAAACGCTTTGTCCGGATGATCCATCGCAGCCGCATTTGCTGATCAATGTCAGTTTCTCAGGAAGAATTTTTACCTAATTTTCAGGAAGACTCTCCAACAAACGTTTTGCTGTATGGCCCATGAGATCCTGCAGATTGGCCTTCACAGAGACTTCCGTAAACTCCGTATGCAGTAGTCGTGAATTTATTTTGGCTTGCGTAATATGCTTGTATCCTGGTAAAACGTCAGCCCCGTGTCGCATCAAGGATGCCCGTAGTATCTCATATTTTTCTTTAGAAAGTTGTAAGTCCATAAACAAGGCCAAGGATTCTTCGGAACCATACTTTTTAATGTGTGCGTTTGTGGGCGTGGGAATGCTTTCCTTAATCCTTTTTAGTCGAAGTGGGCTTGCATCAGCAACAGATTTTGTAATATGCGACCTAACTCTTTCACTATCCTTTGTATATTTAATAGACAGCGCGTCCGATAAATGCTTCGTGGTCAAGTCATTGGTGGCATCGGCAAGTTTCCTCTTTCTTGTGAAAATAGAACACTCCTCAATACTTTTTTTGGCCTTCCTTTTGCTCCTCTGGTTGATGTGGTGGGTTTATCTACTGCCAATATATCCAGGATGGTGTCTTCATTAAGCCAGTCCTCGTATTTGGAGTTGAAGTTCTGAATGGTTCGATTAGATTTCACCCATTTTGCCTTAATATTTGCATATATCAGATAAAAATTATTTTTTATAATTTCGCTTCTCTCAATATTTCCGTATAAGCTATCAAGTTCTTCTAAAGCAGCTTCCGTGGAAAACTTTGGTGTGGTTGACCTTCTAAACAGTTCAAATAATTTAAAATTGTTTAACGCCATGGTTTCAGTACTTATTGCGCCAACTTTCAGTCGTAGACTAATCCAGGCATTATGCTTATTTTGCAATATATAGGCTTATGCTACCATGCCTAAAAATTTCCCTGTTCCTTGCATACATATGGATTTAGGCTGAATTATGCAATTTTGATATTATGCTCGTGTCTAAATAAGATTTGTGCCTACCTGGAGGGACCATAAGTCAATATTGTTCTTGACCATTTATACTCCAAAGTAATTTTTAAGTAATGTGCGTACCTGCGAATTTCAATGAGTAGTTTTTTGTGCATCCTGTGTCTGTAACAGAATATTGGGAGTAGACTTTGGCAGAGGCTCACAGGTAGACAATCGACTTAAAATGCAATTTTCAAACTATTAGATCAAACTACTGTCAGTCAAAACATGTAAGGGATGCACACCATAATATTTCTGCAACCATGTCTTTTTAACCTTTTTACCTCTAGAAGCCAAACGGGCACGTACGGGCAGATAAAACCTTTTGAATTATGTAAAGAAATAATCAAAGAACATGTTTTGCAAATATGGCAAATATAGAAAAATATGGATTTTTTTATTTTCCGTCAAAGTTGAAAAATAGTGAAAAAACGGATAGTTTTTAAATAGTGATTTACCAGGAGAAACACAAAGCAAACAGTTAATTTTTTTTTATCATTATACATCTAATAAATACATCAATCAATACGAACAAAAAATAAGGCGATTCCTTACCTATTTTTCGTGATATTACACCTGAAATCGCAACAAATTGACTAAAAATTGTGTGTTTTTTTGAAAACCGAAAGTCGGTCAACTTCGAACGGTTATATCTTCTAAACTAAAAATGTGATATTATTAAGAGTAGCATATTTGAAATCGTTGAAAAGTTTCCTATAACATGGGTTTATTCAAAACTTCGTCGGCGCACATGAAAATTTTGATTTTTGCAACCTCGTTTGCTCTACGGGCGCCACTGTGCGACGTTTGAATACATTCTATAATGTAGGAGTTACTTCATGTCGTTGCATTTCTCATTTCATAACCGAATGAATGATTGCTAATGACAATAACAGAAAATGAGAACATATAAAAATGAATAGTGAGTGAGTGAAATGTTGTGAATTTGTGTACTAAAAAACGAATGTGTGTGTTATATTAGTATTTCTTCGAAAGCTAATATGACTTCTCTTTCATTCATTTTTAAGAATTCATAACCGAGTATATTCCAAAATTATTATGATTTAGTCGTAGAGTATATGGTGTATAATGTTTTGACATATACTCAGTCTTGTAATTAAAAATTTTGGATGCCATATACTTTACTCATTATATCCTACTGCAAAATATGAAAAAGTAATGATCCAATAAAGTTAAGATTTTAAAAAAGTTTTATTAATAAAAAAAAATCCATTTATTAAATTCTATTGATAACGTAAAATAATATTAAAATTTTATTTCCTTTAAAATGAAAAGAAAAAAATGTGTGTACATTTATCAATTATTTTATTCAGTTAATGTTTTTTTAAATTCATTTTCTGGTAAATTTTAATGTAAAAACATTATTTGATTTATGCTACAATCATTTATTGCAATTCTGGATCTTTTTTCAGATATTAAATTTCTCCAGCAGAAAAAGTCCTTTCCGATGCTGCGCTGCTGGCTGGAATTGCTAATATTTTGCAACTTACTTTAAAAAGGAGAGGAAATCTATTTTATGCAAATCCCACCACTTCAAAATATTGAATTCCTCGTGCAATTGTACCTTAGTTTCTTGATATTTACATGAAATCAGAGAAAAATGCACTAATTTCATTGGAAATTGGTGTTACAATCTGGAGTGGGTCCGACTGGTTTTCTTCTTGTAGTTCTTGGTAAATTCTCATAAGGCGATGAATTCTTGTTTAATTAATTGTTTTTCTTTATCACTAAATTTAATCATTGTATTAAGAGGTGGGAACAGAAATAATGCTATTTTATGATATATTAAGTTCTTAAATACTACGGAATCTAAATTATTATATAATTTTTCTTTAAACTGTTTAATTACTTCTATGTCAGTAATATCAGCACCCCTTTTTTTTTTAATTTATATATAAATTAATTTTTTTGATTAATTATTATTAAAAACCGATTAATTTTCATTTGTAAATAATTAGTTTTTTATTTTAAATAGTTCAATTATTTTTATTCTGAATAGTTATTCTTTTTATTGAAGCCAATTACAAGATTTTATTATTTTTGTTTCTAAAACCAATTACAAGATTTTATTATTTTTGTATTTAATGCCAATTACAAGATTTTATTATTTTGTATTTAATGTACCTACTATGTAGGCTTGAGTTCTCCACGAAGACTAACTTTACATTTCTTTTTACTATACTAAATATAGGAAAAGAAATGCCGTTCCTCTGCGACAGAGAAACACCACCGAAAAATATTAAAAACAAAAATCATCGATAAATGCCGATCAGCAAAACAGATGGTTGACATAAACAATTCCCAAGTGCATTGCCTTCATTTCACAATAGTGATTGTGAAACCATAAACAATTTCAAGTGCAGCAACCTGAGAACCGTTTATGTTTCATAATTGGGCAAACCATTGGTAACAATAAAATGCCAATGAATGCAAAAGGGATTGGGACAGAAACAAAATAAAAAAAATGCAAATGAGTGCAATACGAGATTGCGACAAAAGAATAAATGTTAAACATAGCAATAAGATATTGCGACATACTCGTGCCCGTTGTGAGTAATTTGATTCGGGCAAAACATTCATAAAATAAATGACGAAATAAAATATTCGTCAAGCTGGGTGGTAACATAATTGTTTTCTTTGCACTTAGAAAATAAGTAAATGGTTAATGAATGATAACACTTTAGATGATTTAACCATAACGGACGGACTGTTTACCATAATTGTCGGTATGTCTTTCACAGTATATGAGACATACCTTAACTACTCCCCCTTTTAATTTTCAGACGTCCCCGTCTGATTGACACTACGGACCACATTGATGAGGTCGATTTTCGCTCTCCGCTTTGTTACAAAGAATATAATAAGGGAGATTGTGAGCGCAAAGAATATGAGTGATGAAACTGAAATTGCAATGTAGTAAGCGTTCTTCACATTAGAATGAAGCTGGGAAATGGTCTCTCTGTTTTCGATATTTAGTTCATGAAGATAAGGTAGAGATAACAAGGGTATGTGATCTGAAAGGTTAACAGCGTGAGCAATTGGGATTTCAGGATTAATGAAATCGATCGTCCTAAGATTTATCAGTTTCGTATTGTTGATAAAGAGTTCATTTTGAAAGGTAATTAGAAAGGTACCTTTTGGGAGATTTTTGTCGACACCTTGATCTGAAATGCTCGCTGGTTGATTATTTATGATGACCATACCATCATCGATGGGATTGATGGTTGGTATACCATGGGCCGAAATGGTGTTGCAATGACCTGTATTTTTGTTGAGTAGGTTTTGAAGACAAAGTTCATCGGTGTTTCTAAGTTGCTGGCAAAAAGAGGAGAAGGCTTTTCTTGTACAATTTTTTAATATAAGGTAGCTATTCATACATTTAGCTACCTGGTTAGATTCAAATGATAAAATTTTGTTATTATGAATTACAGGAAAAATTAATTTTTTATCACATAGTTGCTTAATAATAGGGAACTTAATTAAAAATGTTATACTTTCCATATTTTGCAAAACCTTTAACTTCGAGTTGGCGATAATTTCGCTTGTACTGATATCAAGATCGTTTTCTGAATTCAAAATGAAATTTATTTCCGGGGTATCAAGCAATGTAGGATTTATGATATTGGCTTTGGCTAGGGCTATTGATAATGACAAGCCATCAAGTTCTCTTAAAACTGCTCTGTTCCTACTGTTCAGCAAGTCGTAGACGTTTTCCGAGTCAAGTTCACGTTCCATTGTTGCGTTGAGAAGTAAGTTGACGGTACGAGTTAAGTTATTGATATGGGCCTGTGTCTCAGTGTTAACTACGATTTGTCTGTTGTTAGCAGAGATTAGTTCGCCCTGCTTGTTGCGCACTTCATTGAAATCGTCGTAATCCGGCGTGCCACCAATAACTTTTAATGCAGTGCCTATTATGTTGAGACTACGTGCATGTCTGTGGTGGACCCATAGTGCGTCCAACATTTTTTCTATTTCGCTAACGTCGGATAGGAGTAATTTTCTCATATTGGACCTAGGGAACACTTGTGAAAGAGTTTTCGTTTCAGCGATTATTGATATGAAATCAGTTAGGTTGGTTACGTGAGCCAGGGTTTTGTAATTTTCAAAAATAGCAACCGGTCCATCTGCGACTGGGATATAGTGAGAGGAGCTGTAGTCGAAAATGGTGGAGTTTAAAGTTGGGATGTTGTTCCACAAAATTAAGATTCTGTAATAAGGAGTAGTATGTTATCTTTGTGGACTATTTTATTGTCAATTTTTAGTGTTGTTCCTAAATCTTCCTGTACTATTCTTTGGTCATAGACTTTTGAAAATTTGTTGCCTAAACGCTTGTTTCTTTTTACGAACACTGTTTCACCAGGGTTGTATGTTTTGGTCATTCTCTTTTCATTGTGAAGTGTAAGGTCGCTTTTCTGTTTATCGATGAGTCTTAGCTGTACTGCTCTCCTAAGGTCCTCTGAGACAGAGTGGATTATGTCTATTGGCCTGACTTTAGTGGTAGAGTGAATTGTCCTGTTATATTTTGCCGTTGCCATAAGTATGGTCTCTAAAGGGTCGGCTGTTGGATCGTCAATTTTCAAACACCTAGCGATTTCAGTCAGGGTGCTGTGAAAGCGTTCGACTTGACCATTTGTAGTACTATGCATTGGCGGTGTTATAAAAATATTTGCCCCAAAATGATCTCTTACGAGGACTTTTATGGTGTTAGAAACAAGGGCTTTTTCGTTGTCGCATATTAACGTTTTACTTGTGAAAAAATTCAAAATTTCTATAAGGGCCGGCTTAATATCGATGATAGCCCTAGAAGCTATATTTTTGACTATTGCAAATTTGGAAAATTTATCTACACATGTCAAAAATAGTTTTTTATCTGTGTTGTAGATATCTATGTGTAGTATTTCGCCTGATGAGGAAGGGATGGGTGTTGGACCTATTTCATGCTTTTTTGGGTGTCGACAGTACTTTGCCTGTCTGCATGTTTTACAATTAAGAGCTATTTGTTTTGCTTTTTTTCTGATGTTCGGGAAATAGTAGTCCCGGAGGATTTGTTTAACATTTTCGGCTGGACAGCGGTGAGCTCTAGTGTGTTCATTGAGTAAAATCTCATTCTGGTCATCGACGTTGAAGACATCCGTGACTTGTTTATTTGCATACTTAAACTTAACTGATGGTAAATTTGTTATCAAAACGTGTTGTATTTGTCCTAAAGTGTGAAGATCACAATGAATTCCGTTAACCACTTGGGGGTTCGCTACATCCTTGATTTTATCATGGAGCTCTTCGAGATTTGTGAATGTAATGCAGTGACGTATACGGTCTCTGAAAAGGATTTTTGTTTCCCGTCTAGATTCGATACCTTGAACGATTATGATCTGATTTCTGAAGCAGTTTATTGGGTTCTCGACCGCTGGGATTATTTCGGTAAGTGAGATTTCACTAGCACAAGCTTGCAATGAAGATTGTGATGCTGAATCCGTGACAACATTGAGAAATTGTCTGGAGAGAGCGTCTGCCACAACATTGTCTTTACCAGGTTTATAATGAAACGTAGGTGAGAATTCTTCTACGAAGGCCTTCCAACGTTTAAGCTTTGAATTGGGGTTCCGTTCAGAAATGGCAAAGGTAAGCGGTTGATGGTCAGTGAATATGTTTAACTGGTTTACGCCGTAAAGGTAATGCCTGAGTGTTTTGAGTGCCCATACAATGGCTAGGAGTTCTCTTTCATTAGTGGCATAATTTTCCTCAGTGGCTGAAAGAGTACGTGAGATCATTGTAATGGGGCGTCCCTCTTGTGAAAGGACGGCGCCGATGGCGTGGGAGGAGGCGTCAGTTGTTAAGTCAAAAGGTTTGCTAAAATCGGGATAAAGGAGTAGTATATCTTCTGAAGCAAGAAGTTTTTTTAGCTTGTTAAAAGCCGATAAGGCATCATTGTCTAATGTTATTTTTACGTGTTTTGATTGGCGCGTACCTATATGGCCATTATCACCTCGCAACAGTTTGGTGAGGGGTTTTGCAATGGCTGCGTAGTCTTTTACGAACCGTCTATAATAACCTGCAAGCCCTAGGAACGATCTGAGAGCCCTTAAGGTTCTGGGAGGTTCATAATCGATGATGGCGGCAACCTTATTCGGACAGGTTTTTATGCCGTTTGTGGTGACGACGAATCCTAAAAATTCAACCGAGGTTCTAAAGAATTTAGACTTATCCACTGAGACCCTCATATTTGCTTCATATAGTTTCTGCAATATCCTGTCAATATCATTTATATGACTCTGCTCGCTGTCAGAGAATACAATGATGTCGTCTATATAGACGTGGCAGGATTTACCGATTTCCTGTCTTAAAACGTCATCGATAGCTCGCTGGAAGATGCTGGGTGCATTTTTTAATCCGAACGGTAGTCGACAGAATTCATATTTACCGTTATTCACGCTAAATGCAGTCTTTTCGCGATCACGCTCGATGAGATTTATCTGATGGAATCCGCTTTTAAGATCCAGTGTAGTGAAGAATTTAGCCCTTCCCAGGTTGGCCAAGATGATAGATGGATCTGGGATGGGGTATTTATCACACACGGTTTTTGAATTTAATTTTGTGTAATCGAATACTAAGCGTTTATTAGGTCTGCCGTGTTCATCGATGCCTTTCTTGTCAACAACCCAAACGGGGCTGTTGTACGGTGACCGTGAAGGTCTGATAATGCCATCTTTTAGAAGTTTGTGAACTTCGCTGTTCACAAATTCGACCATGGACATTGGGTAGGCCTGATACCTAGAGTAGACAGGTTCTTGATCTTTTGTTCTTATTGTAGCTGAGATGTTAGTGTTGAATGGTAGCGCTTCGTCGGGGTTTGCAAAAACATCGTCATTTTCCTGGATCATTTTAAAAAAAGATTCTTCGACATTCGTGGGAATTTTTTGTTCCTTTAGCGAATTTACCAGGTTCAAATTTAAATATTTTAGCTTTATTTGACCACCGTCGAAAAAAATAGTGTCCTTACCCGCGTCTATTATCGCGTTTGACCTTTTTATTAAACTAAAGCCTATTATACCGTCAAAGAGGGGTAGGTTATGTAGTATATAGAATGTTTCGGTAGTGTTAAGGACATTTACAAGGGTACCGTGGTTAATTTCAGTTGATCCGTGAATTGATTTGACCAAAAAGGGTCGGGATAATTGACTTATGCCCTTAAGTTTTTCAGAATTTTTTATGTAACTTTTAGTGGCACCTGTGTCCACTAGAAGTTTTATAGTATGCCCACCTATTGTTCGTTCAACATAGGGGAGGGCTGATCTTCCCCTAAAAAATTAATGTTGTCATTATATGTGGTATCCTCTAATCCCTCGCATATCTCTTCCGCGTGTTCTTGACATTCTGTATCCCTGTCGATGGGAAGTTGCTCATTCAGGTGATTGATCCTTTGAAATTTATTGTTGTTGAATCTACTCGACTCTGGAGTTCTTTTAGATCCCTGTGGGAAATTATTAGATCTTACTGTCCTCATACTGACATCTGTGTCTAATGCATTATTACGTGGTTGTGGGGCGAAAGCTTGTTGGTTATTTTGAGGGAAATTCTGATATCGAGTGTTTGAGGGGGGTCCAACGTTTCGATTTGAGTTACTTCGATATTGGGGTTGTTGCGGTCTTTGTTGGAAACTACTTGGGTTAAATGGCCTATTAGTGCTATTTCTATGGTTCTGTATGTAAGGGGTTCGTTGGGGTTGCTGTTGTGTAGGGAAGTTTCTGTTCAACCCATTGCTGTAAATCTCAGCAAAATGATACCTGTTATGATTTGTTTCCAGTCCCTGAGCCATTGCTAGGGCTGAAGGTAAGTCAGTAGGTTTGCACGAAAAGAGTGTAGTGCACAGTGGTTTGCGGAGTCCTGAGATAAAGACACGGAGTGCATCTTGACGGTATTTTATATTGAATGACGCTATTAAAGAGGCGTCGTTTTGATGAGACATTAAAACTTTGTTCGCAATTGCCGTTAATTTGCGTTCTACTTCGTCGTAGAACTGAAGTAGAGTCTTTTGGCCTTGTCGCAATGTTGAGAGTTCTTGTTCTAACGTATAGATTGATTTTTTGTCAGAGTATGCGAAGTCCAATCGTTCCACAATAGCATGAAAATTTAGAACTGTGTTGTAGGTGCTAAGCACAGAGTCGGCGTTTCCAATAATTTTATTGCGCAGTATTGCCACCGCTTGGTAGTATTTTGAGCTTCCTGCGAAGGGCTCGAAGAGTTTGTGGGCTGTTACTGCAGCCTGTCGCCAAGAAACGTATTTATTGGCATCACCCCTGAATTCGGGGACCGATTTTACGATATCCAATGTCTCGTCGCATTGAACACCTGCAATGATTTCGATCGGTCTATGTTCGACAACTAGTGTGGCGGGTTCCAAGGCTTCAAGTCTATTATTAAGCTCATTGATGGTTTCTTGGAACTCTTGCCTAGTACGATTTGTGGCTTGAGCAATAGCCGTTTCAAGAAGCGTTCGAACGTTATCAGCGTTCATATTGGTATCTGTTCGAGTGTCGGAAATGGATAGATGTGAGAGCCTAGATAGAAGTTGTTCAGTCTCTAAGAGGGAACTATCGTCTTCTTGCATTTAGCAGGAGTAGCACTTTTAATGGTAACACTATGACCCGTGTAAAAAAAATAATACTTGGTACAATCAAAAGAAAAGCTTTTGCAATTACAAAGGTGGAAGAGAGAAAAAAAAAAAAAATTTATAAAGACAATGTTTTATTGTCTTTGAATAATTTTATTTTTCCTTTTATTTTAAATTTAGGTTGAAATTTAGCTTAAAAAAAAATTAATAAATCTTTTTTACAATGGACATTTAAGGAAAAAATTATACTTTAGCTTAAAAAAATAATTTATAATTAATTTTTTGGAAAAAAAAAAATTTTTAGTTTACGGGAAAAAATTAATATAGTTCTTACAAATTAAGACAAAAGATTTTACTTTAAAAAAAAATTTATAATTAAATTTAGGAATTTTTCTTTTTTTTTTTATTTAGGATTTAAAACATTAAACAATTTTATGATTTTTAGTTTTAATTTTAACTTACATAGACATAAATACGTTGTTGAATTTCATCTCTCTTTCCCCTTTGTTTTCTGTCAGAAACTGCTTTCGTATTCCTCTTTTGCTGCGTATGTTGGTGATGATTGCACAGGATATTTGATGTTATACTGATGAGTGTCTCTTATTTTCAATTCTGCTAACTCGAACTTGCCAAAAAATTTGTTTTTATTCACAATTGTCACATAAATTGATATATTTTTTCAACTTTTACTGGTGAGTGTTTCTTATTTTCAATTCTGCTAACTCGAACTTGCCAAAAAATTTGTTTTTACTCACAATTGTCACACAAATTGATATATTTTTTCAACTTTTACTGATTTAGGAAAGTTCTTGCTAATTACTTCAATCACTTGTGTTTTTTTTTTCTTAAGGGGGTTGCCGAGTTGGGCGCCAATTAATTTTTTTGATTAATTATTATTAAAAACCGATTAATTTTCATTTGTAAATAATTAGTTTTTTATTTTAAATAGTTCAATTATTTTTATTCTGAATAGTTATTCTTTTTATTGAAGCCAATTACAAGATTTTATTATTTTTGTTTCTAAAACCAATTACAAGATTTTATTATTTTTGTATTTAATGCCAATTACAAGATTTTATTATTTTGTATTTAATGTACCTACTATGTAGGCTTGAGTTCTCCACGAAGACTAACTTTACATTTCTTTTTACTATACTAAATATAGGAAAAGAAATGCCGTTCCTCTGCGACAGAGAAACACCACCGAAAAATATTAAAAACAAAAATCATCGATAAATGCCGATCAGCAAAACAGATGGTTGACATAAACAATTCCCAAGTGCATTGCCTTCATTTCACAATAGTGATTGTGAAACCATAAACAATTTCAAGTGCAGCAACCTGAGAACCGTTTATGTTTCATAATTGGGCAAACCATTGGTAACAATAAAATGCCAATGAATGCAAAAGGGATTGGGACAGAAACAAAATAAAAAAAATGCAAATGAGTGCAATACGAGATTGCGACAAAAGAATAAATGTTAAACATAGCAATAAGATATTGCGACATACTCGTGCCCGTTGTGAGTAATTTGATTCGGGCAAAACATTCATAAAATAAATGACGAAATAAAATATTCGTCAAGCTGGGTGGTAACATAATTGTTTTCTTTGCACTTAGAAAATAAGTAAATGGTTAATGAATGATAACACTTTAGATGATTTAACCATAACGGACGGACTGTTTACCATAATTGTCGGTATGTCTTTCACAGTATATGAGACATACCTTAACTTATATAAACATAAACGTGAGGAATTGTTGGAAAATTTTCTCCTACCAACTGTTTTGATGTTTTTTCAAATTCTTCTAAAATTTTTATCAGTCCCGTTAATACGTTTACATTTATATTGCTAATTCTTTGTAACTGGTTTTTTTCTTGTAAAGTATGGACAATCTGTTGCTAATTTTCCTTAATCGACACAAATTCATAATAAATAATATTCCACCGAGTAGGTGAAAAACTTTTTAATGTTGTGTTTAGTTTCATATTGAAACCCGAAACTTTAAAAAATTTGACAAGTTTTGTACACGAATGGGACAAATTTGTTATATCAGTTATTTCCATAGATTTTTGTAGACTATTGTGTATCAAATGGTTAATACAAAACATATGATTTTCATTCCGAAACGCGGCAACCATAATGTAACCTCTATCGGTTGCAATAATGGCATTATCGTCAAGCTCCAAGTCGAATTCGTTTAATATTTTGCTTACTTTTAGACTTATATTTTCATCTGAAACTTAAAGAAAAATTATTGATCCACAGAAAAATTATTGATATCTGTTGAATTCGATTCTCTTCAGGTGAAATACACTTTACTAAATTTCATATGACTTCAGAGTTAAACCAGTTGCCAATAACATAAAATTAATTTAATTAATTAATATAACTAAAATAATTTAATTTAAGAAAATTAAAAAAATTAATAAGGGATAAAAGAAATTTTGTCGGTATATACTAGGGTTGTCAATTATTCTGAGTTTCTTCTTGATCGAATAATAGAACAAGCATTTTTTGAACATTCGAAGAAGCGAATAATTTTTGAAAATTTTTCATTCAATCGAACGAATAACGAATAAAAAGCCATTGTTTTTTCCCTAATTTTTTAATATATATTATGAATAAGTCCACCGAAATGTGTATATTTTAAAATAAGAATAAGATAAGTTTCGATATGGTTTTTATAAAAAAAATATGTAATTAATAATTTGTTCTAGCATTAATAAAAATTTTTTTCAAAAGATTTTTTGTTTTAGTTTTTAAAAAATTACTGGATTTTGAGAATTTGGTTTGTTCGATTAACCGAATAATTTTTGTTCGACTGACACCCCTACTATATACAGTAGGGTGACAGCCATTTTTTTATTTTGGAATTTCAAGACGTGCGGGTCGGATTATTGTGACACTGGATCTAAAACTTTAGTGCACAAAATTTGAGCCAAATGCTTTCTGGACGCGCATTGAGTTCAAAGTTCAAATATGAATTTATATGTAAAAATTATCCAAAAAAAATAATTTTTCACAAAAATGTTGATATTGGTAGTTCATTTTTAATTAAATTAATTAATAAGCTAGATTGTGGCTTATTAATTAATTTAACCCTTTCGCTACATTGTATCCATATAGATACACTCAACTTTGGAGTCATCTAGCAATCTCAAAATCAATCAATCGATTTGGATATCGACGTACATATAATTGATTTTTAAGGTTTTCATAAACATTTTTTTGGATATTTACAAAACTGAGAAAAATATAGCGATTTTAAGAAAACCTTTTTTTTTTTTTTTTTTGTAAAAAAGGTTTTTTTATTTAACAAATTACAGATATATAGAGCCATATTTTTTTTTCAAAACTGATCAATCATAAAGAAAAATGTTTATTTTAATATTTTGCATTTATAGTTTTTTGTTTTATAAGGAAAAAAGCTCTGCGGATTTTTTAAACATTGTATGTATCCATATGGATACAAACGTATGTTGTGGTTGTAAAAATTATACACACAATACAAATAAAATCATTTTGCGTTTGATGCTGCTTTGATGCAGACGTTCTTTTTTTTAGCTCTGATATCATTTAAATTTATTTAGAAAAATGGCAAGAAAAATTAAGGACTCTGAAATTGAAAAAATTTTAACCAGTTTTGCTGATTCCGATATTTCTGACTTGGAAGAGTCGGAAGAATCTGAAGTTATAAACAACTTATATGATGCTCTTGATAATAATAACAGCTTTTTATTTAAAGAGCTTTCTAGAGAAGGTCCATATGAGATCAACATTCAAGATATTAATGTTGATAATAATAATGATATAAGTAATAGGGTTATTGAGATCGAAGAAAGTCTTGCAGTTGATGAAACCGTTCAAGAGAGTCCTAAAATTTTTTAATTTCCACAAGGTTCACTTAAAAAGGCTGACCAATTTCGTTGGAAAAAAGCTTCTTGGACTAATCCAGAGACTTCATTTTCTGAAACGTACCCAAAGAAAAATATTGAATTGCCTGTCGAGTATTTTTTGGAGTACTTTACAGAAGACTTTCTTCAAGAACTTGTATCATCAACAAACCAGGCATCAATGACTAAATATGGGAAACCTCTCAGTTTAACTAAAGAAGAACTTTTAAAATTTCTAGCTCTAGAAATATTGATTGGTACCATTGGCTATCCGCGTTTGGAAATGTATTGGACAATGGACACCGTAATACCATCATTCCCAGAAAATATGACCAGGAATAGATTCCATTCTTTGCGAAATAATTTAAAGTTCACAATAGACCAATCAGGAAGCGATAAGCTTGACAAAATTCGCCCTATAATAAATATGTTTACAAAAAAATCGTACGGTTTTCCAAAAGATGAAAATCTTTGTGTGGATGAGATGATGGTTCCTTTTAAAGGAAGAACCACTCTGAGACAGTACATGCCTAAAAAACCCATCAAATGGGAATGAAGATATTTTGCCTTTGTAGCTCCAAAGGCATAGTTTATGATTTTGAGATATATCAGGGAAAAGGAACAATATTAACTGGCTCAAATCTAGGGTTTTGCTCTGCTATTGTGATTCATCTTGTAAAAACTGTTCCTGAGGAAAAAAATCATAAAATATATTTTGATAATTATTTTACAACTCTAAATTTGGTATTATATTTACGCCAAAAAGGAATTTGGGCTACAGGTACTATAAGATGGAATAGATTCGGCAAAATTGATTTTAAGTCTGAAAAGAATTTGAAAAAAGAAGGCCGTGGAACTTCTGACTTCCGTATAGAAAGAGCAGACAATATTTTTCTTCTTAGATGGCTTGATGGGGGAATTGTGCAACTCGTGTCATCAATCCATGGCCATGACCCCGTCAACGAAGTGTCACGATTTAGTGCTGAAAAAAAGAAAACTTTTAAAATAACACAACCAAAAATTGTATCAGAGTGCAACATCAATATGGGAGGAGTAGACAAAATGGATTTTCTCCTTTCTTTATATAGAATTTCGATTAGATCTGGAAAGTGGACTCTTAAGATTTTTGACCACTTCATTGATTTAGTTGTATGTAACTCGTGGTTAGAGTATAGAATGGATTACGAAAACAATAATTTGAAAAATAAGTATATGGACTTACTAAGCTTTCGTAACGATATTGCGCATGGTCTTTTAGCTCGGTCTAATCAACAGGCATGTTCTCGTAAGCGTGGACGCCCAACATTATGCCAAAATGAAGAAATTCCAATCAGTCCAACGACCTCCGATAAGAAACGCAAAGCTACACCTTCAATTTCTGTTCGATTTGACGGAAATCAGCATTGGCCAGAACACTCGACGGATAAAGGTAGATGCAAAGTCAAAGGATGTAAAGGACAAACTAGATACAAGTGTGCAAAGTGCAATGTTTTTCTGTGCATTCCCAATGGATCGAGAAATTGCTTCAAGGAATTCCATTATATATCAAATGAATAAATTGTTGATATGATATTTTATTTTTAAGATTATAAGTATTTTATGTATTAAATATAGATTTATGTGTTATTTTTGTCTAAATTTATTGTAATTATATGAATTTTAGATTTATAATTTTTAGTTTGTGCATGTAAGTATATACAATGTATGCTTTTATTGAAAAAAATTTAATTTTATGCGTTAAAACTACTAAAATAAATAAAACCTCAATTATAAAAAAACATAATATACTAGCATTTTTCTTTACCATACACGAAATTTGTATCCATATGGATACATTCCAAAAAATACATTTAGGATAAATAATTTTAAAAATTGAGTATTGATTGTTATTCCCAGGGCCAATAATAGTAAAAATCACAAAAAATTAGATTTTTTAAGCAACCCAGGAAAAACTTGTAGCGAAAGGGTTAAAATTATATTTCTTATAAAATAACGAAATCTATTATCGGTTGAAAAACAGCCAAGTTATATCAAGCTCCCCAGGCAATAAATGCGCCGCAGACCACTTGATTAAGAAAATCGAGCTCACATATTAAAGACATTGAAATAATTTAGAACAACAACATTTTTGCATTCTTCTGATCCCAAGATGATGTTATGTAAAGTATTTTGCATCTCGTCAATTGTTATGCCGTTCTAAATTAATGTCAAAACGGTACGTATTTTTTAGCACTATTTCAAAATCTCCAATTTTACTTTTTCAAAAACTTTGTTCAAGAAATTTACAGAAATCAACGATTGGACTTTAAGGTCTTATTAACAAAATACATTTGATTGAAAATACAAAATATTATAGGTATCGTGTTCTTAATTTGGCGAGGGCAGAGTTTTTATTTCAGCGGATTTGAAGAAAAATTTGATTTTTCATACTTTTTCAACTTTTAGGATACATCCTTTTTGTGTTTTCATTTTTTCAATATCTTTTATCAGAATATTATATAAGTATTATATAAGATACAATTTCTCAATTTAACAAAAAAAATAAAATTAACACACAAGTAAAAAATAGATAGTTACTTTCATTAAATGTTGTTTCTGCTCCTCATCTTTTGCAATTTTTTCATGGTATTCTTGAATCAACTTTTTCCTGCAGTATCATTGACGACATTTAAGTTTTGGACAATATTTTTTCTGAGTACCCCACGGGTTAATTTCAGAAAAAAAGTCCCGCTTATTATTTTCTAGAATTATTAAAATATTATCAACAAGCCTTATCGACATCCCTCCACAAATATATATTATTTCGATATTTTGTTTTAAAAAATGTAAATCTCCTTAAATTCGACCTTGGAGCTTAAAGAGGGACAGTTTAAGTATTTGAATTTAACCTTAATTTACAAGATTGAGAACTTATATCAAGTAGTATAATATTAGAATAATTTTCTCACTTGTTTTTAGTCAAGATGGCTTTGCTACATATGTATGAATTCGAATGTTAAGTGTAAAATTGATTACACACCATATACTCTACGAATACATCATAATATTTTTGCAACATGATCGAATTCTTAAAAATTAATGAAATAGAAGTCACAATGGCTTTCGCACAAAACTAAGATAACTCACACATTCGTTTTTTTTTAGTACACAAATTCACAACATTGTCATATGTTCTCACTCTCTGTTATTGTCGTTAGCACTCATTCATTCGGTTATGAAATGAAGAAGACAGTATTTACGTGTACGCTTCAGCATATACAATACTGAAGACACATAATCAAATGTGCTTGTGCAGTCCTCTATTCAATTATATCTTGTAATGTTTTCCCCATAATTTTTGTTGATTCAGCAATTTCGTTTAAGGCTTTAACCTGAAAACAAAGAAAATTATAAAACATTAAATTTATTAAGAAATATATTAACCTTTTGCAAGTTGTGGGTATTCCTCCATTAGTTCAACCAACTTTTGGAACTGATTTTGATTTGTTTTCTTGACTCTATAATTTAAAATTGTTAATTTTTTTTATTTTATTAATAATTTCATTATATATGTATATACTTACAATTTTTTATCGTTTATATCCATAATTATATATATTTATTTATAAAACAATTACTTTTTTCAATTGTCTGCTTTTGACAGTATTGACACTCCAAATTGTAATGTAAAAACCACAAAAAAAAGAACTGTTACGTTTTCGCTCAACAAAACTTGTCACTTGTTTTATAACAACCCAATACAAATTTTCATACTCAATTGAACAAGCAATTTGAGTCACTTTAGGTAGCTAAAAAACCAGTGTTAGTTTATAATATACAAGTAAAATTTTTAGTAATATGTACCCCTAGTTCTTATAATAAATTATAAGTTGAAAACACTGTAGGTTTGTAAACTTTAGACAAATGCATAGAAGTAAATTCAAAAATAAAACAATATTTTGCTAATAGTGTAAAAATTTAATAAACGTATATTTTCTGAAAAAAGTCGAACTTCGTGTAAGACAGTTTATCTTGAATTGTGCTCCGTGTTTTTCGTCAATAACTTTTGTATTAAAGAATTTATAATTTTGTGTTTAATGCTTAAAAATCCGTTTAATTATTTCTAGTTTGTCAAAAAAAATCAATTTAAAAAGCTTATTTTAAAGGCCGCAATTTTTAAATATTTGTTTTATAAAAAATAATTTCTTTCTTCAACATACGAAATTACCAACAATAAACAACTAAATTGTCAAATTCATAACATCTTACAACAATAAAATACACTAAACAGAAATTACACTTACTCAGTAAAACACTTACAAAAAGAAAATACAAAAAAAAAACAATAGCAATATTTCAAATAACTTAAAACAAGTGCTATATTCTTATTAAAAAAAAAAACAACAATAACAGTTCCTACATAAAATTACTAACAATAAGCTAATAAATTCGAAACATTTTACAACAACAAAATATACTTAACAGAAATAACACTTACTCAATAGAACATAGCATAAAAAGAAAACACAAAAAAAACCCAATAGCAAAACCAAACAACAACAATAACAATTCCTAATAAACAAAAAGTGCTGCCAGTTATTTTAAAAATCTATATCCCCAATAAAACTAAATTAAATCCCTTAAAATGGCATGTTTAAAAAAAGGCTGTTCTTTGGAAGGTCATGACGAGAGAATGATGAGTTGCTGGCTTTGTCTTGGTGTATGTCACTTTAAATGCAGTGGATTATCTGGTTTAGTAGCCGAATCTGTATCGAAGCATAAAAACTTGCATTGGCGCTGTAATGACTGTCAAAAAATTGGCGCTGATTTTTACCGCTTCTTCCAAAGCACTAAAAATAATTTTTTGCAAATTCAAAACCATTTTGCTAATTTATCCGGGCAAATAAACTCTTATGGAAAGCTTTTCGATGATTTCAAGTCATTGGATGGACTCCAATCACCTAAATTACCATCTCCAAATCGCCGTAAGTCACCCAGATTCACGAATAGAGAAAACCCTGATGATACTACTGCTTCTTCAATCCATACAACTCTGAACTCTGCAAATATGCTTACGACAATTACTTCTCCTTTGATGCCTCAAAATGCTGTCCTACCATCTTTTAATAAAGCATCATCGATACTTACTACTGATAATATACAATCTTTTACAAATACTGCTCCCTTGATGTCTAAAACTGCAATGCTACCATCTTTAAATAATACGTCCTTGACGCCTACAACTGCTATTCCACCATCTTTAACTAATGAAGAGGCGTTACCGAAACAACTAAAAGTAATACCGCCAAAAAAATCTATTTTTATTTCGCGTCTTTCTTCGGATACCTCCACTGATGACATTAACTATTATATAAACTCTAAACTAAGTTATAAAGCTGATGTTATGATATATAAATTTTCCTATTCCGTACCAAGAAGGATTACATCTTTTAAAATAACCGTTCCGTTCGATCTTTATGAGCAAATCGTTAACCCTGGTTTCTGGCCTGTGAATACTTTAGTTCGTGAATATGAATTTAAAGGAAATCCACGGATAAACAACATTGCTGAGCTTCCGCCCCGACATCGAATAAATGAAAATACGAATTTCAACATTAATTCAAAAAACTAGATTCTTTACCCGTTGAACGACTAATCATTATGTATCAGAATGTTCGTGGTTTAAATACTAAAATGTCTAATCTACTAGTTAACAGTTATGATTTTAATTTTCATGTTATCATCTTTACTGAGACATGGCTGAAAGATAATGTTTTTAATTCTGAGTTACTATGTAACAATTATCAAATATATAGATATAACAGAAACGATCGTAATGGTGGTGGTGTTTTAATTGCTGTATCATGCCTGTTTGCTTCCGAATCTCTTCAATCTGAATCTTCTCCAAATATTGAGTTTGTCAGTGTAATGATAAAGCTTAGTTATAAAATCATTTTCATAACCTGTTCGTATATACCTCCTAATTCTCCCGAAGAAATATACCTTGAACACGTTCAGGCCATCAAATCAGTTGCTCAACGTGCTAAACCTGAGGATTTAATTTTTGTTGTTGGAGATTTTAATTTACCATCTATAATATGGAAAAATTCGCCTGATGCTCCGGATTTTATTCCAATTAAATCTAATAACTGTGATGATTTAATATTGAATGAAATAGTTGATCTTAGTCTTTACCAGATGAATGGCATATTTAATGAATACGGTAAACTGCTAGATCTGGTATTTACAAATAATCCGGAAGATTGTATAATAACTCGCTCTGATCCTATCACCTTGCCGGAAGATCGCTTTCATCCAACTATTGAAATTAGCTGTGTTTTGCCTACTTTTGGTGGATCCAATATTCGTATTAATAAAGATAAAGTTTTTTGTTTTAAACAAACCAACTATAGCAAATTGATTGGTCTAATTTCTAACACTAACTGGAATGATTTGTTGTGCCATACTTCTATTGATTTAATGGTGGAGGTCTTTTATAGAACTATGCATTCTTTTATGGATGAATGCATCCCAAAGCGTTCTGTATACAAACGAACTGGCCCGCCTTGGAACTCAAAACAACTATCAAGATTAAAAAATTTGAAGAACAAGTATTATAAAAAGTATAAAATTTTTGGTTCTCTTGTATTTTTTGAAAAATACTCCATTCATCGTGCCGAATATAATATTCTTAACAATTATTTATACAAAAACTATCTAAACAAAATGAAGGAAGATTTCAATCGTGATCCTAAAGCCTTTTACAACTTTGTTAATTCAAAAAGAAAAACTACTGGTTATCCATCTGTAATGAAATTAAACGATATCGAATCTAGTGATGATACTATAATAAGTAACATGTTTGCAGACTTTTTTGCTAGTACATATTCTGTTGCTCAATATTGTTCCAACAGCTATTCATATCCAATAAACACAAATCAAGCTATATTTTTTCCCCTAATCGATAAGGCAGAACTTGTTAATAGCCTGAAGAAACTTAAAGTTTCATTTACTCATGGACCTGATGGAGTACCTAGTTCTATACTCAATTATTGTGCTACTTCCTTGGCAACACCACTGACTCTCTTGTTTAATGCGTCAATAACAAACGGTTATTTTCCAAAATTTTGGAGAACTTCTTACATCATTCCATTATTTAAATCTGGAAATAGATCGGATGTTTCTAATTACCGTGGTATTGCTAAACTTAGTGCAATCCCTAAGCTTTTCGAGAAATTTATTACAGATTTTTTGTGCTATCACTCATCGTCAATTCTGTCACCATTTCAACACGGATTTCGGAAAGGATGCTCTACCGTTACAGACGTGCTTCATTTTACGACAATAATTAATGATGGTTTTGTCAAGAAAAAACAAACAGATGCAGTATACACCGATTTTAGTAAGGCTTTCGATAAAGTAAACCATAACCTTCTACTGATCAAATTGGATTTATTAGGTTTAACACCATTAAGCCTTAAATGGATAAAATCATATCTTTCTGATAGAACACAACGTGTAATTTATAATAATATGTCATCTAAAGATATTACTGTGACTTCTGGTGTTCCTCAAGGCAGCCATCTTGGACCAATTCTTTTCTCCCTTTTCATCAATGATCTTCCAAAAGTGATAAATTTTTGTAACGTTTTAATGTACGCTGATGATGTTAAAATTTTTTTAAGTTACTGTCAACATAATGATCATATTCATCTTCAATCAGATCTCAACAATTTCTTTTCGTGGTGTAACCGTAACCTAATGGAACTGAATTTGAAAAAATGTAAATGTATGCGTTTTTCTAGAAACAATGTTTTTCCTGCTAACTACTTTTTGGGCGGATATCAGCTTGAACTTGTTGATACTTTTCTGGATTTAGGGATTCTACTTGATCCTAAATTAAACTTTGTATCTCACGTCACCATGACAGTTAATAAAGCTAGAGGTACACTCGCCTTTATTAAAAGATGGGCAAAAGAATTTATTGATCCTTACATAACCAAACAACTTTTTACATCTCTTGTAAGACCTATTTTAGAATATGGGTCAATAATATGGGATCCCTTCTATAACATTCATATTCAACGAATCGAGTCTGTACAGAAACAATTTCTACTCTTTTGCTTACGTGGCTTACCTTGGAATTCTGCAATTAATCTACCTTCATACGTTGATCGACTTAAATTAATAAAATTACCTACTTTGGAAAGCCGTAGGACTATGCTAAAAGTAACATTTATGATCAACCTAATTAATGGTGAAATCTGTTCTGACTTTCTTGTCAACAATATAACTTTTAATGTTCCTCAACGAGTATCACGCCAATTCCAACCACTCTTTGTTAAATCTTTTCATACCAACTATGCTCTAGCTGATCCTTTTAGAAGAATTTGTTGTGTTTATAATAATCTTTATCAATTAATTGATTTTTCGTTGAACACTGATGTAATTAAGCATAATATCATTATTTTCTTAAATTCCTAACTATTTGTTTTTATTTTTAAATCATTTAATTGTTTCAATATATGTACATATGTAATTATATCATTTATACAGGTCTGTAAGGATTTATTCCATTGACCTAATAAATAAATAAATAAAATAAATAAATAAATAAAAAATATTCTAATTAAATATAAGTAGGGTAACTTCAATTTTACAAAGTTATTAATGATAACAGTGGGTATAGTGGTTGGTATTGAATGCATATAAAATATTGTATTTAAGATTACTAGTATCCAGAGTTGGATAGTCTCAATAGCACAAGTTAGAGAATATAAGTAGAAAGTATTAATACCCACTATTGTCATTATATATAGTAAAAGAATATTATCTTAAATATATTTACGCTGATCCCTGACTCACGGACTGACTGACTGATTCTGTGACGCTGAAATAATACACACACATAGCACTCCCTACAAAGCTATGCGAAATACACAAACAAAATTTAATCTTTCTCATATTATACAAACCCACACACAATTTTCTCTCTTCTTTGTTACCGACCAGTGCTGCTAATAAAATCTTCTGAAAATCGACAATTTTGGAAACTAAATTGCCAAAATCGTCATTTTTAAAACAAGAAATTGTCAAGAAAATTTTACCGCTTATAAAACTCGAAAAAAAATTACAAAAGGAAACAATAAAATTTATTTATATCATTCATATTACGAATATTTTACAGTATTGGTTATTTCTATATATAAAAATGTATTAGTGATGAAATTTCAACGAAAAAAATTTAACACAACAATCAACTAAATAATTTTATTGATATGTATCTATAGCTGAAACATATAATATATGTTTAAAGTGTCGCCATAATTAAAATTTATATCTTAAATGGAGATGTTATTCAAGGTATTTCCGTTTTGGAACGACTTGACCCAGAATTATATCTATACATATTTTGTAATTTACATTTACACTGAATAAAAACTATCAATTTTCGATTAACAACCCATTAATTGTTAATCCTTGAAAATTTAAAATCTTCAATCATAATTTTAACAAATTAAACAAATCATTTAACAAATTGAAAGATCTGAAATCGTCAAAATTGGCAGCACTGCTAACATCGATACCAGAAAATTAGAAAATATAACAATGAGCATTTCTGGCTGCCACTACATTTGCAGATTCCGTGTTACATATGGAATAATTTGAACGCAAAAAATGCATCAAAAAAAACTAATATCTATTCAAATTCTTCTTTAAATTCCCTTTGTTGGTCATTGAAAAAATTCTGCAAAAAAAAAGTAAGGAATGAAATTTTAAAAATATTTTTATTTTTTTGCAGCGACTAAGCTATGCTTCGATTTTTCTTCTCATTTAACGTCATCCGATTCGCAAAAATACTTCTTTTAACAAACTAAACTTTTCCGTTTGTCTGTTTTGTATTGTTAGGAGTGCTTTCGCTCAGGTTCTCTGATACCAAAGAGTATGCATTTTGGGTAAATATTTTAGAAAAAAAAGAGATCTTCAATGTGGATTTTGTTGTTGTCCAACGTATGATTTTGTTTAAAGCTCTGTATTGAAAAGCGTTTGAAAAAATAGTGCTATTTTAAGTTTAAAATTTAAATTATTCTAAATTTGCATAAACAAATTACATTGTAATTTCAGAAGAGAGGTAGGAAAATAATTTTTTTCACTCATAATATTAATTTTTGCTGAATTTGAACAAAGTACGAAAGCTCTAAGGTGAGCAATTTTTTAATGATATTTTATATTTTCTTTCAGATATTACTAATTTAGATAATCTCCGAATAAAATTAGCACTTAATACAAGGAGAACCTTCGAACTTTCAGTTTACCGGCGACAGTTGTACTGAGGGAGAATTATTTATATGTATAATAATTAGAGTATTCAAACAACCAACATATTTAATAAACCGGCTTTCGGGTTATTCGAAAAATGGATTTTTTGAATAACCCGGTCACAAATACGATTTTAGTTTAGGAAAACAGTTAACCGTTTTTTTTTATAGTTTTCATTAATAGAATTACAAAAAATAGAAAAAAAATAAGAGATATAGGTTTTATGTTCAATTTAGCCTTTATATTTAAATGATATTAACATACTGCAAATGAATTATTAAAAAGGAATATAGGTACATTAAGAAATGCATTTATCTTGGAAACTATGCTAGATAGAGCAAATATTGAATCATATACATTTTTTACAAAATTAAATTTTTATAAGAACAATTTGTATTCCAAAAAACTTTTAAAATGCATTAATCTCGAAAACTAAGCAAGATAGAGCAAAAGGGCTTTAATTTGAAAAAACCCACATTTTATATCAGAAATCAAATTTTTATATTAAAAAATCAAACAAAATTTATATTTTTATATTTGTTGTTCAATTAATATAATTTCTACCCAAAATTTCAATATCTACAAATAACGAGTTCAGTGAATTTAGACTTTTCAACAATAAATAAATAACAATAAATAATATAAATATCTATAAATTGAAAAAAATTCGCAGAAGTCTTTATAGTGAAAAATATTATATAAAAATGAATTTGTCTAGGAAACTAAGCTACATACAGTAAAAACGCCATAATTTCGATTCATCCACACTTTGCACCAAATATCCAATTTTAATATGAAAAATTATAAAAAATTTACATATTAATAAATTTGGGAAACTAAGCTAAATAGAGCAAAAAGGGCTTTAATTTGAGATCATTCAGATTTTTCACCAACACTCGAATATTTTTATGAAAAACTAAAAAGATAAACCAACCAATCATATCATAGATTCCATACAAAGTTACAAAAATATGTTATTACCTCAAAAATTAAAAGAAAAACATTCATTAAAATACCGATTAACCGACACAACAAAACTGTTGTAAAATTTTCAACAATAAAGATGTTGTAATAGATTGAAATAGTACATAGCTAAAAAAATTAACTAATTTAAAAGTTATGAAACGATCCTTTATAAAAAATGACAAAAACATGTCGTTTTCGACAAACATAATATCATTTTTTGATATTCAACACCCCACGACATACGGTGAATCTCTGAAAGTACACAGTCTGTCGAAAAATTCTTTTGCATATATTACTTTCTGAAGTTGTCCAAATACACCTTTAATTTATGTATAATATTTCTAATCGCCAAAATAGAAGTTAAAAAGCTTTTGTAAATAATAGATAAATTTAAGAAATTTAAATCTTAAATTCATATTTTATAAAATCTTTTGTTCTCTAGCCGGTTCATTTGTAGCACCGATCTAAAGAATTTTCAATTGGGGTAATACCTTATCTAATTTGTTTAATGAGAAGTGTGATTACATTATATTTGTGACCTACAACATGATTTCAGATTTGATTAATTAAACTCGCAAAGTAAGGTAATATTTAATTTATCATTTAAAATCAATTTAAGAAATTTATCTTTTAGACTTAAAAACTTCATTTGCATCAAAAATCACATAAGAAAATTTCAATCTGTAATTCAAATTAAATGCAATATTTTGTTCTTTAACCAGTTCGTGAATATGAACGATATACAGCATTATCTTTATCACTTGAGGTATTAACAAAAATTTGTATGAATGAAAAGTTGAATGTATGAATTGATTTACATATATAAGTTTGTGTGTGAGTGGATTCATATTTGTGAAGTTGTTTTTTTCTAGGCTTAGGTTTTTTCCAGTTGTAATGAATGAGAAGGACGATCCTGTTTCTAGAAAGCGTTGATTGGCATATGTTTTATCTGTTTTGATACTCATGTATATAATTTCCACAAACACAAACTTTTTTCATATGTACATACATATGTAACAATATAATTTTATATTTAATACTATATTAAAATAAATTTAATTTATTATAAATTTTTTATGGATTTAAATTTAAAGTGGTTATTTTATTCATAATTTTTTAACGGACGCCTAGGCGCCACACAATCAACTAGTAATACAATATATAATAATAATAAAAGCATATTAGGATACAGGTGAAATAATTATAAAATCATCATAAAAATAGAAGATGCATATATGGGTGAAATAAATGAACAAATGTAATAACAGTGGTAATGACTACCGATATATATAATATGAAAATAATAGTATACATGTTCCTGTGGGCCAAAACGAAGGATTGACTTTGGTCCTCACAAAGTAGTACTTTTTACAGAAATATTGAGCTCTAATAAGTTTATTGTTGTCATAAATTTTTTCAAATATAATTGATAATATACAACATATACAAAATGTAGAGCTTACAAAAAAAGCACACATGATCATATAAAAAAGCTTATAAAAAACAAATTGGAACCGAACACATAAAAAATTCATAAAAAAAGTTGTAGGTTTTCTGAAAATGATAATACTTTGAGAAGCGGCTACATTTATTTGTAGCTAAACTAAAAAAAACGGATGTATTTTAGACAAATGCATACAAGTAAATACCTATATAAAAAAAAAACAAGTAAGCAACTGCAAATAATTTTGTTATGAAAAAAATTAAAATATTTAAAATTCAACTTGATTAATAGTATTGCTAACTTTAAAAAGACTACTAAAAATCTAAAAACATTTAAAAATTCAACATAAGTACTAGTATTGCTAACTTTAAAAAGATTTGTGAGTATGATAAAAAACAATGTTGCCAGCTCTTAAAACCAGTGTTGCTATCCTAAACGTAATCAATGCATCAAAATGTACTGAGAAAGTGGTCCAGAAACGCCATAAACTACTACTACTACTCGTACTACTATAAAATATACTACTGTAAAATATAGAGAGTAAAAAATAAATGGGAAATTCTAAACTCGACAAATACGAAGCATTTGCTACCATATCGGATTTGGTTATATGTGGACTAGGTCGAAAACTGGTCCAATCAAGACCATATATAGTGAGGTCAATTATATTTTCCAACAACATATACGAACCAAATTCGAGTAAAATATGTCAGCCTTAATGTTGTACAAGCACACGTCTGTATTTTGCTGACTCGGTAACTATTATATTTTTGACGGTTTAGTTTTTTCTAAAATGCTGTAGTATGTCATTTTTTTTTAGATAATCAGATATGAAACAATCGTTCGGCTCTCTTCATGCATGTATAATAATAGTCCAAAAAACTAAATAGGAATTGCGGTAGCCCGTTCATTCAAAATGTTAATGTATTAAACTTAAAATTGTCGAACCTTTGTATTTTACTGAAATCTTCAATACCGAAATTCCTTCTAATAAATGTGAAACTTATAGACTTGATTCAGCTGCGATACAACTGATGATGGCGTGTTAATGCCGTATCTAACATTTTATGCTTTGAAGAAATAACATCAGTTTCTCTGAGTGTTATAGATTTTATTGTATCCCAAAAAAAAAAAAAATAAACCGTAAAATCAAATTTGAACGTTAAATTTTTTAATAACTTACTGATTTCTGTCTTTTTCAAATAAATGATGTTTATTGTAATTAATAAAAACATTTCTTTATAATTTGTCTTCGTTGCGAACGGACGTTTATTATCGGTGCTCTATCAAATTTAAATATTTCGCTGTATTCGAGTGAAAATAAATTTGTAAAATAATCGAAAATAATAAAACAATTAAATTGCTATTCGGCAATGCGAAAATATATACAAATATACAAATAAAAAACCTTTTTATTAAAAAATAACATAAATCCTAAATCAAAATCCAAAAAACCATTATCTGTTTTTTTCTAATTTAAAAACAAAAGCATAAAGCAAAAATAAAAAATTAGTTCTCTTTGTGATCATTGCAAAAAATCTCTCCCAAATTCGGGTGATTATGTCAAGTGCCTTAATTGCAAATCGAACTACCACTATTCAACCGTGATCAAAAAAACATACGATAGTATGCATGCCGACAGAAGATCTGAGTGGAAATGCCAAAACTGCAGAAAAATAAATCTCCAAACCCCTCTACTGTAATTGATGATAACAACATACAAAAACAACAACGTGATGATGATGACACAGATTCAAATAATGATGACAATGCCAAACCCTTTAAATATTCCCTCTCTATTAGTCTTCTCAACACTAAGCTGTGCTCTGTCCAATCATATGTTAACGAGATTAAAGTAACAATGCAAAATCTAGCTCAAAGCATGAACACACAAATACAAAATGTATTAACAACAACAACAACCAAAATTGAGAGCTTAGCTGCACAGGCCAATGACCTTCACGACAAAAACAGAGAAAACACAAAACAAATCTGTGAAATGGAGACACGTATTAACAAGTTAGAGCAACAAGCAATCAAAAAAACATTGAAATTAATAATATCCCAAATAAAAACATGAGTGCAGCCGACGTTGTGCAAAAAATTGCATCATCGTTGACTGTTGACATCGGTCAAGCTGATATTAGCAATGCGTATCGATTAAGAAACAACGATAGTAAAATAATAGTTGAATTCTCTGCTCTAAACAAAAAAAGAGAGTTAATGATAAAAATCAGCGGCCACAGAATTGACGCGAAAGTATTTGATGATGAAGAAAATGCAAACCAAAACACAACAACAATTAGCAACACAGACACCACAAAGAATCAAAACTTTGTTTACATAAACGATCAGCTGACAGTCAATAATCGCCGTTTATTATGGCAAGCTAAAAAGCTAAAGAATGTAATGGAAATTTGTATGGGTTCATAATGGATGTATTTTTGACCGCAAAATCGAGAATTCTACCGCTATTATTATCAAAAACACCTCGGATATTGAATTAATCAACTAAAAAATAATAATAAAAAAAAAGAAAAATTTATAATTATAAAATTTAAAACATACAAAATTTTAAAACTAAAAACTTTTTATACACTTATTAGCTTCTCTTTTCAATTAAAAAATGAATAAATTATCAAATCAAACTTTAAAAAATTTTAATGAAATTAATCAAAAACTTTTAAATTATCCCATGTCATTCATTTACATGAACATTCGCTCTCTTCGCAAAAACTTTTCCCAATTTTTAGTAACGATACAAAATACAATAAACAAAATAAAAATAATAGTTCTGGCTATTATTACTGATAATAGCCTATATAGCTATTCTCAAAGGGGGAGGGGGATAGCAGTCTACATTAGAGAAGAAACAAGAAATATTATTCGTGGGAGATATTAACATAGACATAGCGAAGAAAAACATAACAACAAAAAACTATCTTGATATGGCTTTGTCAAATGGATTAGAGTCGTTGATAAATGATAGCACGCGAGTAGATGTGAACAAGAATACAAGTACATGTATTGATCATCTGTTTGTAAAAAACAACCAATATACCACATCAAATAATGCAGCAATAATAACAACAACAATATCGGATCACTATTCTTTATTTTTTTGTACTCAAAAGGAAAATTACAACCACGGAACGGAAAACTTTGTTTATCAGGGCACGGAAATAGCTACTTATATAGTTAATAGAAAAATTAGAGAAACGAACTGGAACGATATTATGAAACAAAATCAAAACAAAAATTCTAATGACCTATACAGTGATATTTCCGAAAGATTTAATTTAGTATATGAAAGTTCAAAACAAATGAAAAAATCAAAAAAACTTAGAAAACAAAATCCGTGGATAAGCGAAGAGCTAATCGAGAACTGCCATATAAGGGATAAACTTTATAAAAATTGGATAAATAATCGAAATAACAAAATTTATGAAAGTGATTACAAAAAATATAGAAATTTAATAAATAAAAAAATTAACAATACAAAAAACATGTATTATAGAACTAAACTCATTGAAAGTAGAAATAACATACGTTTTACATGGCAAATAGTAGTACAAAATATTTTAAAAATGAAAATTCAGAAAATGTATTAAAAAACTTTGCTAATAGCTTTACTGAAAACGTTCAAAATATAATACACAATTGTAATATTAAAACAATAAATAATGAAACTACAATGTAACCTAACTCAATGTATCTTGCTCCTACAAATGAGGAGGAAATATACTATATTTTAAGAAAGCTAAATATAAAAAAGAGTGCTGGAATTGACGGAATTAGATCCAAAGATCTGAGGAATAACGCTAACAATCAATACTGACTTCTCTAGTCAATTCATGTTTGGACAGCGCACTAATCCCCAAGATGCTAAAAACATCAATAATTCGGCTGATCTACAAAAACGGACCAAAAGCAGACCCCAGCAACTACAGACCGATAGCCATTTTGTCTGCTGTTGAAAAGATTATTGAAGAAATTAGTGTACAAAGGCTCACACATTTATTAGAAAAATATTTAAATTTTTAAACCCCAACCAATTTGGCTTCCAAAAGGGTAAAAATATAAATAAATTACTTGGTGAATTTTCGAACCATATCAACACAAAATTAAGTAACAACTACCACTGTCTAGCCGTTTTCATTGATCTTAGCAAGGCATTCGATACCCTTTCGCATGAAAATTGAATTAATATATTAGAAAGAACTGGCATCCGAGGAAGTTGTTTAAACTGGTTAAAAAATTATCTCAGTTTAAGGACGTATCAAGTAAAAAACAATAACAAATTGAGTGAAGAAACACGATAATGTTATGGAGTACCTCAGTGCTCTAAATTAGGCCCAATACTTTATGTTATATATGCAAATAACATGCTTAGCGTGCTCAAAAATAGCACAACATTTGCTTATGCAGACGATACTGCTATCACTGTTTCGCATAAAAACATTAATACTGCTACAAATATTATGCAAAACCAAGTCGATATTACCAAATGGTGCCATGATAATGGACTAATAATAAATACCACAAAAACAAAACTAATGCACATAAAATACCCACATATAAGACATATTAACGTGATGCTAAAATTTCACGACCAAGAGTGTCTGCACAACAACAATAATACTAACAACAACATTAACATTAATGATAACTGCAGCAGACACATATATTGAACTCGTCGATACCTACAAATATCTTGGAGTATACGTAGACCATAATTTCAAATGGAAAGCCCAAGTAGAGAACGTTAAAAAAAAACTTCGAAACACTGCATACATGCTCTTTCATTTAAGCAACTGCTCGACATTCAGTGTGCTGAAACGGGCTCATTTTTCGCAGAATCCTATATTAGCGATGGGATTACAGCATGGGGTACTGCAACATATTGCAGAACACTACAAAATACACAAAACAAATTATAAAAATTCTATGGAAAAATCAACTACTTGCAATTAATAACAATGTCATCAGAAACAACAACATAGAGCACAATAATACCATCATCAACAATAACAACATCCTCATCAACAACAGCATTAATACCAACATCATGAACAACAACGTTAATAACAACTCCAGAAACAACATATCAGCCAATAGCAACAACTCAGATAACAACAACTTCATACACATTTCAGTCAACAATACTGACTCCAGCAACATATGTAACTATAGCATTAACCACAACGGTAATGATTACAACTACCCAATCAACAACAACCTTATCAACAGCAACAACAACTTCAACCAATACAGCAACATTTTACGTGCAAAACCAACCTCAAACAACCTTGCTTAAGACCTCAAAGTACTTAATGTTAAAAGTATCTACTATGCAACAATAGCAAACGATTTTTTTAATGATACAAGATTTACTCGTGTCATCGATCATGGTTACAACACAAGACGATGAGCAGAAGGTCGTTTAAGGTTGACCAACACAAAAACAATTATGGAAAAATACACTTAGGGAATTCATAAGGTGTACTAACGTTGTAAGTTGTAAAGAAATACAACACGTCAAATAGTACATATGTGAACAACCTGTTGTATATTCATAAATATATAAATATATAAATATATAAATATATAAATATATAAATTTATAAATATATAAATATATAAATATATAAATATATAAATATATAAATATATAAATATATAAATATATAAATATATAAATATATAAATATATAAATATATAAATATATAAATATATAAATATATAAATATATAAATATATAAATATATAAATATATAAATATACAAATATATAAATATATAAATATATAAATATATAAATATATAAATATATATGTCCAGTTTCAAAGAAGTCTACCATACGTTTTTATTTTAGTTTGTCTACATTTTAAATTCAGTTTGTTTATATTTTATTTGACACATATAATTTTGTAATTATTATTAAGTTACATTTATTTTACTCCACATTTACTTCCGCATATTTTATTGTTACCAAACATAATAATGCTTAATCAGAATAAAACAAAATATAGGTCAATCCGTCAGTGAAATCATTTAACCATTTATGACTAACGACACTAGTAAGCATTATTATGGTTGAAGATACAACAACAAAATACACTGTTTTTAATTTATAATAATTTAAGTATCAATACACAACAACAAAACACATTTATTATTATTTTGTTTTCAGCGTTTTTTATACTGTTAACCAAAATACAATAACAAACACATTAATTACACTATTTAGTATTAAGCATTTTTGATTATTGTTTTGGGTATAAAAACCCAAACAAAATAAAGAATCAGTCTAGTAATACAGCATATCTCATTGTTTTATTTACTGGCCATCACCTTTCAAGTTACAAGTGCTTGAAGGGAAAAATAAAAGGACTAAAGCTTAGTGTCAGCACCGATTTATGTGTCGGGGTTGAATCCACATTAACTTTATCCTTATAACACATTTACACTGCCATAACATTGGCAACCGACATTTTAAGTAAAATTCTGACCATTTGTACAGGACATTTGGTTAGATATTTACATTTTGGTGACCCCTAGACGTTTTTGGAAAAATTAAGTTTCCCCCCACCAGTGGTAAGGAACTTTAATAACCTGAAAACGCATTGAACACGCAAACAAGGGATCGACTACCAATTCTACATTTGGTAATCCCTAAAAACATCAAGCAGATCCGGCTCAGTAGCAGATCCAGCTTGAACGACAAATCAATCTACACTGAGGAAGCCTACAATTGGTGACCCTCGACATTCAACAATCGAATTATTACCATAGCATTAGTAGTAATTGCCTTTTGGGACACCACATATTGGTTACCCCTACAAACATTTTGAACTCGCATCCAAGCGATTGAACACCAAATTTACGTTCAGGTGGCTACAGTACACTACAATACTACAGCAGATTCAGCTATAACACTAGCAGGTCTAACACTAACAACAGTCATTGGGTTCATCATTGAGTCAACACTAAATTTGACCAATTACTATACACAAGAACTAGTCAAACATCAATTAGTCTGTCCTCACAAGTGGCTACCAATTTGAAGAACATGGCTACGTTCGAACATTTATTACAAGCCCAATCAAAAACGGGTGAAGAGATTCAACAAATCGTTCGAAACTATAAAAAAGATTCCGCAGAAAGGAAAACAAAGATAGAATACTTTGATGAACGATTACGACGGCTCAGCGAAGCATGGGATTTATTTGATGCCCAAGATATGAAACTACGCACACTGGTAGATAAAGCGACAGATCATGCATATTTCACAGAAGAATACTATTTGAAAATTAGTGATATAGCCAACAATTACTTAGAAATTTTCAAAAAAGAAATTGATAAGTTAAGACAATCAGCAGAAAAGCCAATAATTATAGAAAGGAGAAGTATTGAGATACCTACAAGGAAGGCTATTATTCAACATGAAGGTCATGAAGACATCAATAACACTAATAGTCTCATCCGAAGGCTTAAGGTTCGTTTGACTGCTCTAAACCGGCTGTTAAATGGTATAACAGATGAAGATGACCATCCCTTGCAGTACTTTGAAGTGGAAATCAACACCATTGAAAAGTTGTGGAATCAGGCTGAAGTATTACACGATGAAATTTATGATAAATTAGAAAACCCTGCTGATTCTGGTCTGGATCAGAACGAATATGACAGAATATATGATTTAGTGCGACAAAACTTAGTCAGTCTGTCCGTCAAAAAACAAAAACTTTTATCTAATGGTGATTCCAGTCAATATAATGAAATACAATCAATGACAAAAGATTTGAACAAATGCGCATTACATCTACCAAAAGTCAGTTTCATGATTTGTTTACTGAGATGGTGGACAAACAGCCAATACCATCTATTCAGAAAATGTGGTATTTAAAAAGCAATGTATCTGGAGAAGCTGAACACTTAATCAGTCAGTTTTCTTTATCAGAGACAAATTACAATACTGCATGGAAAACACTTCAGGATCGCTACAACAACAAAAGACTACTGGTAGCCAACTTGGTTGAAAAAATTATTAACCAACCACCAGTTTCATCATCTACATCATCTATCAAAGCTCTGCATGACACCACCAAGGAGTGTTTGCTCGCATTAGACAATCTGGGTATTGTAACAACCTCTTGGGATGCGATACTCATTCAATTATTAATTAAAAAACTTGACAGGGGAACACACATCAGGTACATGCAGTCGTTGGCCAACCCAAGAGAAGTACCAGTAATTGCTGAAATTTTTATCATTTCTGGAAATTCAGTTTCAATCAATGGAGGCAATTATTCAAACCGGAAAATTGCCACAGAAAACAGTATCTTCAGTTACAACCTCCAATAAAGTCGATAATGGCACCTGCAAAATGTGCAATAACGGTGGCCATAAACTATATTACTGCAGCAAATTTCATCACTTATCAGAAGCAGAACGACTGAATTGGGTACAACAACACCATTTATGCGTCAACTGTTTCAGAAGTGATCACGTTTCAAAAGAGTGCAAATCAAGTGGCTGCAGAAAGTGCATGAAGAAACACAATACGCTGTTACATTTAGAAAAGAAACAGAACAACATAAAAAAAGATTCAAAACCATCAATCAACACAACTATGGGTTCGAATAGTCAAAGAAACACATCATCTTCTAACGCCGTCGCAGTTACATCTTCAGCTACAAAAGCAGCCGAAGGGGGCCAGGGTTATGTTTTGCTAGCAACAGCAAAAGTTGTTATTTCTGCCCAAAATGGTACTTCCAATGAGTTCAGAGCAGTATTAGATTCTGGCTCTCAAGTGAACCTTGTCTCCAAGCGACTTTGCCAAAGGTTATCTACCTTCCCAACCAAAACTTCACTTCGCATAGATGGTGTTGGCAACGTACAAAAAAGGTCAAACTACCGCATTAATGTAGAAATGAAGTCCAGAGATCACAGTTTCTCCACAAATTTGGAAGCATTTATACTCCCAAACATCATTCCACCGCAGCCGAGTCAACATATTGATACATCTACATGGGAAATTCCAAGCAACATACAACTAGCAGATCCCAATTTCAACAACCAAGAAAAAATTGATATTCTATTGGGTGCAGAGTTTTACTACAAGTTAATTCAAGCGGGAACAATACAACTGTCTGACGGCCTTCCAACACTTCAAAATACGTCACTTGGCTGGATCGTGGGTGGTGCAATTAGCAAAAATTCAACTCCCAAGTGGTCATTATCTGCTTTAACATGTGCCGTACTTGACAACACAGCATCATTGGAAGAAGCCATTGAACAGCTCTGGAAATTAGATGAAATTGAACCCAGCGACAAAATTCTATCACCATCAGAAAGACAATGTGATTCACATTTTACTCAGCATGTCCACACCAACAATCAAGACCGTCTAGTAGTCAGTCTACCATTCCGGGACAATCCAGCAGCATTAGGAGAATCACATGCAATGGCCTACAATCGATTCATAGCTCTAGAACGACGATTGTTAAAAAATGAAGAAATTAGAACTCAATATATTAAATTCATGCAAGAATATGAAAATCTGGGACACATGCAGAAGACCAACATAGATGCGGTACCGAATCCAAAATACTTCATCCCTCATCATTGTGTGCTCAAACCCGACAGCACCACAACAAAGCTAAGAGTAGTATTCGACGCATCAGCAAAAACATCAATGGGCCATTCATTAAATGATTTGATGTATGCGGGGCCAACCGTTCAAAGTGAGTTATTTTCAATCTTACTTCGTTTTCGGTTGCCGAAATTTGTATTTACCACTGACATCGAAAAAATGTACAGACAAATACTAATTCATCCAAATGATCAACAATACCAGTTAATTATTTGGAGAGAAGATCCATCGCTGCCTATTCAATACTACAAACTTCGTACGGTCACATATGGAACGCGAGCAGCACCCTATTTAGCTACCAGATGTTTGCAAAAGATTGCTGATGAAAACGCTACAAAATATCCATACGGTTCACAAATGCTTAAACATAACTTTTATGTAGATGACGGCCTGGGAGGTTCAGATAATCTCACCATCACACTTCAAACACAAAAAGAACTCATTACAATGCTAAAAAAACATGGCTTCATACTAAAAAAGTGGTGTGCGAATCATCCACAATTATTAAAAGATATCCCACTCGGCGACCAGGAGGTAAATTTAGATTTCAACAATGACAACACGAATACAGTGAAAACATTGGGATTGTTATGGCTGCCTACGATGGACCAGTTTTGCATCAAGGTAAAACTGAATCATATGCAGACAATTTCAAAACGTACAGCAACGTCCGATCTCGCAAAATTGTTCGACCCTCTTGGACTATTAGCACCTGTAATTGTAAAGGCAAAAATGTTTATTCAACTCCTATGGCAATACAAATTAGACTGGGATGAGCCGCTACCTGATGACCTTCACGCTATATGGACAAAATTCAGAAATGATTTAGAAAACTTAAACAACTTCAAAATCCCTCGACACATTTTTAAGGGTGAAATCCCAACAAAAACCGAGCTCCATATATTCTCAGATGCATCCGAAAAGGCTTTTGGTGCAGTTGCCTACATCCGAGCAACTCTTAAAGATGGAAGAGTGATTGTACAACTACTTTGTGGCAAGACACGGGTTGCTCCATTGAAACAACAAACGTTACCTCGCTTAGAACTATGTGCCGCAGTTATGGCAGCCCAACTTGCACACAGAATCAAAACGGATCTCCAGATTAAAGACCAACCTTTATTCTTGTGGACTGATTCCGAAATAGTATTAAATTGGTTAAACTCTCAATCTACTGCATACCATACGTTTGTAGCTAATCGAATTTCGAAAATTCAAACATGGACGTTGCCCGAACAGTGGCGCCACGTCCGATCAAACGACAATCCAGCTGATGTACTGTCCAGAGGTTTAACAGCACTTCAACTATCTGGATGTAACTTATGGCTGTATGGACCATTATTTCTGCATGGTCGACAAGAAATTTGGCCACCTACATTTTCACAAAAACACTTAATTACCAATGACATTGAGAAAAAGAAGACAACTTTACTCGCAGCAGCTGTCACTTCCGCTAATGATTTCATATACAAAATCCCACATAGAAACTCCTTCAACAAATTGCAAAGGATACTGGGATATGTCATCAGATTTATCAACAATACAAGGTTATTAAACCAACAACGCCCATCACATAAGGCGCTAACACCAGACGAATTGAATGAAGCACTTTTCGCAATTATGAAAACGATTCAATTGGCCGACTTTTCACCAGAAATTAAACAGTTAAAGAAATATAACCAAATCGACAAAAACAGCTCCATTAGCAGTTTATCCCCATTTATCGATGACAAGGGTATTCTTCGAGTTGGAGGGCGCTTGGAATCATCAGAATTGTCGAGCGATGCAAAACACCCAATGCTGCTCCCATATAACGACTCAATTGCCAAACTGTTATTTATATCAAAACACATTGAAAATAAACATTGTGGACCTCAGGCGTTACTGAACATAATGAGACAACGATTTTGGCCAATAAAAGGCAAAATAACGGCAAGAGCAATTGTACAAAAATGCATAACATGTACTAGAGCCCGACCACAATTATGCCAACAAATCATGGGCAACCTACCACAAAACCGAGTTACACCAGCACGACCTTTCATCAACGCAGGAGTAGATTACTGCGGACCATTCTGGATACATTACAAAATCAGAGGCAAAAGACCAACTAAGGCCTACATAGCTGTTTTTTGCTGTTTCGCCACGAAAGCTGTACATCTCGAATTGGTAACCAATTTATCAACAGAAGCATTCATCGGTGCGCTAAAACGATTCGTTGGTCGGCGAGGTCGGTGTCAAAACATATACTCCGACAACGCTACAAATTTTGTCGGCACCAAAAATCAATTATCCGAATTAATTCAGACCGTATATTCAGATAAAGGTCAAGATGAAATAATTGCAGCATCCAGCTCTAAAGGAATAAATTTTCACTTCATTCCCCCCAGAGCACCACATTTCGGAGGGTTATGGGAAGCTGCTGTAAAATCAGCAAAACATCTACTACTTCGGAGCGTCGCTACAGCATCACTCACATATGAAGAGCTCGAAACAGTTATCGTAGAAATTGAAGCAATTCTAAATTCTCGCCCATTAACCCCAATGTCAAGTGATCCTACCGATTTAACAGCGTTAACACCAGGACATTTCCTAATTGGAGAAGCACTAACTTCACAAATAGATAGCCGAGCACAATCACCAAAACTAACATTTTCATCACGCTGGGAACAAGTTTCTAATTTAAAGCAGAGTTTTTGGAAACAATGGTCCAACGAAAATTTGAATGAACTCCAGCAAAGACATAAATGGAAAACACAGTGCGTCAACCTCAAACCGGGAGACATGGTCATTATAAAAGAAGATAATGTTCCAGTAATGCAATGGCCATTGGGTCGAATCATTAACGTACACCAAGGATCAGATGACTCCACACGAGTCGTTGATGTAAAAACCTCCAGAGGAATTTTCAAACGTGCAATACACCGACTTGCCCGTTTACCCATTGATACGAATTTAGAATTGGCTACGGTCCCTGGTAATGACGACCACGAAACCAATACTTCTGAGTCAGTTGATGAACCCGAGGTTAAGAGAAAGAAATTGAAAACAAATCATCTTTGCCTAACTTTACTCGCATTAATATTTCTACTACCAATAATTTCTGGAACTCCAGTCAAAAATACAAAATTCGGACCAAAACTCGGAATTCATTTCGAAGAAGTGGGTACAGCATCTATCTCAACTACTGAATGGAATCTATTGGTATACTATGATCTAGATACATACTGGTCAGAAACGTCAATTCTAGCCAATGGAACGAGGTCATTAAGGACTCTTTGTAACATGATGACCCTTAACGAATCCTGTCGCAATATAATTAATCATTTTGAACATATGGAAAATGCTATGCAACTGGACAACCGATTGCTCCGAATTAAAAGAGGAGCATTAGATGTAGTCGGCAACGTTGCTCATTCACTATTTGGCATATTGGACGCTGAATATGCTAACCACATGTCCAATACAATACTTGAAGTCAAGGAAAACGAATCATATTTATTAAGGTTACTCAAAAACCAAACCACAATCGTTGATTCAACAATTAACATCATACGTCAGACCCAAATTGCATCTAGAACAAGATTTGAAGAATTAGAGCAGGAAATTAAACATTACTCATCACAAATGCACGACATCGACCAAGTACTACTTCAAATACACTTTAATCAACTATTCACCTCTGGGGTTTTACAATTAACTTTAATTGCGAACAATCTACAAAAAATACAATCTTCAATCCTGGATACTCTTACGGATACACATCATGGAAAAATCAATCCATTACTACTTACTCCAGAACAATTGCAAAATGAAGTAAACCAAATCACACTACATGCACCTCCTTCTGTAGTTCTTCCATCCTCAGATTTGTTGCAATTATTTAAAATAATGAAGGTTAAAGGCGGACTAACTCCTCAACACGCAGTTTTCGAAATCACCATACCATTGATTGACCGTGATCAGTTCAAAATATTTCACCTAATACCTATACCTAACTTAATAAATAACACCATGATAATCATCAAGCCATGTGCTACGTTCCTTGGCACAATGGCATCCCGTCAACAATACATTGTCCTTACAACGTCAGAGCTGAATTCCTGTTACACAATGAAACAAGACGAATTTTTGTGCTCTAACGTCCAAATTCGATACCATTATGATTCCGAAGTATGCTCTTGTGAAATAAATTTATTCAACAACAAAACATCACCAACTTGCAGCTTGGAAAAAACAACAACAAGGCTCCAATGGATACCATTAAATGGAAACAATCAATGGATATATACTACTTCATCATCATCAAGGGCCACAGCAGTGTGTAACAAGGAGATAATTCCTATTTTTCTGAAGGGCTCCGGGTTACTAACACTCGATCCAGAATGCATACTCAAACACAATTTCATCATGATGAACGGAAGACAAATTATATCCCACACATTGAAATCGTCATACTTCAGTCTGGGCAACATGTCGGAACTATCACTAAAAGAAGGCTTCCAACATCCTGTAAGTTACAATCATTCGAATTCAACGGGTCTAGAAGACGCATATAAAAAGGGCATAAATGACTTGAAAATACTACAAAGATCATTGGAACAACACAAAATTATTGACCTTCCAAACAAATTAAGTTCCCATCAAACGCACAGTTACACAATCGGATATCTAGCACTGCTATTTAGTCTAATTACATTGATAATCCTCCTTTTCAATTGTCAGGCTCGACGCAACAAACAGACCCGCACAATGTCCATTACAAACAACAACGAGGCAAGATCAGTTGGTGTTGAAACAATAAAAATGACACCTATACCAATGCCACGCCAGCATCCTCTTCAATTCACTGTAGACCTTTAACTACACTCCACGGAACAATCACTATAATACATCAATTTGTTGAACATCCGTTCAACGTGGGGGAGAATGTCCAGTTTCAAAGAAGTCTACCATACGTTTTTATTTTAGTTTGTCTACATTTTAAATTCAGTTTGTTTATATTTTATTTGACACATATAATTTTGTAATTATTATTAAGTCACATTTATTTTACTCCACATTTACTTCCGCATATTTTATTGTTACCAAACATAATAATGCTTAATCAGAATAAAACAAAATATAGGTCAATCCGTCAGTGAAATCATTTAACCATTTATGACTAACGACACTAGTAAGCATTATTATGGTTGAAGATACAACAACAAAATACACTGTTTTTAATTTATAATAATTTAAGTATCAATACACAACAACAAAACACATTTATTATTATTTTGTTTTCAGCGTTTTTTATACTGTTAACCAAAATACAATAACAAACACATTAATTACACTATTTAGTATTAAGCATTTTTGATTATTGTTTTGGGTATAAAAACCCAAACAAAATAAAGAATCAGTCTAGTAATACAGCATATCTCATTGTTTTATTTACTGGCCATCACCTTTCAAGTTACAAGTGCTTGAAGGGAAAAATAAAAGGACCAAAGCTTAGTGTCAGCACCGATTTATGTGTCGGGGTTGAATCCACATTAACTTTATCCTTACAACACATTTACACTGCCATAACATTGGCAACCGACATTTTAAGTAAAATTCTGACCATTTGTACAGGACATTTGGTTAGATATTTACAATATAAATATATAAATATATAAATATATAAATATATAAATATATAAATATATAAATATATAAATATATAAATATATAAATATATAAATATATAAATATATAAATATATAAATATATAAATATATAAATATATAAATATATAAATATATAAATATATAAATATATAAATATATAAATATATAAATATATAAATATATAAATATATAAATATATAAATATATAAATATATAAATATATAAATATATAAATATATAAATATATAAATATATAAATATATAAATATATAAATATATAAATATATAAATATATAAATATATAAATATATAAATATATAAATATATAAATATATAAATATATAAATATATAAATATATAAATATATAAATATATAAATATATAAATATATAAATATATAAATATATAAATATATAAATATATAAATATATAAATATATAAATATATAAATATATAAATATATAAATATATAAATATATAAATATATAAATATATAAATATATAAATATATAAATATATAAATATATAAATATATAAATATATAAATATATAAATATATAAATATATAAATATATAAATATATAAATATATAAATATATAAATATATAAATATATAAATATATAAATATATAAATATATAAATATATAAATATATAAATATATAAATATATAAATATATAAATATATAAATATATAAATATATAAATATATAAATATATAAATATATAAATATATAAATATATAAATATATAAATATATAAATATATAAATATATAAATATATAAATATATAAATATATAAATATATAAATATATAAATATATAAATATATAAATATATAAATATATAAATATATAAATATATAAATATATAAATATATAAATATATAAATATATAAATATATAAATATATAAATATATAAATATATAAATATATAAATATATAAATATATAAATATATAAATATATAAATATATAAATATATAAATATATAATTATATAAATATATAAATATATTAATATATAAATATAAAATATATAAATATATATAAATATATAAATATATAAATATATAAATATATAAATATATAAATATATAAATATATAAATATATAAATATATAAATATATATATATATATATAAATATATAAATATATAAATATATAAATATATAAATATATAAATATATAAATATATAAATATATAAATATATAAATATATAAATATATAAATATATAAATATATAAATATATAAATATATAAATATGTAAATATATAAATATATAAATATATAAATATATAAATATATAAATATATAAATATATAAATATATAAATATATAAATATATAAATATATAAATATATAAATATATAAATATATAAATATATAAATATATAAATATATAAATATATAAATATATAAATTTATAAATATATAAATATATAAATATATAAATATATAAATATATAAATATATAAATATATAAATATATAAATATATAAATATATGAATATATAAATATATAAATATATAAATATATAAATATATAAATATATAATTATATAAATATATAAATATATTAATATATAAATATATTAATATATAAATATATTAATATATAAATATATAAATATATAAATATATAAATATATAAATATATAAATATATAAATATATAAATATATAAATATATAAATATATAAATATATAAATATATAAATATATAAATATATAAATATATAAATATATAAATATATAAATATATAAATATATAAATATATAAATATACAAATAAATGGAAATAATACAAAAAGAAATATTAAAAATATTTATATTTATATTTATTTTAGCTAGTAAGGCCTAAAGTTCTTTATGTAATTAAAAATGCATTTAATCCATATTTTCCCAACGTTTCGTGAATGTTATGTTCACTTTATCAAGGGATTCGTCTATTTAAATTAAAAGAAAAATATATTTACAACATTGCAAAAACTTTTACCACAAACAATTATGACTTACAGTAAGAAAAAATGTTTTTATTACATTGAAAAATAATTTGTTGTAGACAAACATAAAAAACAGTAAACATGAAAATTATATCAAACACAAACTTAAAAATTATATCACAGTTTAATTATAATATTGCAACACAGTAACTGGCATTAATGTTTTGTGTGTCTTCTTTTAAGTTCATCGTCTTTTTTATTTTCTGTTGTATCCTTAACGTCTCTATTGTGAATCTTTTCTTTTCTATTTCTTCTCGATCTAATATTCGTATTTTGTCAAAATCTGCCGTATGATTTGTATTTTTTATATGTTGTGCTAATGCAGTACTTTCTTTTGATTTGTTTATGTCCATTTTATGTTCTGTTATTCTTGTTTCTAGTGTTCTTTTTGTAGTACCAATGTAAACCAAATCGCAGCTTTGATCGTTTATTCCTTTACATGATATTTCATAAACAACGTTGCTTTGTTGTTGTTTGTTTATTGGTGTTTTTATGTTTGTAAATATAGAGCTTAAAGTTTTATTAGGCTTATAAGCAAAACATATGTTTTTCTTCTCTATTGTTTCTTTGATGTTCTGTTTGTCAGTGAGGCCCGGGATGTATTTTACACTGAAAAATTGTTTTTTCTCCTTGTCGGTATTAGGGTGGCCAGATGTTTTGTTTTCTATTTTCTTCACTGCATTTGTTTATTTAATAAACAAATCAAAAGAAAGTACTGCATTAGCACAACATATAAAAAATACAAATCATACGGCAGATTTTGACAAAATACGAATATTAGATCGAGAAAAAAATAGAAAAGAAAAGATTCACAATAGAGACGTTAAGGATACAACAGAAAATAAAAAAGACGATGAACTTAAAAGAAGACACACAAAACATTAATGCCAGTTACTGTGTTGCAATATTATAATTAAACTGTGATATAATTTTTAAGTTTGTGTTTGATATAATTTTCATGTTTACTGTTTTTTATGTTTGTCTACAACAAATTATTTTTCAATGTAATAAAAACATTTTTTCTTACTGTAAGTCATAATTGTTTGTGGTAAAAGTTTTTGCAATGTTGTAAATATATTTTTCTTTTAATTTAAATAGACGAATCCCTTGATAAAGTGAACATAACATTCACGAAACGTTGGGAAAATATGGATTAAATGCATTTTTAATTACATAAAGAACTTTAGGCCTTACTAGCTAAAATAAATATAAATATAATAAACAACTACATTGGCCAACCAACATAAAAATAGATTAAAAATATTAGTTTATTTTTGTAAAATAAATAATATTGAAATAATTTTTAATATTTTGATTTCGAAAATAATTGTTTTACACCCTGCATATTCCATGAGATAATGTACGTAATATTATCAAACTCTTTAATTACTTAACTGTAAATAGAAGTAATTACCATAAATCTATACTTATATTGTATTTTTACCATTGTATATTAATGAAATTATTTTTTACAATGGATTATTTTAACCCTAGGTGCACATAATGGTAAGTTATCGCAAAATATAGCAGACGTTTGTTTCCCAATCAATGGTCAGCGTTTCATATGGTTTACATTATTTATAGGGACTTATTTTTTTTTAAGTATGACAAAATTCAAAGCTTGGCCTCGACAATGAATGGGTTAATGTTATTCTATTTATTACAAATTTTTTGAATGGAAGATTTGCATATTTGTTTAGTATATTTTAGGCTTCACATCTAAAAATACAACAAAATATATGATTTTTTTGAAATAAATTATATTTCATTAGCTTGGGGTCATATGTAACCCCAAGTACAAAAGAGTTAATTGGGTCATATGATTTTTTTCCGAAACCCTAAGCTATTAGGATAAAATATTTTTTTGCGGTTATTTTTATTTATTGTATCTTCAACAAAATTGAACTAACAATAAGTAATCAAATCTTAACTACAACTGTAGTTTTTAAATCCAGCCAATGCCAGACAAACATATTTGTTTCTGCGGTTGGTTCTTAGGTAGTCTTACGTCTCCCGTGTTTGGCTGAGAGTAAGAGTGTGGCCTCTAAAGTTAATGATGTTACGAGCTAGGGGATTTGGGTGTAAATCACAGTCTTAACCATGAGGACATCTAAATCTTTATATATTCGTACCTGGGGGATGATGTAATCGTACGGGGTATTTTATATTGTGGCCTTTGAATTTTCTCTACATTTGATGCCGAGGCAGTGCCCTTCCAATGAGCTAATACATTTGGGTCGCTTTTAATTTCATTTGGGTCGACTTTGCATTTATGTGAGTTAACACCTGTGAGACCATAACAACAACAACAACAACGTTCCACGCGCAACGTAATGGAATTATAACAACAAAAAACATCAACAATAACCCAAACAGAAACAACAACAGTATCAGCAATAACAGTACACGCGCATACCAACAACACATGCAAAACGTGCCAACGTCAAAACGCAATGTTAAGCGGATTCCCAGGTTGTAGCCCGAATCCGCACACGTAGCCAACAAAACATCGTACCATCGTTCTACGTTGGAAACGCTGAATCAACAATTATGTTTTATTTAATTTTTATTTAAGTTGCATTCATTTGTAAAGTATAGTATAGACCGCGGAAACGATCCGCTATAGTAATCTCTCCTAAGAGACAAAAGAGAGGTCCTCTTAAGGATCAGCGGCCACGGTACGAAATATTAAAAAGTGTAAAAAAATTTTTTAACTAAAGTAAATTCAGTGCAAAATATGTGAAGTGATAAAAATATTTAAAATAAAAACTTTAATAAATTTAGTGAAATAAATGAAGTAATAATAAAAATAAGTAAAATAAAATAATAACTTTCTATAAATAAGAAGAAATATTTAAAATCAAAACTAAGTGCAAAAGTTTTCTTTTAAAACAAAAAAACAGCGGAAGAAATACTTAAAAGTTAAAACTAAAACAAATGTAGTGAGCCAAATTTTTTTACATTTAAATAAAAAAACAATTGATTATAAACGAAGTGAAAAGAATAAATAATAATTAAAGCTAAAAATAAAGCTCAAATAAAGCGAACAAATAAAACTAAAATAAGTGTTTAAAAAGTTTTTGGAAATAAAGTAATACCAATCAAAATAAATTCCTAATAATAACATTTCTAAATTAAAAACAACTATTTAAAATAAAGAGAATTTAAAAATTAAATAAAAATATAAAGGAATATAACATTTAAAGAATGAACTTCACCGGTTAATCTGAAAGAAACGTAAAATTAATAAACAGTGACAATAATCATTGGAGTAAAAAGATTTTTTATAAAAATAAACCCTAAATAAGTTCAATAAGAATACAAAGGGATAATTCAATTTTTTCAATTATATATTCTTCCTTTATTTACATATTTTAACAAATTTGATATTTACATATGAGATCTTATCTTACATATAGATATTGCAACATATAATATATAGGATCTAAAGATATTAAATAGTTTTTATTTTATTTTTTTAATGATTTTTAAAGGAAAATGGGAGGAAAAAACCTTTATATGATTTAATATATTCAAACACTATCTGAAAATGGTTATATGCTTATAGAAGGTTTATTAGTAATAATAGACCTCTATAAGCACATATTTTTTTTTAATTTTACGTTATTGCTATACATTCTCTTAGCAGTGGGTAAGAGGAATTTTCAATTTTGGCAAAGTGATTGTTATTAATCCTTGATATGAAATCGATAATTTTTTCATAACCGGTTTCTTCATGAAGAAGATTTGTAGGATACCTCCAGGGCTTTTTATATATCATTTTAAGACATTTGTTTTGTATAGTTTGTAAGCGCTTTAGGTGACAGTTGGCAGCGACACTCCAAATAGGACACGCGTATGTTAATATTGGCCTTATAACACTTTTGAAGAGTAGATTTTTGTTTTGGTGGTTAAGAAATGACCTTCCATTTAGTAGTGGCCATAATGCTTTAAATGTTTTTATAGCTTTTTGGCACGTATCCATAATATATTGTTTAAATGTAAGCTTTTTGTCCAAGACAACTCCGAGATATTTGACATCGTTAAGTACATTTATGGTATTATTTCCAATAAGAAGATGACGTCTTGGCAGTCTTTTGGGAGATTTGTTGAATGGAAAAATTATTGCTTGGGTCTTGTTTGATTAATTTTGATTTTCCATTTGTGGAAATATTTACTGCAATTTACAAGACCCTTTTCCATTTTCTTCAGGAGTGCACTTGTAATTTTGTTTGAAGAAATTAACGCAGTGTCATCTGCGTAATAAGCAATTTTCATATATTTTGGGACTTTAAAATCGGATGTATATATCAAGTAAAGCAATGGCGACAAGACTGATCCTTGAGGTAACACTGAGGCAATGGTTTTTTGAGTTGATGTTTCATTATTAATCGCAACTTTAAAGCTTCTGTCGTGAATGAAATCTGAAATAAGTTTACATAGGTATTTTGGTATATTTGCATCAAGAAGTTTAAATAAAACGGTGTCAAACGCTTTTTCAATATCTAACAATATTACACCCATTGAACGTTTATTGTTTTTATTGGTGATTATTTGATTTTTAATCCTGTGTATTTGGTGAGTAGTGCTATGCTCTTTTTTAAATCCAAATTGTTCTTTAGCAACAATAGAATTGGTCATTACAAATTCACTTAGACGAGAATGTAGTATTTTTTCAAATATTTTACCTAAGTTACTTAATAAACTAATAGGTCTATAGCTATTTGGGTTATTTTTTGGCTTATTAGGTTTGTTGACAGCTATAACCTTAGCATTTTTGAAATGGTTTGGGAATTAGTTGAGTTTGGTGCAGCTGTTAAATATTATAACCAGTAATTTTAGAGCTTTGAGTGGTACTTTCTTTAAGAGCAGGTTGGGAACATTGTCAAAACCAGGGGATTTTGAGGGTTTTATTGATGAGACAATATTCATAACTTCTTCCAGAGATGTATAAATTGCAGATTCAGAACTGGGATTTTCCTTCTTAAAATTATTTACTGTTGTTGTGAGGTTATTTGCTTGGACAAATGTATTTGCCAGGACGATCTAAAGAATTTTCAATTGGGGTAATACCTTATCTAATTTGTTTAATGAGAAGTGTGATTACATTATATTTGTGACCTACAACATGATTTCAGATTTGATTAATTAAACTCGCAAAGTAAGGTAATATTTAATTTATCATTTAAAATCAATTTAAGAAATTTATCTTTTAGACTTAAAAACTTCATTTGCATCAAAAATCACATAAGAAAATTTCAATCTGTAATTCAAATTAAATGCAATATTTTGTTCTTTAACCAGTTCGTGAATATGAACGATATACAGCATTATCTTTATCACTTGAGGTATTAACAAAAATTTGTATGAATGAAAAGTTGAATGTATGAATTGATTTACATATATAAGTTTGTGTGTGAGTGGATTCATATTTGTGAAGTTGTTTTTTTCTAGGCTTAGGTTTTTTCCAGTTGTAATGAATGAGAAGGACGATCCTGTTTCTAGAAAGCGTTGATTGGCATATGTTTTATCTGTTTTGATACTCATGTATATAATTTCCACAAACACAAACTTTTTTCATATGTACATACATATGTAACAATATAATTTTATATTTAATACTATATTAAAATAAATTTAATTTATTATAAATTTTTTATGGATTTAAATTTAAAGTGGTTATTTTATTCATAATTTTTTAACGGACGCCTAGGCGCCACACAATCAACTAGTAATACAATATATAATAATAATAAAAGCATATTAGGATACAGGTGAAATAATTATAAAATCATCATAAAAATAGAAGATGCATATATGGGTGAAATAAATGAACAAATGTAATAACAGTGGTAATGACTACCGATATATATAATATGAAAATAATAGTATACATGTTCCTGTGGGCCAAAACGAAGGATTGACTTTGGTCCTCACAAAGTAGTACTTTTTACAGAAATATTGAGCTCTAATAAGTTTATTGTTGTCATAAATTTTTTCAAATATAATTGATAATATACAACATATACAAAATGTAGAGCTTACAAAAAAAGCACACATGATCATATAAAAAAGCTTATAAAAAACAAATTGGAACCGAACACATAAAAAATTCATAAAAAAAGTTGTAGGTTTTCTGAAAATGATAATACTTTGAGAAGCGGCTACATTTATTTGTAGCTAAACTAAAAAAAACGGATGTATTTTAGACAAATGCATACAAGTAAATACCTATATAAAAAAAAAACAAGTAAGCAACTGCAAATAATTTTGTTATGAAAAAAATTAAAATATTTAAAATTCAACTTGATTAATAGTATTGCTAACTTTAAAAAGACTACTAAAAATCTAAAAACATTTAAAAATTCAACATAAGTACTAGTATTGCTAACTTTAAAAAGATTTGTGAGTATGATAAAAAACAATGTTGCCAGCCCTTAAAACCAGTGTTGCTATCCTAAACGTAATCAATGCATCAAAATGTACTGAGAAAGTGGTCCAGAAACGCCATAAACTACTACTACTACTCGTACTACTATAAAATATACTACTGTAAAATATAGAGAGTAAAAAATAAATGGGAAATTCTAAACTCGACAAATACGAAGCATTTGCTACCATATCGGATTTGGTTATATGTGGACTAGGTCGAAAACTGGTCCAATCAAGACCATATATAGTGAGGTCAATTATATTTTCCAACAACATATACGAACCAAATTCGAGTAAAATATGTCAGCCTTAATGTTGTACAAGCACACGTCTGTATTTTGCTGACTCGGTAACTATTATATTTTTGACGGTTTAGTTTTTTCTAAAATGCTGTAGTATGTCATTTTTTTTTAGATAATCAGATATGAAACAATCGTTCGGCTCTCTTCATGCATGTATAATAATAGTCCAAAAAACTAAATAGGAATTGCGGTAGCCCGTTCATTCAAAATGTTAATGTATTAAACTTAAAATTGTCGAACCTTTGTATTTTACTGAAATCTTCAATACCGAAATTCCTTCTAATAAATGTGAAACTTATAGACTTGATTCAGCTGCGATACAACTGATGATGGCGTGTTAATGCCGTATCTAACATTTTATGCTTTGAAGAAATAACATCAGTTTCTCTGAGTGTTATAGATTTTATTGTATCCCAAAAAAAAAAAAAAATAAACCGTAAAATCAAATTTGAACGTTAAATTTTTTAATAACTTACTGATTTCTGTCTTTTTCAAATAAATGATGTTTATTGTAATTAATAAAAACATTTCTTTATAATTTGTCTTCGTTGCGAACGGACGTTTATTATCGGTGCTCTATCAAATTTAAATATTTCGCTGTATTCGAGTGAAAATAAATTTGTAAAATAATCGAAAATAATAAAACAATTAAATTGCTATTCGGCAATGCGAAAATATATACAAATATACAAATAAAAAACCTTTTTATTAAAAAATAACATAAATCCTAAATCAAAATCCAAAAAACCATTATCTGTTTTTTTCTAATTTAAAAACAAAAGCATAAAGCAAAAATAAAAAATTAGTTCTCTTTGTGATCATTGCAAAAAATCTCTCCCAAATTCGGGTGATTATGTCAAGTGCCTTAATTGCAAATCGAACTACCACTATTCAACCGTGATCAAAAAAACATACGATAGTATGCATGCCGACAGAAGATCTGAGTGGAAATGCCAAAACTGCAGAAAAATAAATCTCCAAACCCCTCTACTGTAATTGATGATAACAACATACAAAAACAACAACGTGATGATGATGACACAGATTCAAATAATGATGACAATGCCAAACCCTTTAAATATTCCCTCTCTATTAGTCTTCTCAACACTAAGCTGTGCTCTGTCCAATCATATGTTAACGAGATTAAAGTAACAATGCAAAATCTAGCTCAAAGCATGAACACACAAATACAAAATGTATTAACAACAACAACAACCAAAATTGAGAGCTTAGCTGCACAGGCCAATGACCTTCACGACAAAAACAGAGAAAACACAAAACAAATCTGTGAAATGGAGACACGTATTAACAAGTTAGAGCAACAAGCAATCAAAAAAACATTGAAATTAATAATATCCCAAATAAAAACATGAGTGCAGCCGACGTTGTGCAAAAAATTGCATCATCGTTGACTGTTGACATCGGTCAAGCTGATATTAGCAATGCGTATCGATTAAGAAACAACGATAGTAAAATAATAGTTGAATTCTCTGCTCTAAACAAAAAAAGAGAGTTAATGATAAAAATCAGCGGCCACAGAATTGACGCGAAAGTATTTGATGATGAAGAAAATGCAAACCAAAACACAACAACAATTAGCAACACAGACACCACAAAGAATCAAAACTTTGTTTACATAAACGATCAGCTGACAGTCAATAATCGCCGTTTATTATGGCAAGCTAAAAAGCTAAAGAATGTAATGGAAATTTGTATGGGTTCATAATGGATGTATTTTTGACCGCAAAATCGAGAATTCTACCGCTATTATTATCAAAAACACCTCGGATATTGAATTAATCAACTAAAAAATAATAATAAAAAAAAAGAAAAATTTATAATTATAAAATTTAAAACATACAAAATTTTAAAACTAAAAACTTTTTATACACTTATTAGCTTCTCTTTTCAATTAAAAAATGAATAAATTATCAAATCAAACTTTAAAAAATTTTAATGAAATTAATCAAAAACTTTTAAATTATCCCATGTCATTCATTTACATGAACATTCGCTCTCTTCGCAAAAACTTTTCCCAATTTTTAGTAACGATACAAAATACAATAAACAAAATAAAAATAATAGTTCTGGCTATTATTACTGATAATAGCCTATATAGCTATTCTCAAAGGGGGAGGGGGATAGCAGTCTACATTAGAGAAGATACAAGAAATATTATTCGTGGGAGATATTAACATAGACATAACGAAGAAAAACAACAACAAAAAACTATCTTGATATGGCTTTGTCAAATGGATTAGAGTCGTTGATAAATGATAGCACGCGAGTAGATGTGAACAAGAATACAAGTACATGTATTGATCATCTGTTTGTAAAAAACAACCAATATACCACATCAAATAATGCAGCAATAATAACAACAACAATATCGGATCACTATTCTTTATTTTTTTGTACTCAAAAGGAAAATTACAACCACGGAACGGAAAACTTTGTTTATCAGGGCACGGAAATAGCTACTTATATAGTTAATAGAAAAATTAGAGAAACGAACTGGAACGATATTATGAAACAAAATCAAAACAAAAATTCTAATGACCTATACAGTGATATTTCCGAAAGATTTAATTTAGTATATGAAAGTTCAAAACAAATGAAAAAATCAAAAAAACTTAGAAAACAAAATCCGTGGATAAGCGGAGAGCTAATCGAGAACTGCCATATAAGGGATAAACTTTATAAAAATTGGATAAATAATCGAAATAACAAAATTTATGAAAGTGATTACAAAAAATATAGAAATTTAATAAATAAAAAAATTAACAATACAAAAAACATTTATTATAGAACTAAACTCATTGAAAGTAGAAATAACATACGTTTTACATGGCAAATAGTAGTACAAAATATTTTAAAAATGAAAATTCAGAAAATGTATTAAAAAACTTTGCTAATAGCTTTACTGAAAACGTTCAAAATATAATACACAATTGTAATATTAAAACAATAAATAATGAAACTACAATGTAACCTAACTCAATGTATCTTGCTCCTACAAATGAGGAGGAAATATACTATATTTTAAGAAAGCTAAATATAAAAAAGAGTGCTGGAATTGACGGAATTAGATCCAAAGATCTGAGGAATAACGCTAACAATCAATACTGACTTCTCTAGTCAATTCATGTTTGGACAGCGCACTAATCCCCAAGATGCTAAAAACATCAATAATTCGGCTGATCTACAAAAACGGACCAAAAGCAGACCCCAGCAACTACAGACCGATAGCCATTTTGTCTGCTGTTGAAAAGATTATTGAAGAAATTAGTGTACAAAGGCTCACACATTTATTAGAAAAATATTTAAATTTTTAAACCCCAACCAATTTGGCTTCCAAAAGGGTAAAAATATAAATAAATTACTTGGTGAATTTTCGAACCATATCAACACAAAATTAAGTAACAACTACCACTGTCTAGCCGTTTTCATTGATCTTAGCAAGGCATTCGATACCCTTTCGCATGAAAATTGAATTAATATATTAGAAAGAACTGGCATCCGAGGAAGTTGTTTAAACTGGTTAAAAAATTATCTCAGTTTAAGGACGTATCAAGTAAAAAAACAATAACAAATTGAGTGAAGAAACACGATAATGTTATGGAGTACCTCAGTGCTCTAAATTAGGCCCAATACTTTATATTATATATGCAAATAACATGCTTAGCGTGCTCAAAAATAGCACAACATTTGCTTATGCAGACGATACTGCTATCACTGTTTCGCATAAAAACATTAATACTGCTACAAATATTATGCAAAACCAAGTCGATATTACCAAATGGTGCCATGATAATGGACTAATAATAAATACCACAAAAACAAAACTAATGCACATAAAACCCCCACATATAAGACATATTAACGTGATGCTAAAATTTCACGACCAAGAGTGTCTGCACAACAACAATAATACTAACAACAACATTAACATTAATGATAACTGCAGCAGACACATATATTGAACTCGTCGATACCTACAAATATCTTGGAGTATACGTAGACCATAATTTCAAATGGAAAGCCCAAGTAGAGAACGTTAAAAAAAAACTTCGAAACACTGCATACATGCTCTTTCATTTAAGCAACTGCTCGACATTCAGTGTGCTGAAACGGGCTCATTTTTCGCAGAATCCTATATTAGCGATGGGATTACAGCATGGGGTACTGCAACATATTGCAGAACACTACAAAATACACAAAACAAATTATAAAAATTCTATGGAAAAATCAACTACTTGCAATTAATAACAATGTCATCAGAAACAACAACATAGAGCACAATAATACCATCATCAACAATAACAACATCCTCATCAACAACAGCATTAATACCAACATCATGAACAACAACGTTAATAACAACTCCAGAAACAACATATCAGCCAATAGCAACAACTCAGATAACAACAACTTCATACACATTTCAGTCAACAATACTGACTCCAGCAACATATGTAACTATAGCATTAACCACAACGGTAATGATTACAACTACCCAATCAACAACTACCTTATCAACAGCAACAACAACTTCAACCAATACAGCAACATTTTACGTGCAAAACCAACCTCAAACAACCTTGCTTAAGACCTCAAAGTACTTAATGTTAAAAGTATCTACTATACAACAATAGCAAACGAATTTTTTAATGATACAAGATTTACTCGTGTCATCGATCATGGTTACAACACAAGACGATGAGCAGAAGGTCGTTTAAGGTTGACCAACACAAAAACAATTATGGAAAAATACACTTAGGGAATTCATAAGGTGTACTAACGTTGTAAGTTGTAAAGAAATACAACACGTCAAATAGTACATATGTGAACAACCTGTTGTATATTCATAAATATATAAATATATAAATATATAAATATATAAATATATAAATATATAAATATATAAATATATAAATATATAAATATATAAATATATAAATATATAAATATATAAATATATAAATATATAAATATATAAATATATAAATATATAAATATATAAATATATAAATATATAAATATATAAATATATAAATATATAAATATATAAATATATAAATATATAAATATATAAATATATAAATATATAAATATATAAATATATAAATATACAAATATATAAATATATAAATATATAAATATATAAATATATAAATATATAAATATATAAATATATAAATATATAAATATATAAATATATAAATATATAAATATATAAATATATAAATATATAAATATATAAATATATAAATATATAAATATATAAATATATAAATATATAAATATATAAATATATAAATATATAAATATATAAATATATAAATATATAAATATATAAATATATAAATATATAAATATATAAATATATAAATATATAAATATATAAATATATAAATATATAAATATATAAATATATAAATATATAAATATATAAATATATAAATATATAAATATATAAATATATAAATATATAAATATATAAATATATAAATATATAAATATATAAATATATAAATATATAAATATATAAATATATAAATATTTAAATATATAAATATATAAATATATAAATATATAAATATATAAATATATAAATATATAAATATATAAATATATAAATATATAAATATATAAATATATAAATATATAAATATATAAATATATAAATATATAAATATATAAATATATAAATATATAAATATATAAATATATAAATATATAAATATATAAATATATAAATATATAAATATATAAATATATAAATATATAAATATATAAATATATAAATATATAAATATATAAATATATAAATATATAAATATATAAATATATAAATATATAAATATATAAATATATAAATATATAAATATATAAATATATAAATATATAAATATATAAATATATAAATATATAAATATATAAATATATAAATATATAAATATATAAATATATAAATATATAAATATATAAATATATAAATATATAAATATATAAATATATAAATATATAAATATATAAATATATAAATATATAAATATATAAATATATAAATATATAAATATATAAATATATAAATATATAAATATATAAATATATAAATATATAAATATATAAATATATAAATATATAAATATATAAATATATAAATATATAAATATATAAATATATAAATATATAAATATATAAATATATAAATATATAAATATATAAATATATAAATATATAAATATATAAATATATAAATATATAAATATATAAATATATAAATATATAAATATATAAATATATAAATATATAAATATATAAATATATAAATATATAAATATATAAATATATAAATATATAAATATATAAATATATAAATATATAAATATATAAATATATAAATATATAAATATATAAATATATAAATATATAAATATATAAATATATAAATATATAAATATATAAATATATAAATATATAAATATATAAATATATAAATATATAAATATATAAATATATAAATATATAAATATATAAATATATAAATATATAAATATATAAATATATAAATATATAAATATATAAATATATAAATATATAAATATATAAATATATAAATATATAAATATATAAATATATAATTATATAAATATATAAATATATTAATATATAAATATAAAATATATAAATATATATAAATATATAAATATATAAATATATAAATATATAAATATATAAATATATAAATATATAAATATATAAATATATAAATATATATATATATATATATAAATATATAAATATATAAATATATAAATATATAAATATATAAATATATAAATATATAAATATATAAATATATAAATATATAAATATATAAATATATAAATATGTAAATATATAAATATATAAATATATAAATATATAAATATATAAATATATAAATATATAAATATATAAATATATAAATATATAAATATATAAATATATAAATATATAAATATATAAATATATAAATATATAAATATATAAATTTATAAATATATAAATATATAAATATATAAATATATAAATATATAAATATATAAATATATAAATATATAAATATATAAATATATGAATATATAAATATATAAATATATAAATATATAAATATATAAATATATAATTATATAAATATATAAATATATTAATATATAAATATATTAATATATAAATATATTAATATATAAATATATAAATATATAAATATATAAATATATAAATATATAAATATATAAATATATAAATATATAAATATATAAATATATAAATATATAAATATATAAATATATAAATATATAAATATACAAATAAATGGAAATAATACAAAAAGAAATATTAAAAATATTTATATTTATATTTATTTTAGCTAGTAAGGCCTAAAGTTCTTTATGTAATTAAAAATGCATTTAATCCATATTTTCCCAACGTTTCGTGAATGTTATGTTCACTTTATCAAGGGATTCGTCTATTTAAATTAAAAGAAAAATATATTTACAACATTGCAAAAACTTTTACCACAAACAATTATGACTTACAGTAAGAAAAAATGTTTTTATTACATTGAAAAATAATTTGTTGTAGACAAACATAAAAAACAGTAAACATGAAAATTATATCAAACACAAACTTAAAAATTATATCACAGTTTAATTATAATATTGCAACACAGTAACTGGCATTAATGTTTTGTGTGTCTTCTTTTAAGTTCATCGTCTTTTTTATTTTCTGTTGTATCCTTAACGTCTCTATTGTGAATCTTTTCTTTTCTATTTTTTCTCGATCTAATATTCGTATTTTGTCAAAATCTGCCGTATGATTTGTATTTTTTATATGTTGTGCTAATGCAGTACTTTCTTTTGATTTGTTTATTAAATAAACAAATGCAGTGAAGAAAATAGAAAACAAAACATCTGGCCACCCTAATACCGACAAGGAGAAAAAACAATTTTTCAGTGTAAAATACATCCCGGGCCTCACTGACAAACAGAACATCAAAGAAACAATAGAGGAGAAAAACATATGTTTTGCTTATAAGCCTAATAAAACTTTAAGCTCTATATTTACAAACATAAAAACACCAATCACCCCAGTCATTTGGGTCGACTTTGCATTTATGTGAGTTAACACCTGTGAGACCATAACAACAACAACAACAACGTTCCACGCGCAACGTAATGGAATTATAACAACAAAAAACATCAACAATAACCCAAACAGAAACAACAACAGTATCAGCAATAACAGTACACGCGCATACCAACAACACATGCAAAACGTGCCAACGTCAAAACGCAATGTTAAGCGGATTCCCAGGTTGTAGCCCGAATCCGCACACGTAGCCAACAAAACATCGTACCATCGTTCAACGTTGGAAACGCTGAATCAACAATTATGTTTTATTTAATTTTTATTTAAGTTGCATTCATTTGTAAAGTATAGTATAGACCGCGGAAACGATCCGCTATAGTAATCTCTCCTAAGAGACAAAAGAGAGGTCCTCTTAAGGATCAGCGGCCACGGTACGAAATATTAAAAAGTGTAAAAAAATTTTTTAACTAAAGTAAATTCAGTGCAAAATATGTGAAGTGATAAAAATATTTAAAATAAAAACTTTAATAAATTTAGTGAAATAAATGAAGTAATAATAAAAATAAGTAAAATAAAATAATAACTTTCTATAAATAAGAAGAAATATTTAAAAGTTTTCTTTTAAAACAAAAAAACAGCGGAAGAAATACTTAAAAGTTAAAACTAAAACAAATGTAGTGAGCCAAATTTTTTTACATTTAAATAAAAAAACAATTGATTATAAACGAAGTGAAAAGAATAAATAATAATTAAAGCTAAAAATAAAGCTCAAATAAAGCGAACAAATAAAACTAAAATAAGTGTTTAAAAAGTTTTTGGAAATAAAGTAATACCAATCAAAATAAATTCCTAATAATAACATTTCTAAATTAAAAACAACTATTTAAAATAAAGAGAATTTAAAAATTAAATAAAAATATAAAGGAATATAACATTTAAAGAATGAACTTCACCGGTTAATCTGAAAGAAACGTAAAATTAATAAACAGTGACAATAATCATTGGAGTAAAAAGATTTTTTATAAAAATAAACCCTAAATAAGTTCAATAAGAATACAAAGGGATAATTCAATTTTTTCAATTATATATTCTTCCTTTATTTACATATTTTAACAAATTTGATATTTACATATGAGATCTTATCTTACATATAGATATTGCAACGCATAATATATAGGATCTAAAGATATTAAATAGTTTTTATTTTATTTTTTTAATGATTTTTAAAGGAAAATGGGAGGAAAAAACCTTTATATGATTTAATATATTCAAACACTATCTGAAAATGGTTATATGCTTATAGAAGGTTTATTAGTAATAATAGACCTCTATAAGCACATATTTTTTTTTAATTTTACGTTATTGCTATACATTCTCTTAGCAGTGGGTAAGAGGAATTTTCAATTTTGGCAAAGTGATTGTTATTAATCCTTGATATGAAATCGATAATTTTTTCATAACCGGTTTCTTCATGAAGAAGATTTGTAGGATACCTCCAGGGCTTTTTATATATCATTTTAAGACATTTGTTTTGTATAGTTTGTAAGCGTTTTAGGTGACAGTTGGCAGCGACACTCCAAATAGGACACGCGTATGTTAATATTGGCCTTATAACACTTTTGAAGAGTAGATTTTTGTTTTGGTGGTTAAGAAATGACCTTCCATTTAGTAGTGGCCATAATGCTTTAAATGTTTTTATAGCTTTTTGGCACGTATCCATAATATATTGTTTAAATGTAAGCTTTTTGTCCAAGACAACTCCGAGATATTTGACATCGTTAAGTACATTTATGGTATTATTTCCAATAAGAAGATGACGTCTTGGCAGTCTTTTGGGAGATTTGTTGAATGGAAAAATTATTGCTTGGGTCTTGTTTGGATTAATTTTGATTTTCCATTTGTGGAAATATTTACTGCAATTTACAAGACCCTTTTCCATTTTCTTCAGGAGTGCACTTGTAATTTTGTTTGAAGAAATTAACGCAGTGTCATCTGCGTAATAAGCAATTTTCATATATTTTGGGACTTTAAAATCGGATGTATATATCAAGTAAAGCAATGGCGACAAGACTGATCCTTGAGGTAACACTGAGGCAATGGTTTTTTGAGTTGATGTTTCATTATTAATCGCAACTTTAAAGCTTCTGTCGTGAATGAAATCTGAAATAAGTTTACATAGGTATTTTGGTATATTTGCATCAAGAAGTTTAAATAAGAGGCCATTATGCCAAACGGTGTCAAACGCTTTTTCAATATCTAACAATATTACACCCATTGAACGTTTATTGTTTTTATTGGTGATTATTTGATTTTTAATCCTGTGTATTTGGTGAGTAGTGCTATGCTCTTTTTTAAATCCAAATTGTTCTTTAGCAACAATAGAATTGGTCATTACAAATTCACTTAGACGAGAATGTAGTATTTTTTCAAATATTTTACCTAAGTTACTTAATAAACTAATAGGTCTATAGCTATTTGGGTTATTTTTTGGCTTATTAGGTTTGTTGACAGCTATAACCTTAGCATTTTTGAAATGGTTTGGGAATTAGTTGAGTTTGGTGCAGCTGTTAAATATTATAACCAGTAATTTTAGAGCTTTGAGTGGTACTTTCTTTAAGAGCAGGTTGGGAACATTGTCAAAACCAGGGAATTTTGAGGGTTTTATTGATGAGACAATATTCATAACTTCTTCCAGAGATGTATAAATTGCAGATTCAGAACTGGGATTTTGCTTCTTAAAATTATTTACTGTTGTTGTGAGGTTATTTGCTTGGACAAATGTATTTGCCAGGACATCAGCCTTGTCCTTATCACATGTTATTTTTGTATTTCCAACTTTAAAGTGAGCGATTTGATTTTTTCCTTTTCCTCGCAAGTTCCTGCTTATTTTCCAAAATGATTTATCACCTGGTTTTAAATTGAGATCATTTCTTATTGCGCTCCGAATTAATACTTGTATCAATCATGTTACTTAGAAACTTAGTACATTGATTATAAAAAGTTTGCTCGGCTATATTTGAAGATCGTTGGCTTTTTATTTTAAAGCTTCTTAGTTTTATATATTTCACAGTACTTTCTTGTAATGTGTAATTATTTTGTTGAGTTATTTTAGGTATAGACACATCCCTTGCTTCGAAAACTACATTTATAAATTTTTGGATTTCCTGATCAATTACTGCCTTGGTATTGTATATATCTGAATATAACGTGATTTTATTGTGTAAAAAATTCATATAAATGTTCCAGTTGGTTGCACTATAATCATAATATTGAGGTCAACCTGCAAGGCCATTGATCTTTTAAGAGTACATATAATGGGGCGATGGTCTGATGGTATTTCGTAATCCATTGTTTTTACGTCTATATTTAATGCGGAGTTGCTTAAAATAATATCGACTGTGGATGCTTCGCGATTTTGTTGATGGCGCAATAGGGTTGGACTATTAGGATAGTGTATGAAAAAATTGCTTGATTGCTGTAGATTGTTCAGTGCGATTCCTGCCGTATTATTTGAACGACAATTCCAAGAAAAATCTTTGGCATTTAGAGCACCAAAAACTGTATATTCCTTGGTGTTAGGTTCAAGATATCAGCACAGAAGTTATGAGTATATCTTGGTGAATATAATGAAGATACAACAATAGGTCTATTATTTATAATAACTTCAATTGACATGTTTTCGATTGATGAGGTGTTTGATATAAAGAGGTTTTTATGAGCGACAGATTCATGAATTTACTGAGCTACTCCTCCTCCTCTTGCATCTGTTCTGTCACTTCTATATAAATAATAATTTTTAAAATAGGGTCTATGATTTTCTGAAAAAAATGTTTCATTCAAAGACGCTATTTTAATATTTTCTCGTTCAATTAGTATCTCAAATTGTTTTAATTTAGAAAAGTTTGAAATGCCATTAGCATTCAAGTAAAGCATTTTGAATTCGTTTAAATTATTAGTATAATCCATGGGCGTATTTTACCATTGACATTACAACTTTGATTTGTTGTACTTTTGAAGTGCACCTATGCAAATCATCCATAGCTGTAGTGAAAATATCAAAAAGCTCATCAATGCTAAATAAATCGTTTTTTGTTTTCAGCTGGTTAGCATATGTAGCTTTGCTGTTATTATTGATGTTATTGTTAGAATTTGTGTTGTTGTTACTTAAATTTGGGAAATCAGCCTTTGATTGAAATTAAATATTTTGTTGTTGCATGCTGTTGTTATGACTTTTGGAAGTTACTCTTGTTCTAGTTTCCAAATAGAGAGAACGTAACGGACAGTTGATGTCTTTGCAGAGTGATCAGTTCTCTCTTTTCCATGTTTTTTGTAATTAAAGCATGTGAAAACAGCTGGTCTTTTTTCATTTGTGTTAAACGGACACACACTTGTATGATGTTGTTCTGCACATATCATACACGCAGCACTTCGATGGCAATATTCACTGCCATGGCCATACATTAAGCAGTTCCAGCATTGAGTTGGTTTATTTCTGGATCTAGATTTGTATTTTTTCCAAGAAATTATAATATTGGAAACTGTCCTTACATTTTTTAAGGCAGTTGGGTTAAAATTTTTACGAACAAATTGAACTTTGTAAACAGCATTGTTGTTCGAACTGAATTTGGTTACTATTTCAGCAACGGAAGAAGGGGATAGGTTGTAGTTTTTTAACTCTTCGGTGATGTCCTCAGAGTTTATGCGGGGTAAACCATGTAGAAAGGTTGTGCATAATCTATTATCTTTGGAGCCTATGAATGAAACTCCATTTTAATCTCTTTAAGAATTTGCTTGTAGCATTCGTACAATTCTTTAGTTGGAGCAAAAATTTAGGTACCAATTAAAGTACGTTTGAAAATACAATCTTTACCAAGTAGTTTTCATATTTCTGCAAATGAGGCGTTGGCTTCTACAACTATAGGTGGAGGTTTGTGTTGTTTAATATCGTTAATATTTGATGCAGGAGTTACGTCCATATCATTGAGGCCAGCAAGCAGGCTAAATCTGTTGCTGGAAGTTGACGCGATGTTCGGGTTAACAAAACCCGGAGGAAGTTTTGTAATCTTCTTGTTCGCAAGGAGCTTTCTTTTAGATGAAGATTTGGCCCCTCGGGCCATCGCTAAATTTTTATTCCTGTTCTAAGCTGAACTGACTACCACGTGAGTTCAAATGAGATCAAGAATATGCAATTTTAAATAGTTGTACTCTAAGCGCTTTAATTATTTACACGACCGTTCGTAAAGAGAATTAGATTCGAACTCGACAAAGGGATAATAATAGTGACTAATTAAAACAAAAAAATATAATAAATAATTCAAAGAGTTTTTAACGAAAACAAATTTAAATTGAAAAGGAGAAGGAGAAGAACGCTAAGAAAAGCAAAATAATCAACAGAAAAAGGCCAGCAATTACACAAGAGGAACTACAAGTCCAGCAATGTTCCAGACACTTTTAATGTAAGATTGTTTTTTTTTTTTTTTGAAACTGTAAAAATAATTATTTCCAAATTTTAATTAAAAAAAAATTTATCTAACATTTTTTGAAATTATCTCCAACATAAAAACTAAAATTTAATTTCTTTGAAGTTGTAAAAAATAATCTTTTCCAAAATTTAAACTCTAATTAAAAATTTAATTTAATAACTAGAGGACTCCTGCTGCTCCGCAGCATTATATTATATTATATTAATTTTTATAATATAATACCAAAATTTGCCAAGAGAAGTTAACGTACAGTAATGCCAAAATATGTCAAGAGAAGTTAACGTACAGTCAAAGTAAAGTTGATTGTCCACGCATAACTTTCCTCAAACCCAACGAATTTGCCAAGAGAAATTAACGTACAGTAATGCCAAAATATGCCAAGATAAGTTAACGTACAGTAAAAGTAAAGTTGATTCTCCACGCATAACTTTCCTCAAACCCAACGAATTTAAGCAGTTAATAGATCAAAGGAAGGAGCTTGATCCACCGAGTGTTCTTAGACCTATGTCAACAGCCTACGTTAATTAAAACTCTAGTTATAGAGGTTTGAGAGAAGAAAAATATTGAAAAAAATCTTGAATGCAAAGTTTATTCATAAATTCTTTTAATATATAAGATTATAGAAAATTATTATTTCCAAAAGTTTAACTAAAAATTTAATTTGACAAAATATTTCCAAATTGTAAAAAAATAATCATTTCCAAAATTTAATCTCTAACTAAAAAATTAATATAACAATTGTAGAAAATTATTATTTCCACAATTTAAATTTAATTAAAAATTTAATTTGATGAAAAAAAAATTTTTTCGAAGTTGTAGCAAATAGTTGTTTCCAAAATCTAAATTTTAACTTAATTTTACTGTAGAAAATTTATTTCCAAAAATTCAAACAAAAAAAAAAAAAATACAAAAATAATTTTTTTTTAATTTGACTATTTCTAAAATTAAAATTTTTGATTTAACAAGTGTAGAAAATTATTATATCAAAATATAAAACTTAATTAGAAATTTAACTTAACAATTTAATTTAATTGCTTCCTTTAAATTTAAACACTAATCATTTCCAATATGCCCGACGAAACCATTGAAAACCTAACCGAAAGACTTAGTAGATCACTTACAATGTCTCAAAATACACCATCCGGGTCGAATGCTCATCGAATATAGGTCTTACCGAATTACAAAAACGGGAGTTAAGAAACATTCTTAGGGAAACCTTGCAAACACCACAGGACTGCAGCTTAGAGGAAGATTCGGTTCAACCAATAGGACAGTTGACGACAAGGTTAGAATAATTGGACAGGGTACCCGATATTGTCAAATCTTTGAGGGGATTTTCTGGTAGTATTGGCGAATTCAATTCTTGGAGGAAGTCAGTAGACAGAGTGTTAGAATTGTACGAATCACAAAAGGGAACAGGAAGATACTATGCGATACTGCATACAATACGCACTAAAGTCATGGGAGAAGCAGACACAGCTCTTGAATCCTATAGGATACCACTGGCCTGGCCAAGAATAAAAAAATGCCTTATGATGCATTATTCGGACAAAAGGGACATTGGTACATTTGAGTACCAAATGACTGCCCTTTGCCAAGGCAATAGGTCGATAACAGAATTCTATCAAAGTGTTTACCAGCATCTCTCCTTGATATTAGATAAAGTATCTTACTTAGATTTAGATGAAGGAAGCCTTAAAGTAATGACCTATACATATAGGGATAATGCTCTCGACACCTTTGTCAGAGGACTTAATGGGGACTTGCCGAGACTTCTTAGCGTTCGCGAACCAACTTCACTACCCCAGGCGTTGCACAGTGGATATTATAAGGTGAATGCATCTCATAATTGATTTTTGCAAATGATTGAAATTAACCATAAAACAAAATCTATCGTAAAACTAAGATGTCAAGCAATAATTATTTTCCGAAATTATAGTTATTATGTCAACAGAAGTATTCGAAAATGGCGACAGAACACACTACTTTCAACTTTAAAGATTTGGGGAAATAAAATTATACTATATTCAAGGGCATATTTTTAATACTTATGATTATTTTTTTAGGATTGTTATAGCTTGTTGGAAAGGGTATCTTGTCTAGATTCTATTTTTTTATGAGTTTTGTACATATTGTTAGCAGATTGGAAATTTATTCATTTGAAATATATAATGTTTTGTGGCTCACCTACGCAACTTTGACTAGGATTTTAACTGTTGGCGCCGTTTGCCGCCGATCTAGTTTTAGCATCGAATTAAAGTCAAACTTATTATCTAAAAGATATTTCAAAACTAGCTGCCTTTTCGAGCCTATAAACAAATGACATGCAAAAATGTTGAGCAACTCAGAAATTAAAAAAAAAATTGTAAATTTAATTTTTTTATCTTTACAGTTTAGCTTTTCTTATCAAACAAGAAAATTTACGTGATTTGTCAAACAAAAAAACAACGGATTTAAAAATGAATAATTTTAAGTGCTCTATGCGCCTATTAATTCTTGCCTACATTGAAAGTGATAAGAATCTGTTAAGTGTTACTAAGTTTTTATGGATTAGATCATCTTCGTGATGCGTATACCCAAGGACTGCGGTCAATTATTGAACTATTGAGATCTTTTTCAGAAGCCAAAAAGAAGGAGGTTCTAAAAACTCTGGAATGAATGATGAATTGGAGGCATTGAGTTTTATATATATTTTTAAATTTAACAAAAGCTCAATACATGTATTTAAGAAATCTTTTTTTGGAAAGAAAATTCCCTGTATTTCCACCATACTATAAAATTCAGAAAGCAAAACAAAGTTGCTATCCACCCCCAGCATCAATAGAAATTACAAATACGTATGCTAAAGTAAAATCTTTACAAGATCTACTTGAGCACACAACAGCCAGGATTGTAATGATAGAGTCTGTGGAAATTAAAAATCTTCAAAGACTAACTCTGTACTGTAAATGGGTGTGTGATGGTTCGTCAGGACAAATTGAATATAAACAACCATTTCCGGAGGAATCTAACATAATTTCTGATACTAATCTTTTCATTATTTCATTAGTGCCTATTAAACTTGTAAATGAGATACTGGCTATAAAGTTTGGCAAAATCCATCTCCATCGATTTTGTCGACCGTTCTCAATCGAATTATGTAAAGAGACACCCGCTAAGACCAAAGAAGTTGTTGAGAATATTGAAACTCAAATAAAGTTATTGTCTCCATCTATAATTGTTAAAAATGAGCAGCAAGTCGAAGTTAAACATGAGCTATTTTTGACAATGATAGATGGAAAAATAGCTCAAGTTTTAACAAATACAAGGGGTCAACTTGTACAATATGTAAAGCAACTCCAACACAAATGAATGACTTGATGAGAGTAGCTGCAAGACCTCTAAACGAAAATGCTTTTATGTATGGTTTATCTACACTACATGCAGGGATTAGATGCATGGAAATGATTTTGCATATATCTTATAATTACCAGTTTCAAAAATGGTCAGCAACAAAGGAAGATCATCAAAGAATGAAGAAGGAGAAAAAGCAGAGTGTACAAAAACTTTTTCGAGAAGAGCTAGGATTAAACATCGATAAACCACGGCATGCAAGTGGCAACAGCAAAAACGGCAACACCGCGAGAAGGTTTTTTTTCCTAATTTTAAATTAACTGCTGAGATGACAGGTGTAGATGAAACACTTATAGAAAGATTTTACGTAATTCTTCAAGCTTTGTCGTCTGGTTTACCTATAGACCCCAAAAAAATTTGGGGATTATGCACTGGACACGGTAAATTATATGTAAAAAAATACAATTGGTATTACATGCCATCCTCAGTCCACAAAATTTTAATACATGGGGAAAGTATAATAAATCATTTCGCAGTATTGCCTATTGGGCAACTGTTGGAAGATGCCCAAGAATCACGTAATAAAGATTACAAACGATATCGCTTGCATCATTCTCGAAAGTGTTCACGATCTGCCACTAATGAAGACGTTTTTAATAGACTTCTCTATACCTCCGATCCATATGTGACGAGTATCAGAAAACCACCCGTAAAACTTATAAAAGATTTTCATGAAGACACTTTAAAACTTTTGATGTTTTCACATTTTATAAGTGATTCTGAAGAAGGAAACTGAATGACTAATAATATAAATCTCATTTCTTAATATAATAATCGTAACTTGACATATTTCTTAAAGTAATATTTTTATTTTATTGTTTACCATGAATTATAATTTTTTTTTAATATCACAATTAATACAATAATCGTAACTTGACCTATTACTTAAAGTAATATTTAATTTAATATTTTATGTTTACCATAAATTATAAATTTTTATTTTTTTTTAATATTACATATACAACTGCTTACATATGCTTATAATATATAATATACCATATAATAATTTATAAAAAAAAACAAAAACATATAAAATAAATAATTTATTTCATTGCTAATAATAATTATCAAACTATTTTGTAGCAAAAACTTATTCAAATAATCACCAAAATAAAAAATCTAAACTTTAAACTGAAAGCATTTTTTTAAGTATCTTACATTGGCTACCAAAGAAACTTTATTTAAACTCTACTGCAGCCGAACATATTTTTAAAAAAATTCAAAAAAATGTCCTTCTAAATATTTAGGCTTAAAAGTCTACGGACCGAAGGTTGCCGTTATACAAAAACAAAAAAAAAAAACAAAGTTGTATTTTTAACCGTTCATAACTTTTTTTTATTATGATTCGATTTTTATGATTGAAAATACAAATTAAAGTTTGAAGTCCCACCTATTTAATTGACACAGGTAGCAATAAAAATTACATTAGATCACAATTGGCAGTTAATCCAAAATTAAACCAGGAGAAATTTAGTGCAAACTCAGTTGCAGGAAACGTTCAAATAACTCATCACGTAATGGGTTATATTAGTTTAGTTTAGTTTAGTTTATTTATTTAGTAGTATTTATAATACTTTAGAATATTTCAAATATGATTATTTTACAGATTTTTCTTTACAAAATATTATTGAATTCATTGTTTTTTACAAATTGTACCATATTTCTCCTACATATACTCATATTTCTTTCTGTTTTTACATTATCTGGTAAGTGATTGTATAATTTAAGTCCTTTAAAGAAAAGAGATCGTTGCATTGCTGTTGTTGTTACCCTCGGTAGCCGGAAATTTTCAGAATTTCTAAGGTTGTACGGTTGGACTTCTCTCACATAATCAATTTGTTCTGTAAGGTATTCAGGTGCGTTTCCCATTTTCATTTTCTGAATGAATTGCAGTGTGTTAAGTTCCAGTCTTTGTTGAATATTTAACCATTTCAGTGTGTCTAGCATTAGTTGAATTGGAGCATATATATTATATTTTAATATTGACCGCATAGCTTTATTTTGTAACTTTTGTAATCTTTCGATTTGTGTTGTTGAGCAGCAAGTGTATATGATTGTGGAGCCGAATTCAAAATGTGGTTTTATCATGGTGTTATAAATATGTATTGCCGTTATTTGAGATATTTTATTTCTAACTCGTTTAAAAAATCCAATTTTTTTGCCAATTTTTTTACATATATAATCAATGTGTTCTTTTAGGTTTAAGTCTTTATCGATTATAAAACCGAGGTATTTAATTTTATTTACTTTTTCTATTTCTTCATTATTAATTGTAATTATTGAGTCACTGTTTATATTTATTTCAAGTAGTTTAGTTTTGTTTTCATTAAGTTTTAATCTATTCATTTTAAGCCAATTATTTATGGTATTTAAGTCGTGCATTAGATTTGTTCTACATTGTTCGTCTGTGTCACCCTCCGCGTAGATTAATGTGTCATCGTCATAAAGAATTATTTCGCATTTCTTTAGTATATTTGGCATATCATTTATGTATATTATAAATAATAGTGCGCCTAGAATAGAACCTTGAGGTACTCCGAATTCATTGTTTACTTCGTTTGATTTTGTACCATTAACTTTTGTTGTTTGCTTTCTATTTGTAAGATATGATTTAAACCAATTTAATTCAATTTCTCTGATGCCGTACATATATAGTTTTTGAATAAGTATATCTCTATCAATGGTCTCAAATGCTCTTTTGAAATCCAAAAATATTGCCATTATTTTTTTCTTTCTATTTATATATTTCCATCTATTTATTACATAATTAACTGTTGTTTCGCATGAGAATTTTTTTCTAAATCCCGATTGATATTTTGAAAATAAATTATGTTGTTCCATATATGTTTCCAGTTGTTCCTTAACAATTTTTTCAATAATTTTTTCACAAGTTTTCAGAGTGTTTATTGGACGAAATTCATCACATTTATTTGTTTTTGCGATTTTATCTATTGGTGTTACCATTGAGTATTTCCAATGATAATGATAAATGATATTCCAATAAAATTTTACCCTTTACCAGGACTAAAGACTTTCGACGCAATTTTAGGCCATGATTGCTTAAAACAATTATCAGCAGTAATTTATACTTCCCAAAAATACGTGACTGTGCAGGGGACCAGGCGAATTAAGTTATTCTAACATATCGGACAGGACGTTAACAATATTGAATTAAGAACTGACCATCCATCTGAATATCAGAAAAACTCTCTTACTGATATAGTGGACCGTCATAGAAATTTATTTGCGGATCCAGATGAAAGTCTCACGTACACAACTAGGGTTGTAGGAGAAATAAGAACAACAACTACATATTCGAAAAATTACCCCTATTTGATGGCTTTAAGGGGGGTCGTAGAAGAAGAAATTAATAGATTACTAAAAGATAAAATAATCCGACCATCGCGCTCCCCATACATTTCTCCCATTTGGGTAGTCCCCAAAAAACGTGATGCGTCTGGAAGAGAAAAATATAGAGTTGTAGCAGACTTCAGAAAACTTAATTCAATAACTATACCTGATCATCTTGGAGGAAACAAATATTTCACGGTGATCGGTCTGAAGAGCGGATTTCACCAAATACCTATTAGGGAAGAAGATGTAGACAAAACAGCATTTTCTGTCAACAACGGGAAATATGAATTTCTACGTTTACCGTTTGGATTGAGAAATGCTCCATCCATATTCCAGCGTGCCCTTGACGATATTCTAAGGGAACATATTGGACGGATATGCTACGTGTACATAGATGATATTATTATTTTCAGCAAAGATGAAAAGTCGCACTTGAACCACCTAAATGATATCTTCGGAACACTTAACGCCGCTAATATGAAGGTACAATTGGATAAGTGTGAGTTCTTTAAAGAAGTCGAATTTCTTGGTTTATGGTTTCATGCAGTGGAATAAAAGCTAATCCCAAAAAATTGGAAGCGATCGTAAAATTTCCATATCCTAGCAATATTAAAGATCTTCGATCATTTCTAGGCCTTTCTGGATACTACAGAAGATTTATTAAAGGATACGCCGACATTGCTAAACCATTGACCAAACTTCTCAGAGGAGACGGAGGCATGATATCCAAATCAGAGTCACACAAAAGAGAGATCAAACTCGATAATAAATCAAGATCCGCTATCGATGCATTAAAAAGTGCCCTAGTGTCCCAAGAGGAAAAAGAATTCAAGCTGACCACGGATGCATCTGATGTAGCAATAGGAGCAGTGTTGAACCAAGACGACAGACCGATATCTTTTATTTCAAGAACATTAACACAAACCGAGGAAAGTTACGCGACAAATGAGAAAGAAATGTTAGCCATAATTTGGGCTTTAACAAATTTGAGAAATTACCTATATGGATCGGGAAAAGTCATAATCTATACTGACCATCAGCTACTAACTTATGCACTAAGCAATAAAAACACCAATTCCAAAATGAAAAGGTGGAAAGCAATATTGGAAGAGTACAATTATGAAATCCAATATAAACCAGGTAGGAGTAACGTAGTGGCCGACGCACTCTCTAGACCTCCTAGAACGAACATTAATTCTCTGACTGGAACGGTACATAGTGGCGACAGTTCACCAGAAGAACTTATGCCCAGTGTTGAAGTCCCTATTAATGCATTTAAGAATCAGTTATTCCTCCAAATTGACAACACTCCAGCATATGAATTTCAGATAATTTTTCCAGGATATCACAGACATATGATATCAGAACAGGACTATGATACTGAAAAATTACTATCAGTACTAAAGAGATATCTAAATCCGTCTGTAATAAACTGCATAAAAACCCCAGAATTCATTATGGGAAGAAGACAGGCAATTTATCCACATCATCTAAAAAATTATAAGGTACGATTTACTCAAAATTTTGTTGAGGACATTTTGTCAAAATCCGATCAGGAAACATTGATTATAGAGACCCATAATCGCGCGCACAGAAACGCTGAGGAAAATAAGTCCCAGACATTGGAAAGAGCTTATTTCCCTAGCATGTTCTCCAAAATTAAAAGAATATTGAAGCTTTGCTCCACTTGCAAGAAGAATAAGTACGAGCGACATCCCAACCAACCAAAATTAAATGTTACACCAATACCAAATTATCCTGGTCAAGTCATTCACATTGACATTTTCTCAACTGACAAGAAGATAGTTCTGACGGCACTCGATAAATTTTCAAAGTACGCGCAGACGAAAATTTTAGAATGAAAATCGATAGATGACATTAGAAAACCATTAAGGCAAATTCTTTTTTTCTACGGAGTTCCTAAAACCGTTGTCATGGATAATGAAGAATCATTATACTCGGCTTCGATACTTTTCGTGATGAAAGATGAACTAGGAATAGAAGTTTTTACTACACCTCCCTATAGGAGTGAAGCCAACGGGCAAATTGAAAGATTTCATTCAACATTGGCAGAAATCTGGAGATGCATTAAAGACGAAGGGGTTTGTAGAAATTTCGAAGAGAGAAATCTGTAAATGAATATAATCATTCTTTTCATTCAACAATATGAAGGAAACCTGTAGACATGTTCTTTGGGTGAACTGTAGATTTTTCTCCGGGTAGCTATGAACGGACAAGGGAGAATAACATTGAGAAACTGAAAAGGAAACAAGAAAAGGACTTAGAATATCATAATAAAAATAAAGGGGAAATTAAACAATATGTACCTGGACAAGAAATTTTTGTCTGAATAAATAAACGACTTGGTACGAAACTGACTGAAAAATTTAAACGGGAATTAGCAAAGGAAAATAGACATTCCACTATTGTGACTGAAAGCGGAGAATATTACACAAGAAACATATAAGAAACTAACTTTGCTACATTTTATTACAGATTACTTTTGACGATTACATTTTCTGAGGGTGAGTTCCAGATTATGGACTACTCCAACTCTATACTCGTCGTGATCAATACAGGTTCAGCTAAAATTCAGACTGGCGTATTCAAGCTTGTCCACACAATCGACTTGGGGGAGTACGAAAAATTAATTGAAGAACTAGAAAACAAAATCAACTTAAACAACAATACCAACAACTCACTGTTACCTTATCTATCCGACAACCTATCTCAGATGAAGTCCTGTCTATCCAGACTGAAATCTAAGTCGAGAACAAAGAGGTCTTTGGACTTTATCGGTAGCGCTTGGAAATAGTTAGCCGGTAGTCCAGATCACCATGATTTCGAAATAATAAAAGATAAAATTAATAATGTCCTAGAAAACAATAATAAACAAATTGTAATTAATCAACTAACGCTAGAAAAAAATAATAGACTCTCAATTATAACCAATAATGTTTCCAAATTGTTCGAAAATGAAATTAAAGAAGAAAAATTGTTAGACTTTAAGTATAAATTAGAGATCATAAAATAAGAATTATCTAACATGGAATATGCCATTCAATGGGCTAAGGCAAATATTGTAAATCCATTTATTTTTTCTGATACTGAAGTTAATGTTTTGAAGGATATTTTTTATAGGGACAATATTCCATTTGGTAATATGGATGAGTTACTGAACTTTTCCAAAGTTAAAGTCGCATCAAATAATAGAGAAATCATTTACATAGTATTTATTCCAACAACTGCTAGCGAGACTTGTGAAAATTTTTCAATTAGACCTGTAAAAAGAAACAATGTAATAATTAAGACAAATTTTAAAAAGTTATTGAAATGTTATAAGTTATTTGGAATTAAGAATGACTGCAAAGACTATAACAAATTAAGTATTTGTGAAACAGAAAACATTATAGACATCAGCGATTCAGAGTGCATCTCAAACCTCCTAAAGAGTAAACCTAGTAGAGAAGATAGATGAAAACATGGTACTGTTGAACGAATTCAAAGGACAAATCGAAATAGACAACGCAACAATCAACATAGACGTCACATTTATAATTCATCACCTCAATTCTACGGTACGAATTAGAAATCAAACATATCTGACAACCCAGATATCCCTTACAAAACCATTACCCGCATTATTGCAGCCAAGTAGAGAAAATTTTCAAGAACAAGTAATGACGCTCGAAAAGATGGTAGCTGTTAATGTCAACAATTCTCAAGTAATTGAAAAAATACAATTCCAGAATAAAATCAACCTATCCACCAACGCTTTACTGCTAACAGCTCTAACATTATTGTTTATTATCGTCCGGATAATGAAGAAAAAAAACAGAAAACAAATCATCAAAAAAAACAAGCCATCAGAAAACGAACCATTAGAAAACAAATCGTCAGAAACCAAATCATCAAAAGTAAATGAAGAATCATCAAACGCAAACAAAAGACTGGAGACTGTAAAAGATGATAAAGTAAGAGCGGACACAAAAGTTGCATTATCATTGCCATAAAGCGGTGTCAAGAACCAGAGAATTCATAGCCTTCCATGTTTCTAATTATTCATACTAGGACGTATGAACTTAAAGGGGGAGGAATTAACACCTGTGAGACCATAACAACAACAACAACAACGTTACACGCGCAAAGTAATGGAATTATAACAACAACAAACATCAACAATAACCCAGACAGAAACAACAACAGTATCAGCAATAACAGTACATGCGCATACCAACAACACATGCAAAACGTGTCAACGTCAAAACGCAATGTTAAGCGGATTCCCAGGTTGTAGCCCGAATCCGCACACGTAGCCAACAAAACATCGTACCATCGTTCAACGTGGGAAACGCTGAATCAACAATTATGTTTTATTTAATTTTTATTTAAGTTGCATTCATAAAGAATTTAATAATAAAGGTTTGTTGCTAAAATTAGTAAGCAACATAAAAAAATATTTTTTTAAATTTTAAACAAAATAAATCTTTAATTTGTGTGACTTCCATGTTAGACGACGATCAGATGCACACCGAGATATTTTACTTCAGTGTATTGAGGTTTAGTTTGATTATTGATTTGTATAGGCGGGCATGTTTCTTTGCACAATGTAAAAGTAATATGTAGACATTTTTGCTCGTTAATTTCTGTCTGACATTGTCATTTTTCCAACTGAGGTATATACTCTTGCAGTTTGCGGGAAGCTTCTTGATGGCTTTTGTGAGCACTTAGAAAAGCTGTATCATCAGCAACAGCTTACCGGCAAGTCAGAGGCGTATATCAGATAGAACACATGAAGGAGAATGCTGCCCTCAGGAACTCCGGCGTCGATCGGCTGCGGAGGGCTTAGAGAATTACCTTCCTTAACAACAAATTTTCGTTCAGTTAAGTAGCTTTCTAAAAGCTTAAGGGTGTTTGCGGGTAGGTTTTGATTTAGTTTATGTATTAAACCTTCGTGCCATACTTTATAAAATGCATGCGAAACATCAATGAAGAGCGCAGACCAATATTTCTTTTCCTCAAAAGTTTTTCTAACAACGTTCACGAGTCTATGAGTTTGTTCGGTCGTGCTATGTTGTCGCCTAAAACCGAATTAGTGGTCTGGAAAGCATCCAGTACCGTTCAGTATGGGTGTTAACTTACTCATAAGTAGCTTTTCAAATAGTTTTAACATGTTAGACAATAGGCTTATAGGATTCAACCTTCGTATGATCTTTGCCTGGCTGAGGTATCATAGTAATCAGCAAAACCTTCAATTCTGCGGGATGGCATTTGAGGCGCCGAATACCATTAAAAATGCATAGAATTATTCTTTTTGAAGTATAGGGTAGTTCTAAGAGCATTTTATTGCTTATTTTCTCAGCGCCTGGAGCTTTTTTCGAATTTAAGCCCGCAATACAGTGTTCAATCTCCTGAATATTGAACCTCAAGGTAACATCTGGTATAGCTAGTAGAAGCTCAACTATAATATCAAACGTATTTGGAGTAAATACTTTCTGCAAGTGATGTACAAACAGAATACCTTTTTCTGCGTCAGTTCTTGCCCAGTCTCCATTCTAACCTCGCGATGGAGGCTTATATATAACCGGTTTTTTGAGGCCTCTGGCTGTTTGGCATAGCGAATAGTCTGTTGGTGATGTTGCGTCGAGCCCATTCAGAAATTTTTTCAGAGAAGCGGTTTTTTGATAATCTTGTAGTGTTTTAAGCTCTTTATTATATTCCCTCAGCCTAAATTTTAGCTGAGGGGATCTGTAGCGTTGACATTCTCTACGAACTCTTCTATAAAATATAACATTTAAAAGTAGAAAACAGAATAATTTTATACAAAGTATCAAAGAGTACATTTGCTGAATATATCATTAAAATCAAATTTTTCTCGAAATCCACAAAAAAATCCTTGTAAACAAAATCCTAGCAGAGGGATTTACCTAAAAATTGACATAGTGAAACTATAACATATATTTAACATAACGTTAGAGTGCCAGATCCATTTTTTTTTTTAGTTTTGTTTAAAAAATTTTTTTAAAATTTGGAAATGGAGTTTTCAAAACTTTATCAAAACAATTACCCATTTTCGATCTCATTGCGCAATAGGTTACCAATGTGGTAATAAAACAATACTTCATATCTGAGTACATATAATTATAGAGACAAAAAATAGTGATGGCTTTAATCAGTTTCTGAAAGTTGAAAAAAACACCGCCAAATTTCATGACCTAGTGTTTTTTGGAATAAAGGTCTGGGGCATTTGCTATTTCTTGGCGAGATTTTATTCGATTTTGAAGTTATAGCGCTTTTCGAAGAGATAATTTAATTCGACTTTATAACAACTTGTCGAAAAAATTAATCTTTATATATAGAAAGGAAACAAACTGGAAAAAATCGCATAGTGCCCATATAACTTTAGCTCCCTTAAATCCACCAAAAACGATTTGAACGATTTATTGAACATCGCTGATAAAGGCTGAAATGTCAGAAACCGGTCCGCTTAAGAAAATATGGTGAATTATTTACTAAATTCCATAATTTAGATAAATTTGCTGGTACTCTTCATCCGTCGCACAGTGGCGCCCGTAGAGCAAACGAGGTTGCAAAAATCAAAATTTTCATGTGCGCCGACGAAGTTTTGAATAAACCCATGTTATAGGAAACTTTTCAACGATTTCAAATATGCTACTCTTAATAATATCACATTTTTAGTTTAGAAGATATAACCGTTCGAAGTTGACCGACTTTCGGTTTTCAAAAAAAAACACAATTTTTAGTCAATTTGTTGCGATTTCAGGTGTAATATCAAGAAAAATAGGTAACGAATCGCCTTATTTTTTATTTGTATTGATTGATGTATTTATTAAATGTATAATGATAAAAAAAAAATTAACTGTTTGCTTTGTGTTTCTCCTGGTAAATCACTATTTAAAAACTATCCGTTTTTCACTATTTTTCAACTTTGACGGAAAATAAAATCAGTATTTTTCTATATTTGCCATATTTGCAAAACATTCTTATTTCTTTACATAATTCAAAAGGTTTTATCTGCCCGTACGTGCCCGTTTGGCTTTCTAGAGGTAAAAAAGGTTAAAAAGACATGGTTGCAGAAATTGTATGGCGTGCATCCTTTACATGTTTTGACTGACAGTAGTTTGATCTAATAGTTTGAAAATTGCATTTTAAGTCGGTTGTCTACCTGCGAGCCTCTGCCAAAGTCTACTCCCAATATTCTGTTACAGACACAGGAGGCACAAAAAACTACTCATTGAAATTCGCAGGTGCACCTCACTTAAAAATTACTTTGGAGTACAAATGATCAAGAACAATATTGACTTATGGTCCCTCCAGGTAGGCACAAATCTTATTTAGACACGAGCATAATATCAAAATTGCATAATTCAGCCTAAATCCATATGTATGCAGGGAACAGGTAAATTTTTTGGCATGGTAGCATAAGCCTATATATTGCAAAATAAGCATAATGACTTATGGTCCCTCCAGGTAGGCACAAATCTTATTTAGACACGAGCATAATATCAAAATTGCATAATTCAGCCTAAATCCATATGTATGCAGGGAACAGGTAAATTTTTAGGCATGGTAGCATAAGCCTATATATTGCAAAATAAGCATAATGCCTGGATTAGTCTACGACTGAAAGTTGGCGCAATAAGTACTGAAACCATGGCGTTAAACAATTTAAGTACTGAAAACATGGCGTTGAACAATTTAAAATTATTTGAACTGTTTAGAAGGTCAACCACACCAAAGTTTTTCACGGAAGCTGCTTTAGAAGAACTTGATAGCTTATACGGAAATATTGAGAGAAGCGAAATTATAAAAAATAATTTTTATCTGAAATATGCAAATATTAAGGCAAAATGGGTGAAATCTATCGAACCATTCAGAACATCAACTCCAAATACGAGGACTGGCTTAATGAAGACACCATTCTGGATATATTGGCAGTAGATAAACCCACCACATCAACCAAAAGGAAGGCCAAAAAAAGTATTGAGGAGTGTTCAATTTTCACAAGAAAGAGGAAACTTGCCGATGCCACCAATGACTTGACCACGAAGCATTTATCGGACGCGCTGTCTATTAAATATACAAAGGATAGTGAAAGAGGTAGGTCGCATATTACAAAATCTATTGCTGATGCAAGCCCACTGCGACTAAAAAGGATTAAGGAAAGCATTCCCACGCCCACAAACGCACACATTAAAAAGTATGGTTCCGAAGAAGCCTTGGCCTTGTTTATGGACTTACAACTTTCCAAAGAAAAATATGAGATACTACGGGCATCCTTGATGCGACACGGGGCTGACGTTTTTCCAGGATACAAGCATATTACGCAAGCCAAAATAAATTCACGACCACTGCATACGGAGTTTACGGAAGTCTCTGTGAAAGCCAATCTGCAGGATCTCATGGGCCATACAGCAAAACGGTTGTTGGAGAGTCTTCCTGAAAATGAGGTGAAAATTCTTCCTGAGAAACTGACATTGATCAGCAAATGGGGCTGCGATGGATCATCCGGACAAAGCGTTTATAAGCAAAGGATATCTTCCGATGACGCTACAATATCGGACGGAAATATGTTTATGGCATCTGTTGTTCCTTTGCGGCTAAAATCTGATGTTTCCCTACACTGGAAAAATCCACGTCCGTCATCAGTGCATTATTGCCGACCAATAATGTTTCAGTTTGCAAGGGAATCGGCAGAACTCATAAGGACCACGGTGAAGGACATTGAAGAACAAATAAGCAAGATTAAGCCTACAAAGCTGCACATTGGAGAAGGAAAATATATTGAATGCAATTACGAGTTCCACCTGACCATGGTTGACGGAAAAGTCGTAAACGAACTGACAGGAACAACCTCAACATTGTCATGCCCGATTTGCAAAAAGACTCAGAAGAACTTTGGTAATTTAAACGATTCTACAAACGAGGAGAATTACGAATATGGAATGTCACCATTGCACGCAAGGATAAGGTGTATGGAGTTCTTGCTAAAACTGGCGTATACCCTACCACAAGAGGAGGAAAACTTCGATGAAAATACATCAATAAAGGATAAGGAAAAGATCAGAAAGAAGCAAATACAGGATGCTTTTTTTAAACAAGTTGGACTAAAATTAGACTGTCCCAAGCACGGATACGGTAACTCAAACGATGAAAACACTTCTAGGAGATTTTTTGAAAATGATGAGGCAGTAACTAGAATCACTGGAATTGACAATCAAATCGTGAAAAGATTGAGAATGATCATGAATGTTTTAAACTGCAAAGAAAATGTCAATTCTACAAAATATGGAGAATATGCATCGAAAACTGCATCTCTTTTAGCAGAAATGTATCCGCAGAAGAAGTTGACCCCGACCGTCCATAAAATATTGGCGCATGGCAAAGATACAATTGAGTACCAGTCTTTGCCAATTGGAGAGCTTTCTGAAGAAGCACAGGAGTCTCTTAACAAATTTTATAAAAAATATAGATTGCATAACACATTCAAAGCATCAAGGGTAAGGCAAAATGAGGACCTCTTCAACATTTTGGCAGCATCTTCCGATCCACTTATTTCTTCCCTGCGGCACGTGAAGTCACGAATAGAGTTAGAAAATAATTATAGTTTAGAAATGATTAGTCTTTTAGATATACTTTCTCTTACAAATTGTGATGAATATTTTACACAAAATTGAAAAAATAAATTTAAAAAAGAAGTAATTTTTTTTTTAATTTGTTGGGTAATAATTTAAAACATAAAACCCTAAAGAAAAAAATAAAAACAATCTAAAAATGTAAAAATAATTTTTTTTAGTTACCATAAAATTGATTTTTCTACAAATTTTAACTTTGATAACCCATAAGTAGGCCCCTACAAAGTGTAGCACCCTTTCCAAACGCTCATTTCATAGGCTGAACAGTTATCTATCATATGCTGTTTAAACTGTTCAATTATGTTATTCGGTTCAAAAGATATGATTTTTGCAACGAAAAAACTCAAATGGCGCCACTGTGCGTCGTCTCCTAGAGGAAAAAGTCATCGGCATTAACAACCTTTATACCTCAAACTTCGCTCTCAACGATTTCTGAATCTTTGAACTTGTTTGATATGAACGCTGTTTCCTCTCTACCATCTACTTCTACAAAATTCAATTGCGGCTCCTCCGGTTGAATCAGTCACTGCCACTCCGGTTATAAATTCTTTCCCGATGCCTTCTTTTAACTATACTGCCTCAGCTGACCCAAAGCGTGCTCTAAGATCTTCATCTAAGTGTGCTGCTCCATTAAACGATTAGGTAAACAGTATTTCTTAAAAAATGCCTTCGACACCCAAAAAATTGACCATCGTCAAACCCCGAAAGACCATTATTATTTCGTGTCTTGCTGGGGATACAACTGCTGATGACTTATTATTCTATGTTAAGTCAAAAATCGATATGGGCTTGGACATCCTGTGTTTTAAGATTAATGCTGATCTAAATCGTAACATATCCTCATTCAGGTTGATTGTCCTATGTGGAATATGTGATAAAATCGTTGAGCCTGAATTTTGGCCTATTGGGATTTTAGTTCGCGAGTACGCTTACAGGGAATATCCTAGATTAAAGCCTTCTCCCTTCTAATGTCCGAAATGAACTTAATCCACCGGGAAACTAATGTTTCTAAGATGATGTAAAATATGTATTGCTTATCAGAATGTGCGTGGACTTAATAAAAAGCTTGCTAACCTCTATAAGAATAGTTTTGACTTGGATTTCCCCCATGCTCTCTCGCTACAGTATATGATGCTCATGTTAATGCGATTTCTTCTGGTGACTCACTTCTAATACTTACATTTCCCATTTATGATACACTTCTTGAGAGTATATCTGATCCAGGGTATTTCAGATAAATTGTGTTTTAAACTCGAACAAAAAAATGTTGGATCTAGTTTTTGTGGATAATGTTGAAAGTGTTATAGTGAATTGCATTGACCCAATATCCTAACCTGAAGATCGATATCACCCTATTCTGGGTATAATTCTTGGTGTTGGCCAAGAAGTGCCTATAATGGGGCTAAATACTGCGATGAGTAAATCATTTTGCTTTAAACGTACTGATTATAATATATTGAATGAACTGCTTTATCATATTGACTGGTCATTTTAGGTTGATAATCGGCTCCTTAATACTTGCACCATGGACTTTCTTTCGGTAAAATTTTATGATATTTTGAACGATTGTTTTCCTAAAAGCATTCCTCTTTTGAGAAATTGCGCTCAAATTCTAAGTGTGTCCATAACGTGTATTTTCAACAGTCTTTTGCAAATTGCTTATTTTCCTACACACAGAAAACGGTTTCGTTGTGGCAACCGAATTTTTTAATTTACATAATAAAAAAATTTACATGATAAATATAAATTTACAAGTCACATAGTTTTGTTTTTGATTAATATATCTACATAAGAATGTTCTGATTTTTCAACATTTAAAAAATGTAGAAATATAGTAATACGAATACTGCCAACCCGTTCAAAATTATAGTTTGTCCGCGTAGTTCGATTGTGTTAACTGTTCTTATTTTTTACTTCATTTATTAACGTTGCCTTCCATACACTTATATTAATATATTTTGTAATTTTATACAACACAACTTAATCCGTAGAAAGTGACGAAAAGTAAATTTACTTATTGGGATTTCCGGTAGATTTTTGAGCGGTCTTCCTGGGGTGCCAACTTGGAAGCGGTTTTACCGGGGCAGGAGTTTTTAAATAATTTTGACAACTTTGGTAGGCTCCTCAAAGTGCTGGTGGTCGTTTTTTCCATTCTTTCGCGATCGGGCGACACTCTTTTGGCACTTAAACAAAAGGCTGATTTCGTGGGGTCCAGTGGATCATATATCTTTCAATATCTCTTTACATTATTAGCATACATTATCCACACAGAATAAATCCTACAAGAGTAGACTTTGCTAAATTGACATTGAAATATTGTATATTTGCCATTGTTGCACCAATATTTGTTAACAATGTAACTTCTCTGGTACAACTTACAAGACGAAAACAAAATTGTACATTGCTTCAAATAATTGTTACAAAAATATAACAATAATAAAAGAGAATGTCCATATGATAATGAACTTACCCATTCGTACAGTGAACTTTATATATGAAAGTTGTAAAAACAAATAAAAATTTCAAATAAATATGAAATTTTTTTAAATTTATTTTCCCAAAATGACAAATAAATTAAAAATTCGGTTGCTTTAAATATATCCCTATCTGATTTGGTATTTACAACAGAATTTGATTTTCCTTTTGGCTACAAATGCCAAAACAGGCTAAAAGATTGCAGTTCGTATGCTATAACAGAAAAATGATTACAAATTCGAAATTAATTTTATTATATTAACCAACAATTTTTCACAACATCTGATTTACATTTTCTGCTTAAAATATGTTGTTCTAATATAATTAGTCAGTGCTCGTTGTAAAATCGCCTACGCAAGACATAATTTCTACACCGCGCTTTGAAAAAAAAAATAAAATAAAAAATTTCGCTTAAACTTCAACAGCAACAAATACGAATTTGTTTCTTTTTATTATTAATTTTCTATTGATTTAAATCCCAAATGTTCAAAATGAATGACCCTCCTGATGTTTATGAAATTAAAAAACAATCTGAAAAAAAGAAAATGTTCACAATCATATCCCCCGGTCCAAAATTTCTAATAATGAGTCGTGTAAATAGTGATAAAACTCTATCGGAAGTGTCGCCTTTTCTAATAAAAAAATCATCGAAATTGAAATTGAAATGTGCAAAAAATTACTGAATGGTACTATACTAATTAAAACATAATATTATACACAGGCAAGAATCCTCATTCAACTCAATTCACTTGCTTCATCAATCGATGTTGAACTATGCGAACACCAGACCCTAAACTATGTTAAATGGGTTATCTATTCATACGACCTTCGCGGCATAACAGAGGACGAAATTCTTAGTGAGCTCAAAACACAAAACGCCTGTAAAATAAACAAAATTCTAAAAAATGTAAGTAATGTTCTATCAGAAACCGGTTTGATAATTGTCACATTCGCAGGTACCTCACTCCCGTCTGAGCTATCAATTGGGTACGCGAAAGTTAGAATAAGACCTTACATACCCCTCCCTATGAAATGCAAAGAATGCCATCGCTACGGACATTTAGCTAAATTTTGTAAAAACAATAAATTATGTTTTAACCGCTCCAACAACTACCATCTTACAGATGAGAAAGAAACTTGCTCTAATGCTTAGAAATGTATAAACTGCACTGAAAATAACAACACAAACAATAATCACTTTGCTAAAGACAAAACATGCCCCATATTTCTAAAAGAGAAAGAGATTCACGCCATCATTACTCTGGAGAAAACAAACATAAAAACTGCAATAAATAAATACAATGTTCGTCACCACTCTGCTATATATATATATATATCTATTCATCAACAACAACCAACAATATGCAGTAAAGAGCAAACAAATACTATAAACTCTACACAAATAACACCCAAAGGTAATATTACTCTAACGCTTACTATAACGAAAACAACTCTAAAAGTAAACAATTATACAGATGTCATGTCTGACGGCGAATCATCAGACAGTGATAGTACGTCTGCACAAAATAATGCTGGTACAGGAGATGGCAAACCTCTCCAAAAATTTTACCCCGAAATACTTCTAAAAGAGCTAGTAACCAACTTAAAAAAAACTCTGTTAATACGACAAAGCATACTAAAAACACTTAATGGCTATGCAAAATGGATATTAAAATTAGTTCATTGCAACACATTAAAAACTATAATTTCAACTTCAACATCCCCTCTTATTTTTCTAATATATGCTAAGAATGGAATTAAATATACTTCAGTGGAACATAAATGAATTATGTAATAATTACAATGAACTGCAACTTCTAATTAAACTCTACTCACCTAAAATAATTTCTTTACAAGAAACTCATATTCATAGTCTTACTAATATTCACATCCCAATAAACTGTAATCTATTCTCGCTTAATACATCCAACACCAGGTACGGCGGTGTTGCACTGCTCATTCACAAATCTCTACAACATAAGAAAATCGACGTCAACAATGATTTTGATTCAATATATAGTGAAATCCATTCAAAAATAAAATTCAGGATTGTTTCCTCCTACATTACTCCCGACGATACTTTCTCCCAACAACACCTCAGCAACGTTTTTAATAGTATTGAACCACCACTTTTGATCACTGGGGATTTTAACTCCTGGCACAGAATCTGGGGTTCATCATCAAACAATAGAAAAGGAAACATATTGTCAAAATACATAAACAACAATAATCTTATATTATTAAACGACTTATCGCCAACACATTTCAGCACACACTCCACGCTTTCACACATAGATCTGTCATTCTGCTCCCCCTCACTTTCCGTAAACTCGACATGGAAAATAGGAAAAACGCTTCATGGAAGCGATCATTTTACAATCATTATTTCTCTGTTTCATCAAACCCCAGAGACAAGACCAACTTTCAGGCCAAAATACAAAATAGACCAAGCAAACTGATCCTCATTCCAAAACCTTTGCTTATCCTTCGCATCCGAGAGACCAACGAGTGATAATTTAAACAAGGAAACAGCGAATTTATGTAAAACTATACACCAAGCTGCAAATATTTCCATACCTGAAACCCAGCCACCATCCCATACAAAAATGGTACCATGGTGGAACACAAAATTTGAAAACCTTAAAAAAATTAAAAACAGATCTTGGAGTGCATATAAAAGAAACATGAATACACAAAATCTTATTGTCTACAAAAAAAAAAATAATGCGCTACTTCAACGTGAAATTAAGATATCCAAGAAACAATCACTATACAACTTTACATCCACCATAAATCCATCATCTCCAGCCGCAAAAATATGGAAAAATATACGATCTTTCACTGGTTATAAATCAACTCAAACCATTCATGGAATAGCTTCACCAATAACGCCTGATGAACTTATAACAGACAAATCTAAAATAGCCACAGCACTGGGTCAATGCTGGTCCAACTATTCCTCCAACTCAAACTTCTCACCTGAATTTAAAACACAAAAACAAAAAGTATTAACAAACCCTCCATTTGCCATCCCCAGCCCCGAGGCCCTCCAAACGGAAACCCCAATCAATATGCTAGAACTAAACTCTGTATTAAAAAATTTAAAAGGTAAAACGCCCGGCATGGATCGTATTTCATATCCTATGAAGAACCTGCCCCCCGAAATGAAAAAACGTTTATTACAGCATTACAATAAAATACTGAATACATATATTCCACAACAATTTAAAGTCAGCATTACCATACCAATTTATAAAAAAGGGGTCAGAAAAAACATCTCTTAATTCATACCGCCCTTTATCTTTAAACTTTCCTATCTCCAAAGTACTAGACAAAATCGTTGCAAACAGATTATGGTGGTTTGTACCCACTAACAAACTATCAGATAGCAGACAATTTGGATTCACCAAAGGGAAATCAACAATCGACAGTCTTCTTTACGCTGACCACCAAATTGTGATTCGCTTTCCTTACGTAAACATATTACAATAATATCTTTAGATTTCCAAAAATCGTTCGACAGAATTGGGCTACATTCTATAATCGACCAACTAATGGCCTGGAAATGCGGACCAAAAATAATTAATTACGTAAGAAATTTCATGATTAACCTGAAATTTATAGTAAGAGTTGGATCTCATCATTCCAACGTCTTCCCACTCTATAATGGGATCCCACAAGGGTCACCGCTCTCTGTTATCCTATTCATAATAGCCTACAATAGATTATGCCATGTGATTTCACTGCATCGCGAAATTGATTTTACGTCATATGCGGATGACTTTAATCTCATTGTTAAATCCAACAAGACAAAAAACCCAGTTATAAACATGAACCCCCTATTTAAGGACATTCTAGAATGGGGAAAGTACTCTGGGGCCATTTTATCTCCAGTAAAATGGAAATACCTGCATATTTACCGAAAAAAACTGCATCTGCACTATCATATCTAACGAAATTCAGCTAATTGAAGCCACACCCCTACGCCCATTAGGTCTCTATATTAACAGAAGATACAACTGGAATGACGATATTAATCACTTAATAAAATCCTTCAACCAACAAATAAATATAATCAAATGTCTCTCCAGCCATAAGTTCAACTGTAACACTCACATTCTTATTCAAATCACCAAAGTCCTCATTCTATATAAAGTTAACTACCCATATACGATATAAATATAACAATAATAATTAAGTATTTAAAATCTACTAAGTTATATAATTCCATTTAAGCAATTAAAATATAAATCAATTAATATGTACATTAATACACTTTAGAGCTAAAGGCCCTAGTTGCTATTGCTCCTTTTGAGTAGCCTATAATTTTAATTATATGTTATTTATGAATAAATAAATAAAAAAATAATATAATTAGTTGTTGTAATCCCCAATATTTAGGAATGAAGCATTTTATACTTATTTTAATATAGTTGCGTCAACTGAATTAGTTTCATTTATTTGTATAAAGAGATTGATTTGTAAACTGAACTGATTTTGCTATCGAAGGTACTTTTATTTTAAAGAATATATATTTCTAAAGTTGTCAGTACAGAAAATATTAGGAATTTAAATTACTTTAGAATTACAATTCAAATTATTATTGCGTAATTAAAATTATCTAGTGGTAACCGAATTCAAACCAATTCTTTTTCTGTGTGTACTTCTTGGAAAGAATCATTTATTATACCTTTGTATAAGTCAGGTAGCAATGCGAATGTACTTAACTTAGCTAAGCTAAGTGTTATTCCTAAGTTAATGGAGAAACTTGTTACTGATTATCACTCTTATCAACTAAAGTCCATTTCAACATGGCTTTTTTAAAATCAAGATCAACAGTTATTAATCTTCTAGAATTTTCGACTCATGTTTTCAAAGGTTTCGTCCGTGGTGAGCAGACAGATGTGATATACACTAATTTAAGTAAAGCTTTTGATAGAGTGGATCTTAATAATTTCTACTCAAACTAAGACTCATTGGCATAAAATGAATCTATTATATTTTGGATTGAGTCGTATCTCACGTTTAGATCTCAAAAGGTCATGTTTCGCAATATTGAATCTAAAATTATAAGGGTTACTTCTGGCGTCCCCCAAGGAAGTCATTTGGGCCTGTTATTGTTTGTACTATTCGTAAATCATCTTCCGACTGTAATTTCGAATTGCAACGTCCTTATGTATACAGATGATGTTAAGTTATTTCACTGTTTCAATGACATAAATGGTCATATTACTATTCAGCTTAAGCTTGATTTATTAGTTAAATGGTGTAATGTGAACTTGATGGAACTGAATCTTAGGAAATGTAAACATATGGTATTTCGCAGAAAGGGGATAATTTCTAACGAGTATTGCATTAATGGAATAGTATTGGATACCGTTCAAGCATTTCTAGCTCTTGATGTACTTATGGATAGGAAAGTTGATTTCATTGGTCATATTGGTATGATTGTTTATAAGGCAAGATCTACTCTTGGTTTCATTAAAAGGTGGGCTAAGGATTTTTCAGATCCATATGTTACTAAACAGCTTTATACAGCACTTGTAAGACCAATTTGGGAATATGCATCAATAATATGGAATCCATATTATCAGGTTCGCGCCAATGCAATTGAGTCTGTGCAGAAAAGGCTTTTGCTATTCTGTCTACGTGGTTAAGGTTAGACTTCTGATGACTCACCATCATGTACTAACAGACTAAAGGTTATCAGACTTCCAACTCTTGAGAGTAGGAGGACCGTGTTGGGTGTCACCCTTGTTTTCAACCTTGGTGACGTTGACTCGGAGTTTCTTTTATCAAATTTAAATTTTAACATACCTTGTAGATTCACAAGACATTTTAATCCGCTTCATTTGGACTACTTTAGGACTAATTATGCTAGTTCTTATCCTTTCCGCAGAATTTGCCGTGATTATAATGTGTTACACAATTTCGTAGATTTTAATTGTAATGTATTGAAAGTAAATCGCGATGTAATTGAATACCTCAATTTACTATTTTTTTGTTCTTTAAGTTTGTCTATTCATAATATCAACTGATGACATAGTCTTTAGCTGATTTACGACCACACAATCTACTTGCCAGCTCTTGAAATCCGCCAGGGTTTGGACCATGGTATGTACGTTGTTAAAACAAAACGTAAAACTATACAAAAGTATTAATATTAAAAACGTTTAGAAAATGAATTAAAAGAAATAAATTTAAAACAATAATAATAATGATAACAAAACATGAAAATGAAGAAACTAAAAGTAATTAAAAAACGAGGCTTTACTACTTTTGATGCTGATTTTTTCTTAAAATTTATGCTAAATTTCATTGGTGAAGCCTTATTGGTTCCTGAATTATAAACAAAAACAAAAATAAAGCATAAAATTTGGTACATACAAGTTTATTTATTCAAGTTTATCTTAATTTTTTTTTTGTATTTTTTCAAGTAACAAATTAACCTTACGTGGGTAAAAATAATAATTTATTAAAAATATTTATTAGATCTCTATTCCAAACTAATTTTTTATTACTGCACTATGATAAATGCTAAATAAAATTTTATATACATTTTTCAACTTTAATTTTTGAATTTTTAATCTACTTTCATATGACAACAATAGGAAAATAAAATCGTATGTACTAATCCTTAAAACTAATAACTTCTATGTCGATATAGATGGGCCAATTTTTCACTTATTTATTCAAAACTCATGAAGTGTGGAAAAGATTATCAGCAACAATACATATTTTTTAATAGATATAGTCTTTAAGATATTTCACCCCCAAACTTTAGCTCAATGCCCTCTCGCAAATAAATGCCAAATGACCTTTGGTCTTAATACCTTTTATGAATTTTTCCTTTTTTTTTTAACGATTCTTACCTGCATAAAATTTATTAAGGCAAAAAAAAAAAAACTGATAAATAGCTTAATAATTTATTAGAAAGAAATAATTCAATTTAAGGTGTACTGATACTTTTTCTAGCAAGTGTACATATATGTTATTCTGACAGAATTCTTAGTAAAATAATAAATAGAAGTATATTCCAATTTTTCAAGACATACTTCGACTTTGCAGCTTGTGTTGGCTATAATCAACTGAAGTTTAGGACTGGACCAACCAAATATCTTTCCTAGGGTAATTTGGTGGGCTGAATTCGAATCTGTAATTGGCTTTTCTCTATCACATCAGGTTTTCGAGATACAAAAAAAAATGTTTTTATTCGTTTTTTTACATAAAATATCATTAGTTTATCTAAAAATCAATGAATTTTCAAAAGTGAATGGCGTTTTTTGAACGTCGTTTGTATTTTGTTGGTTCGGTTTCACGTATTAGAGTCCAGCAATAGTCTCCAGCATGCTTTTATCCCAAAATCCTTGATAATTTCTTTAAATTTTCATTAAATCTTGATGAGCACGCTCCCCTTGTTCGTCGCTCACCGCACCTAGGTTTTGTGGAAAAAAATCTAAATGCGAATGAAGAAGATGCATTTTGAGTGACATTCGTGCACCTAATCCGTAATAATTTTTCAATAATTCAGCAACGATTTGCCTGTAGTTTTCACTCCTATTGTTTCCAAGAAAACTGTCCACGATGCTCTTGAGAGATTTTCAGGTTGCATATTCTTTATCCAATAAACATTGTGAAAAATTGTCATCATTCAATAGCTTCCTGATCTGAGAGCCAACAAATATGTCCTCTTTGATTTTGGCATATGAAATTTTAGGAAAAACCGCTAACAAATATTTAAATGCTGCACCATCTTTGTCCAGAGCCTTGACAAAGTTCTTAAAAAGGCCCAATTTTATGTGCAGCGGCGGAAGAAGAACATCATTTGGAGCAATTAATGGTTTTTTAAATGTTTTGTTTTCCTGGTGAATACTCAGTTCTTTTTGGCCACTCTGTACTGACGTAATGATGGCATGTAGCGCGACTATCCCATAGACAAAGTGAAACCTCCTTACCTCCATACCAGTCAATAAACCAATGACCTGAAACAGATTAATTACGATGGTCTATACTATATACAAAAAAATTTAAATTGCACACCTTGTTACCACAGATCTTCCATTTATGTCGTTGTATTTGAGTTATGTCAAAATTTCAGTCATTGATTCGTAATTTTCCTTTGTATTAATGGCATGAGCAATTAGTATGGATGGTTTTTCATTCCCATTATGGGAAAGAAGATCTTTTAAACTGTACTTAAAGTCATCAATAAATAATTTCCATCCAATTTTGCCGTATGGCTGGTTCATTTTTTTAAATAAACTATCAACATCAGTGCAGTATAGAATAGGGTGTTTTTTTTCAAATATGCAGCCAATTCCAAGCTTCTATCTCTATAGTAATTCTGCTTCTTGCTTCGTTAAATGTAAATCCGGAATTAGATCTTTCAGCTCAGCTTGATTCACTAAATGGCGTTCATCATCAGCCTCATACAAACTACCACTGCTGTTGAAAGATGTTTCGGACTCACTGCTTGTAGCACTGGGAATGACTGGTAATGGATCATTTGGTGGACGTTGAACTGGTTTGGATTTTTCATATTGAATCCAGCAACTTTTGTTACGAGAAAAATAACAATCGGGTAGGTGGTTACTTGACTCTCTCCAAAGTAATGGAATTGAAAAATCGATTTAGATCTTCTTGCCAAGTGATCACTTGTATAAAACAGTTCTGCAACTATTGCAAAACATTGTCGGTGTCCACGGTTTGTCCAAAAATAATCTAAATATGCATATTTTAACGATTCTGATATTGCTATCCTTTTTTTCCAACCAAATATTCACCACACACAAAGCAAAAATAGCTTGAATCAGTAACACACGATCTCTCTCCCTTAGAATGAATCTGGGCTTCTGTCAAATTAATAATTGTGAAATTGTAGTGTCAGTATTGACTGTTTCACATTATTTCCAGCATGCGATAAAAAATTAACAAGACGTGATAGCCCCATTTTTATGCCCGATTCGAATTCGCACTAAGATTAGTTAAAAAACATGCTTCGTTTCTGCAGTCAATTTTTTTTAAATTTTTAGACCACTGGTAACTGTGCCGCAACACATTGTTCAACTAAATTCTGCTACCATATAGCATGCACTTTTAAAACATCAAATTTATAATTTTTGTTTTGTACATTTCAGTTTAGAAATTAATCAACTAGGAATTAACTTTAACATATAATTGATAGAAAATATAATATTAGAAGAAAAAATATTAATTCTATATTGGCAAATAGTAGTCGTGAATACAATAATTTACCACAAAATCTTGCTTCGTTAATAGAATTTCAACTTTTTGGGATTTGAGCTGGTGCATCAATGACCTTACCAAAATTAGGATATTGGTATAACTTGGATTTATATATTTGAATGTTTTCCGGGTCAACAATTTCAAATTAATGGACACTTTTGTCAATTCGTGTCTCAAACTATCGAAGTTGCTTTGTCGTTGTATTATTTCAAATTATTATTTCACCACTGCCCTTCATATACATTACCACAACATTGCGCTTAGTTTTCCAAAATTATACCTTACGCTAAAAATGTAAATTTTGAGGGCAGATAGAGATTTGCTTGAAATTTTATTAGATCCGTCAACATAAAATAACAGCATGTTGGTTCAAATGACATAATCCCAATATTCCTTTGGAATGGAAATGTATTTTATAGAAAAAGTTAGTATATTCTCGATATTTCATATTGAGAATAATGCTGTTTTTCAGCGATTCGTGAACTCGAACTTTTCTAACAATCTCATATCAGCCATCAACTGCGCATTAATTTTTCAGCTTAATAAACATTTTTAAAGATGTATAATGAAAACTATTTTTACACAAACTAATTGACACACTTTATGCATGTTTTATAGAATATCAGATCCATTAATATTTTTTTCAGACAAAATCATGAAGGATATTAAATAACAAAATGTTTAAAAGAATAAACAAGAATAATTTCGAGATCAATTGTGACAAAATCTATTTTAAAAAATCTTTTATGACAAAATTAGAAATCAAATGTTATTTAATTTTATTTTGAAATATTTAACAAAGTATTTTATAACGGTTTCGAAACATAAAAAGATGTGACTTCTACATTTAAGGTAAGAATCCCATAAAAAACTCCATTAAGATTTTTGTTTCAGATACAATCAAATCTATAATTTTATCACACGGTAGAGATTCTCACCTATCATTTGATACTAATACTGCCATCGTAGAATTCGCATAATAAATATATATATTTTTTTTTAAATTGTGTGTCCATTGAAACTTTAAAGTCCTTTAAAAAAGGAACAATATGTGTTCTCTAGTTTTACGTATCAGTCAATTTGTATATGTGTGAAAACTACTATTGATACCATCTGCAAACAGAGTCCACTTGCAAATTGGAGTAACATTAACATCTTATTTAATGTATAATACTTCTTAATAAGATTAATAAGCAGTATATTTGTTTAAATTTAAATATTTATATCCTATTTTGTCATCGTCTTTGACATATTCTTTTTTTTAGGGTTGGTCGTTCAATAACTCCGCCAAACGCTTTGGTTAGTCCAGCCACGAATTCTACTATGCCAACTGCTGCAGCAGTGGCTGCAGCTGCTGCAACTGCGAAAATACAAGCTTTAGATGCAGTTGCAAGTAACGCCGTTCTTGGACTTTCAGCTGCTACACCTTTGGGAATATCTCCACTTGCTGCAGCAAAAGTTGCAACCTTGCCACTTACAACAAGTGGAAATACATTGCATCCAACTATAGCATTACCCACAACTGCTGGCGCAACATTTGTATCAGCTGGTATGTTTCCTGTTGTGACATCTAACATTCTTGCTGCTCCTGCATTACAGGCGGTTACAACTCAAGCTTCGAGTTCTGCTCCAAAAACAATAACAGGATCATCAGCCAATACTACAGGTCCAATTATAAGCATAACTAGCATTGAATTATCTGATGAGATTCAAGCAGCAGCTGCTCCATGTCCAGCAAATGAGTTGGTCATAAATAATACTACATCTATAAAAACTGCCACAGAAATTCTTTCGGTACATAATAAAAAGGAAAATCAACTAGAGGAACTTCAAAAAAAATTAATGGAGGAAGGAGAGACACAAACATTACAGCAACAAGAAAATATGTCTATTAAGGGCCAAAGTGCTAGGCAATTTGTAATGCAACGATTAATGAGACCTCAGGAGTCACGAGTTATAATTTTAAGAAACATGGTTGGAGCGGAAGACGTTGATGAAACACTTCAAGAAGAGATTCAGGAAGAATGTACTAAGTTCGGTACAGTTTGTCGCGTAATTATATTCAATGAAAAACAGACAGAAAACGAGGATGATGACGAGGCAGAAATCATAGTAAAAATATTTGTAGAGTTTTCTTCCACTCCTGAAGCAGTCCGCGGTAAAGAAGCTTTACACGGTCGTTTTTTCGGTGGACGTCGCGTTGTCGCAGAGTTGTATGATCAATCACTTTTTGATCACGGAGATCTGTCTGGTTAAAATAAACATTTTGAAATACCCATATATATACGTATACGTATACACTTTTTTACAGTCATTAAAATACTAGTACTTTTATTATTATAATTTTTTTTTCGTCAAAGGTCCTAAAAACTGCATGTTGACCACTTTCAAAATTCTATTGACAATTTGCACAGGCTTTACATGTGTGTAATTCATAAACCTCTTGCTAATACACATGTTAAACTGCTGTCATTTTTAAATTTTAGTTGTACCGATGCCAATATGTTTATTGTCATTTTTTTCTAAAATTATAAAATTTAAAATTATAAATTTTTATTTTTAAAAATATAAAAAAAAATCTTGTTTTTGATATTTTAATTTAGTTTGAAATTAATCTTGCTCTAGATCAATGTGTTTCCTTTTTTTTATTTTGCCTAAATTCGGCAAATTAAAATTAGTTGACAGATTGAAATTCATGAAGCATAAATTGTGTTTAGTTGCAACCACATTTCATTAGGACAGTCGAATTCTTTTAAGGTAAGAGTGCTATAACGCATTCTTCTGAACTAGGTATAATTTCGCAAGAATTACTGATCACGTACTTATAAAATATATGTATGTTTGCAGAAAGCAATATTGATCGAAAGCGTTGTTGATATCCGAGTGATGTCCTGTATTACATGCATTTTCCATGAAGCCCGATATATCATGTTTACTGAAATATTGAAGAAAAACAAAATATTTTTATATATTTTTTACCTTTAATAGATTAGATATAAGTCATCATCAAAAGACAAGAAAAATACACAGGTACTACTATTTTGATGACCATAACTGAATACGTATATTTGTATAAATATCACAAGCTATTCTTATTATGCAACTAATTAAAAGTATATCAGAATAAACGTTTATCAAATATATTTAACCAATGTTTATATTTTGGAAGCCATCGATTATAAAATCTATTTTATTATATTCATGTATTTACAAACGTACTGATACAAAAGCGAAAATTTAAGTACGAAAACCTAAAACAAAATACAACTTACTAAGATTTTAGTTGGTTGATACTACGTGAATTGATGGTATGCAATGGTATGGTATGCGAGCTAAGCTTAGAAACGGTAACCCATGGGTTCGTTATCCGTGTTCGAAGATTTTTCTAATTGTTTTTTTAATACTAAGTC